>JAOWBW010000095.1:2628560-2988883 GCA_026119855.1 Campanula takesimana
GTTCTAAGATGAACATGTGGACCCCTTTGCGTTGCTTGATGAAGTAGTGTAGGTTATCATGATACACCGATATTGGGTGCGGTCAGTAGAAACCCGAGCCCTGGGTACAGCGCGTGCTTAAGCCCTAAATTAAGTAAAGTAAAGTGAAGTAAATTGTGTTTTGTGAAATGTTGTGTTTTGAAAACTGTCTCTAGTAGCCACATGTTTTCAAAATAATGAGTCGTTTTCATCAATGGTAAATGTTTTCAAACTGAGTGCGTGTTTGATCCTTGAGTTATTTCCTTTCGTTGTTAATTCATTGTTACCGTTCGTTTCGGTCATCTCCTCTTAATACCCGAGGGGATTCCGTATGAACTTACTGGGCATTGTTCGCTCATTCCTTTCATTCTTATTTCTCTCCAGGTTATAAGTAAGCAAATCAAGGGTCGCAAGGATTTGGCGGCGTAGAAGTTATCTTTTCGAATAAAGTTAGTTAGAAATTATGAATCCCGTTAAGTTTAAGTTTTGAACTTTTATTCCGTTAGTTACCATCTTGAGCTAGTGACTTGTACTAGCCGTTATGGGTTTGATTGTTGGTTAAAGTTTGAATTGTGGTTATTTGTAGCCGTTGGGGCATTCTGGATTTGGGATTTATTCATATTAGTTATTATTTATTAGTTGAGAAAAGTTGGGGTGTTACATATATAATATTTTTGTTTTCATCTGTTAAAAATAATACTTACTATAACTAAATGTAATAATTGTGTTACTTATATGTAATATAGTTTATAAGTAAATGTAACACCTGTTTACAAAAAAAAAATCGTTCATTTTACTCATCTTTCAACTGTAATACTAACTATAATTACGTGTAATACTAACTACAATTAAATGTAATGGTCTTTATACTGAAATGTAATAGTGTTTTTGCAGAATGAAAGAATTAGAGTATTTTGATTTTATTTTTTGAAAGAAAGTAACATTTGAAAAATAACAATAATATACACATGAATGTAATTGTTTCTAAAAGTAAATGCAACACTTTGGTAGACAAAATTGTAACACATCTCTATAGATAATGTAATACTTTTACATGTATCATGATAAAGTGAACCATAGTAACTTATTATTTGAAAACTTATGTATATAGTTATTATACAAGTAAACGTAACAATTTTTTAGACAAAATTTAATATATTTTTTATTAAAAAATGTAACATATCATTTGAAAAATGTAACACTTTACACTTTGGTAAAAAGAAAACATAGTATAATTTTCTATATAATAGTTTTACATTCATTTATAGAAAATGTTACTTTCTTATTTTTACAATGTTACTAATGTCGCGCCCCGACCCGTGGTCCTACTTGGCCCCACGTCCGGGACACGCACGGAAGACGTCACAAACATTTTTAAGAAAATTTTTCGAAATATACTTTCATAAAAAGTCTTATATGACTAAACAACATTTATTAGACTTGACTACAAGTCACAAAACAAACTTTCTCAAATGAGTACTTAGCCACTTGGCTATAACAAACTTTACTTATAAAATTTACAAACACGAACACCTACTAAAAGAGATGATACAAATAACTGAGTCACGGGTACACTACCCTAAAGGTATTACATTTACATAATGTATCCTTTATACACATCACTTCCCAAAAGTCTTACCAAAGATCTCTTTACCGACGTCCTCCCTGTGCTGTGACCTATTCCCTGGACTCCTTCTTATCTAAAACGGTAAACAAATAAGGGGTGAGAATAAATCTCAGTAAGTTACTAAAATGTAACTACATTACATGCTAATATGAGAAACATAACGGAACAATACCACAAATGATCATATAGCATATAGCACATAATATGAGAGGCTCCCTATCGCCAACCGTCCCATACCGGTTGGAAATAACGACCAACTCATCATACAACACATAAAGCGGAAATAAACACTCATACGTGGATACTGAGCCAAGGTTCTCAAACCAAACTATAGCCATCTGAGAGGCATCAACTGAGCAGCATCGAAGAGCTGAGACGGGTTCCGGAACCAAACAACAACAACAACGGGGAAAATGACACAAAGTCATAACCCAAAGTGCCCAACCTTTGGCCTAAGGAAGGGGGTTAAAAATGGGAAACCAATGATAGGAGCCTTATAATGTACTTGGCTCGTGAGACCATTATAATCCCTATCACTGCCCAAACACACACAAAAGTACCAGCTGGACTTTACACGCAAGCACCATATAGAAATACTTGCTTAAACAACAATCAGGGACAATGATTCCAATGTAGGGAACCATGCCAAACACATCAAGAGGATGAACCATTCAACACATTACAAAATGTTCAACAATGCTCACTTAATCCATTACTCACATTTCACAACACTTGTATTCACAAAGGAACCAATTCTACCACTTTAGTGATCCACAACAATCATCTAACTACTTTAGGACACTACCCAAAAACTAGACCAAGATTGACCTTTAAATCCCTTGGTTTGGAAACTCTAAACTTTTCAGATGACTGGGCGGTCGCCCAAACAGGGCTGTGCGGCCGCCCAAAATACTCTGTCCCAAGAGTAAAACCTTTCAGATAGATGTGCGGCCGCCCACATCACCTGGCAGACCAAAACTTAACCAAAGTTCACTCCTTTCGTTTCACAACCCAAAATTACTTGTACTTGTAACACTTAACATTTGCAACTAATACAAAGACTACAAATTCAGTCTTTAAACAATTCTAACACCCAACAAGAACCATTTTCATACTACTCCTTCTGTCCCAAATTTACAAGTATAAATAAAACATACCCCAAAATATTATTTCACAACTTACTAGGCATATATAACATGTTTATATCCATTTTATTAGGTACAATAACATTACTATACTTTCACAATACTACAATACCCATTTGTATTAACATTTCCACATGCAACAAATTATTACTACTCCCTCCGTTTCACAAGTATCATTATAATTTTTAATATACTAATATACCCACTTTAGGATACTTTCACTTCTTTCCCCGTCCCATAAGTAATAGTATAATTTTATAATACATTTATTTAACATTTAACTAAAGATATTATTTTACCGTCCCACGAGTAGGAGTATAACATATAAAGCATATATAATGTTGCATCCTCTCATACTCCCCCAAAACCAAAACTACTATACCCATTTCCCACAAATAACAAGTCTATAACAAGTTTTACTACTCCCTCTGTCCCAAAATTACAAGTATATAAAAGGTATACTAAAACATCTTTTTTCCAACATATTAAGCATATAAAGCATGTTTATGACCATTTTAACATTTAAAAGGGGGATTAGTAACTTACCTATTTTTCCGGAAAAAGTGTCAAGAAAATAATATTTGATCCGGTAGAAATGGCCTACTCAACACCCTGAACATTTATATATTTTTAGATTTTAAAATAGAGTAGTAAATTAAAAGAAGGAAAATTAACAAAACAAAAACCTTACCTTTTCTTCTTTCATCAACAATGGAGGAAGCAAAGAAATTTAGTGTGTGTGTGTGTGAAGGTGGCGCATAGAGTGAGGGAGGGGGAGATAAGGATGGTTTATTCTATTTTCAACTTTCATTTAAACCCCTCCACTTTCAAATTGAACAACCAAGCCCTTGAACCTTATTTTTATACTTTGGCCCATAAAATTCCACTAACACAACTTAACTCCCAAAACAACCTTACTACTAACTCTTTAACTAACTCAAATAATCCAATAAGATGTATAATTCATATAATATGATGCAACACATAAAATGCGCACATAATTTTAAATTAAAAATTCCCAAAATATAAAATAAAATATAAAATAAATAAAAACGGATTTTGGGGTCGTTACAACTAAAACAAGTGTTTTTTGTTCTAATGTGTAAAGGGTTGAACTATTACTTTTCTATACATATGTTTACATTTATGTATTAACACTGTTACATATAAGTAACACGTTTGTTTTACATTTAGTTATAATTACTTTTGGCAACCGAAAAAAAAAACACAAAAACAAACACTGTTACTTTTCTATACATATGTACTATATTACATTTATGTATGAACACTGTTACATTTAGTTATAGTTACTTTTGGCAAACAAAAAAACACAAAAAAAGATTTTTTTTTAGACCCCGGATCATGGGTCGAAATTACACCAATAACCCGGACCCATGATCCGTCTTTACTATGGGACGAGTTTTGTTGTTCACACTTAAGTTTTTGTTTTCCTTTAACCACAACATTTTTTATCTAGACTTGAGACGATCAGATTTCACTACAAATAAAACTTGGACACAGCCTCCATTTGACATTTAAGAAAACCCATGTCGATATAATTTTGTACTGAGAACTCGATGTACTAGGAAATTCGGGTTAACGAGAAGATGCTCACCAGGCATCCAAAATCCACGAAACATCCTTTGTAGCAAGAACAATAACATCAACTTCATTTTGAATGAATGCGATATTCGTCGCAATTGCAAACTGATAAAAACAACAAGCAAACAAAAAATAAACAATGGCTCTTAATAGTAAAGAGAAAACAACGGTCTCAGCAATGGAAAACAACAGCTCTCAACAATGGAGAGACAACAACGTTCTCAACAGAGAGAAATTTATTACATAACAAAAAAAGGAAAAATATCAACAACACAATTATTGTAATTTCAACAAATTGAAACTACAGTAATTGTATTGTTGAGTAACAAGGATTATTAAAAAAAGACAAGGAAGAGATTGATGGCAAATTTGGTGAATGGAGATCAGGGAAAATATAGAAATATGCCCCTGTACTTAGGTTAAAGATGCAGATATGCCCTCATACAAGTTAATTGTCATATTAGCCCCTGTACTTAAGAATAATGTGGGGAAATCAAGTCTCCGTCATCTTTCCATCCAAATCTTAACGGAATTGCTGACTAGGCGTCTTAGTTGGCATATAAAAATGTTTACTTGGAAAAAAAATGCCCAAATGGAATTTGCTGCGTATGAGGTGTTCAAAACTACGTCGTTTGGCGTTTGTTAGGGCTAAACTACGTCGTTTTAATTGAAGGGGGTAGAATGTGAAATATTAAACTATGAATAAAAAAAAAACTTTATAAGTGAAAGGTTAAAATTAAAATATTAAACTATGAAATAAAAACCCTAATCTTTACCCTGTCTTCTTCAATGTCTTCTTCATCACACAGCCAAACGGCTCCCCTACCCTACGCCGTCCCCCTTCCTTGTCGCCCACCGCAAAGCAAATGCCACTGCCTAACTCCTTCAACTCGGTTCATCGCTTGTTCCTCCTCTCCTCGCCGATCACCACAACGCCCACACACGCACTCTCACACACAGGCTCCGCCTCCGGTAATCTCTCTTCGAACAACATAACCTGCACCAACTGCCATCAACTACACCGTCAACTTCAGTCCGGCGACGTACCTAATAAATTCATCGGGTGAGAAAACTCACCAATTTCTTCTTCTTTTCAGATCTATTTCAAATTACCATGGCTACTTTGTCCAACTCTTTCCTTCCCCCTCCACCGGCACATCTTTTCTTCTTAATCTCAGATCTATTTCAAATCTACATAAATCGAGTTTTTTAAAAAGAAATTTAAAAACTATTTTGGCTTTGATTGGGTTTAGGATTTTTCAGATTTGTATTGGCTTCAAATCTATATTAATCTGTCAATTTAGTGAATTTGTGTTGTGATTTTGGTGGTGTTGATTTGGTAGAGATTTTGTGGTTTTTTGTAGTGATGGTGGAGTTGAATTTGGTGGTGATGGTGGATGATGGTTGTGACTTGGAGTGTTGGGTGGGTGACGGTGGTGCTGTGGAGAGGACGGTGGTGTTGTGGAGATGATTAAGAAAATTGTTTTTTAAACAGACTTGGTAACATAAGTGGCAAATAAAATACTATTTCATCAATTATTTAACTGATCTGTTAAATATTTAACGAACATTGGCCTTCTATGTAACACTTAAAACGACGTAGTTTTAGATTCTTCCTAGTCAACAAGTCCAACTGGGCTATTTTTTCCATGTCTGCAATTAAAATGTACAACTCATACGCCTAGTCAGCGTTTCTGTTAGGTTTTGGACGGAAAAATGACGGAGGCTTGATTTCCCCACATTATTCTTAAGTACATGGGCTAATATGGAAATTAACTTGTATGAGGGCATATCTGCATCCTTAACCTAAGTACAGGGGCATATTTCTATATTTTCCCATGGAGATCATTTTATTAAATACTAGTAGTAATATTTTTAAAAGAAGTTGAATTAGGAGTATAGTACTCAGTAATTTTATGGAGAAGAGATCCTTTGTACCACATTTGTATACTATTTGTGTACCACAAATGATCTGACGGCTATGCATCAATTTTGATATTATAAGTATTTAAGTCTTAATAGCTTATAACCGTCAGATCACTTGTGGCACACAAATGGTACACTTGACTTGTGGCACACAAATGGTACACAAAGAATGCTACATAGGATCTCTTCTCAATTTGAATTTATGGGTGTGTACAACACCACCCTAAAAACACCAATAAAATCATTACACCTAAGATTTTGTGAGCAAGATTTTGTGATTTTTTTGTGTCCCTAGTATTATTCTTTAGACAAAAACTTATGTGAGAACACTATGACCCGTCTCATGGATGAGACGGGTCATTTTTGACCCATAACCCGGCCCATTGAACCAGCTCCATGACCCAGGGGGGCCTCTCATAGGCCATTTTTTTTTAAAAAAAAAAAAATTTATATTTTTTTTTGGTTTGTCAAAAGTAATAGTTACTATAACTTAATGTAATGACTGTATACATATAAAGTAACAGTTTGTATACATAAAAGTAATACATATATACAAAAAAATAACATTGCTTTTTTCTATGTTTTCTTCGCTTGCCAAAAGTAATACTTATTACAACTAAAATGTAACGAACGTGTTACTTATATGTAATAATGTTTATACATAATTGTAACACATATGTATAGAAAAACTAATAATTCAACCATTTACATTTTTAGAGCTAAAAACACTTGATTAGTGTTACATGTAAAAGTATTACATTATCTATAGAAATATGTTATAATTTCTTTTATTAAAGTGTTACATTTACTTGTACAAACAATTACATTCATATATATGAGTTGTTACTTTTGAAATGTTACTTTCTTTCAAAAAATTAAATCAAAATACACAATACAACAACAACAACAACAACAAAGCCTTAGTCCCAAAATAATTTGGGGTCGGCTAACATGAATCCTCATATGTCATCGTGATAAAAGGAAAAGAGAGAGAGAGAGAGAGAGAGAGAGAGAGAGAGAGAGAGAGAGGAAATGATGGAGAAAATAAAATAAATAAATAAAAAAAGTACGATCAACCCCCATCATTCACATGAATTTTCGCCCTCCACTCCGGCCTCTTCAACGCCACATCTTCATCCACTCCGAGTAAACTCATATCATTTTCAATCACCTTAATCCAAATTTGCTTGGGTCTTCCCCTACCCCTCGCCATTTTATCACTTCTTCACTCTTCAGGCCTCCTAATCGGTGCATCACTCGGTCTCCGTCTCACATGACCAAACCACCTTAGACGATGCTCCCTCATTTTATCCTCAATGGCCGCAACTCCTACTTTACCCCTGATCACCTCATTTCTCAATCGATCTTTTCTTGTATGCCCACACATCCATCGTAGCATACGCATCTCCGCTACATTCATCTTATGAATATGACACTGTTTCACGGCCCAACATTCAGTGCCATAAAGCAGTGCAGGCCTAATTGCCGTACGATAGAATTTTCCATTTAATCTATTTGGCATGCCACGATCACAAAGAAACCCTGTGGCACTCTTCCACTTCAACCAACCTGCTTTAATCATATGAGCCACATCTCCATCCAATTCTCCATCTTTTTGGATAATAGATCCAAGATAGCGAAAGAACTCGGAAGCTTGGACAATCTTTCCATCGAATGTGATCACTCCTGCCTCTCTGCTTCTAACTTTGGTAAATTTACACTCCATATATTCAGTCTTGCTTCTGCTTAACCTAAAACCTCGAGATTCCAAAGTGTGTCTCCACAACTCCAATTTACTTTCAACACCTTCTTTTGTCTCATCAATCAGCACAATATCATCTGCGAACAACATACACCATGGAATATCATCTTGGATTGACCTCGTCACTTCGTCCATTATCAGGGCAAAGAGAAAGGGACTAAGTGCAGAGCCTTGATGCACTCCAATCGTGATAGGGAACTCTTCTGTCTTCCCAACGCTTGTCCGTACACTAGTACTAACTCCATTATACATGTCCTTAATAATATCAATATATTTCTTTGAAATGCCTTTTTTTACTAAAGCCCACCAAAGTACCTCTCTTGGCACTTTATCATACGCCTTCTCCAAATCAATGAAAACCATATGCAAATCTTTCTTTTTATCTCGATATTTCTCCATGATTTGTCTCATAAGATAGATTTCGTCCATAGTCGATCTGCCGGGCATAAATCCAAATTGGTTATCCGAAATATTCACAATTTTTCTTAACCGTTGTGCAATCACCCTTTCCCAAAGTTTCATAGTATGGCTCATTAGTTTGATCCCTCGATAGTTGGCACAATCTTGAACATCACCTTTGTTCTTATACAAAGGGATTAGAGTACTTTTTCTCCACTCCAATGGCATTGTGTTACTTCTCCATATCTTGTTGAATAGTGTTGTTAACCAATTTATTCCCCTCTCCCCAAAACATCTCCACACCTCAATTGGTATTCCATCCGGCCCTACGGCTTTCTTTAATCCTATATTTTTCATCGTCATTTCCACTTCACCCTTTTGAATTCGCCGCATAAAATCTCGATTAATCATACTCGAATGGATAGTTATATCTCCAATATCCTGCTCTTGATTGCCATTAAACAAGGTATTGAAGTACGAACTCCACCTATCTTTTATCTCTTTATCCCCGACCAACACTCTTTGGTCTGCATCCTTCACACACTTAACTTTCCCAATGTCTCGTGTCCTCTTATCCCTCATACGAGCAAGTCTATAGATGTCTTTTTCCCCTTCTTTTGTATCCAATCTATCATAAAGTTTCTGATTCACCTTTGCTCTTGCATCTTTTACTGCTTTCTTTGCTTCTCTTCTAGCCTCCTTATACCTCTCATAGTTCTCCTCACTCCTGCATTTTCCCAATAATTTATAGCATTCTCGCTTGCTCTTTATCGCTTGCTTTACTTCCTCGTTCCACCATGATGTGTCCTTACTTGGTGGCACACTTCCTTTAGATTCTCCAAGGACTTCTCTCGCCACCTCCTTTATGGTACGCTCCATCTTAGTCCAGGTCAAATCTATATCCATATCCTCCATATTACCCGACCAAATACCAGTAGTGTCCATCTTAGCTAGAAATCTCTGTTTATTCTCCACTTGAAGCCTCCACCACTTGATTCTAGGTTCTACTAGTGGTTTTCTCTTCCTTGAAATTCTCCTACTTCGAAAATCAAGTACCACAAGTCTATGTTGAGTTGCAGTACTTTCACCTGGAATAACCTTGCAGTCAGTGTAACTCTTTCTACAAGCATTTGTTACTAAGAAGAAGTCAATCTGACTCACATTACCTCCACTTCTATAGGTCACCAAGTGTGATTCTCTCTTCTTGAACCAAGTGTTCATTATACTTAAGTCATATGCCATCGCAAACTCCAGGATCCCATTCCCTGCTTCATTCCTCTCCCCAAAACCAAAACCTCCATGAATGCTCTCAAAGTCGTGTCGACTAGACTCCACATGTCCATTAAGATCCCCACCAACGACTAACTTCTCACCACTAGGTACGCGTTGCACAACCTCCTCTAAATCTTCCCAAAACTCTTGTTTAATAGATGCGTCCAACCCTACTTGGTGTGCATAGGCACTAATAATAGTTATAATCTCATCACTAACCACAAGTTTAATACCAATAATCCGGTCACTCTTCCTGTACACCTTCACAACATCATCGATATACTCCTTGTCAATAATGATACCTACTCCATTCATACCTTTATCCTTTCCTGAATACCAAAGCTTAAAACCCCAAGGTGCTATTTCTTTAGCTTTCTCTCCAACCCACTTAGTTTCTTGTAGACACATTATGTGAATCTTCCTCCTCCTCATAACCTCCACCACTTCTGCTGATCTCCCTGTCAAAAAGCCTATGTTCCAAGTTCCAAATCGCATCCCACTAATCTTACCCCCACCATGGACCAGCTTCTTTACCCGCACTCGTCCGCAATCCAGGAACCCTTGCATATTTGACACCACCCCCGGGCGCCGAGGTGGCGCGTCGCTTCCGGGCGACGACCTAGCAACCTTTGCATACTTATCACTACACCTAGGCCTAGGAAGTGTAGCGCGTCGCTGTGAAGGGAACGCCCCAACGATATTCATATTTGGATTCACGTCATAAGAAATGTGACAAAGTTTTTACGCTGGCTGTCACATGCCTACCGCAACCCTCACCCTTTATCCTGACTTGGGACAGGCAAAGGTAAATCCTTAGCGGATTTAATCCTTGGCGGATTTTAAATCAAAATACACAATATTTTACATTTTTGCAAAAGCATTATTACATTTCAGTATAAATGATAATTACATTTAGATATTGTTTGTGTTACATGTAATTATAGTTAGTATTACATTTGAAAAAATGGGTAAAACGAGCTTTTGTTTTTGTAAAACAGGTGTTACGTTTACTTATGAACAATGTTACTTTATATGTATACAGTCATTACATTAAGTTATGACAACTATTACTTTTGGTAAATGTCAAAAAAACCGAAAAAAAATAATATAAAAACTAAAAAAAAACCATTTTTTTGTGGGGCCTCATGGGAGGTTGTCATGTGACGGGTCATGCCCACAGGTCCTGGGGCGACCTGTCTCGTACATGAGACGGATCCCCGTTCGCCTCTGTTCTTTATGGGTGTGTGGGTACAACACCACCCTAAAAGAATGGCCTTGAAAAACTGTTGTAAATGAAGTTGCGAGTCTGTTACTGATCGTGATATTGTCTCACGCTCTTCAGCAACCACCACCACCGCCATGGCTGCGGCGACAACTACAGCAACTCCAACCGTAACCGACAACTCAGCTACCACCTTTGATTTGTCCGACCACTTACCACTTCAACTAATTAAATCCGATATAATTCCTCCTGCTCCAAACAGATCCGAATCCGCTATTGATTGGTTACCGGACTTCGAAGGCTACTCATGGATCGCCTACGGAGCCTCATCTCTCCTCGTGATCTCTCACTTGCCGTCTCCTCTCTCCCAATGTGAAAACCTAATTAGCCCGGTTTTCCGGCAAGTCCTTGAGCTGTCTTCCGACGGTTCCGGCTCTGTCTCGGCTGTTTCATGGTCGTCGGCCTCTCCATCCGTCGGAGAATTAGCCGCGTCATTGGATAATTGTATAGGACTATTTACGTACAATTCAGAAGGTTAGTGTTAACTTTTTGTGTCATTCCTGTTCATATGACTGCTATTTGCATCAGCTTCTCTTATACTCAATTTTCCCTATTTTGACTTTTCAATCAAACTTGAGCATTTATCGAATCTACATCTGGCACATGCATTGTTTAGCTAATAGGAATGCTGCTGCAAACACATGTCATATACATTGTTTATTTGTTTAGCTAATAGGTTTGACAAATTGACTTGAAGGACTCTTTTCATGGATGGAGAGACTACCTGAGTCTATTAGTCAGTGTTGAAGCCAGGATATTTCGGAGAGGGGGTCAAGGTTGCGTTTTGAATAAATATTATATATGGAGTGTCCAAATTTAGCACACACGGGGTGAAAATAATAGTTAGTGCAAACGTTTTCTAATATTAAGGGGGTCAAAATGTATAAATCCTTCATTGTTAGTAGTAAAAATTGATCTTCTTTAAACTTAAAGGTGCAAAAATTGACACAATCCAAAATTGAATGGGGTTGAATGACCCCCATGTCATATATCTGGTTTTGCCACTGCTAGTAGTATATTGGTTGCTTCTATACTTAGGTCGCCTATAAATCTTACATGGAAGCAAAAATCTGGAACGGGAAAATCCATGGGCCAGTGCTTGAGGCGCAATGGTGTGAGAGAGGTCTCTTGATTACCTTCTGCCACAAGCGATGGGCACTTTTATGGAATGTTTGACCCAATTGTAGACCTGCATCTGTGTTACTGATTCGACGGTATAAGGCTTCTGTCACCTTCAAATAAAATCCTATTCAACTCCCTCTATGATCGGTTCATTATAATATTCTCTAGTTTATGCTAAAATTTGTTTGTCCTGTTGCTATTAGATATAACAATGAATTGCATCTTCTGTATTAGCAGTAGGTAACTCAGTAGCAACTTCACGCTAATACATGCACCCCCTCTTCCGCATACTTGGATGTTGTGCATTTGAACTTTCTTACTCATATTCAGGTTCTTTTTGTTGGAGCCAGACTGCAATACTTGCGCAATCCACGAGGGTGGAGGCCGTCAAATGGACAGGCTCAGGAGATGGGATAGTTTCAGGTGGTATCGAGGTGGTCTTATGGAGAAGGAAGGGCTACTCCTGGGAAATAGCTTGGAAGTTTAGACCTGAACTGTCCCAAGTTCTGATTTCTGCAACCTGGTCCATTGGAGGAGCCTTTGCAACAGCGCCTCTGAGTAAAGCGTACCATGAAAGTTCATCTTCAGCGATCATTGATGCCAGCAGATGTGTCTTAGTTTGTCGTGGTGAAGGAATATCGAAACACGTCGTTGCTGAGTTACGCCATCCCATGCCAGTTTCAATGATCCAGTGGAGGCCTTCCGCATCAGCAAAATCAGATGAGATTTCTAGAAATTCACTGAGGCGGTTGTTGCTAACATGCTGTGCAGATGGAACTGTACGGTTATGGGGTGAGATGGACGATGGCAGGGTTAGGAAGACGGGCAAGGACATCAATGATCAGAAATCAATGGGGTTATCTTTTCGAGTTACTGCTGTAATTGAGATGAACCAGGCAGTGAATGGAATTCTTGGTAAGGATGTATTTGTACAATGGGCCACAGAACTTGATCATTTTGTTAGTATTCAGAAAGAGGCTAGACTTTATTTTTCATCAAAAGAGTGTCTACATGACAGTACTGGAAGTTGTGAGTGGTTAGTTGCAGTTGGTCCTCAAAGACTGGTGACTTTGTGGGCTATCCATTGCCTTGATGATGTTTCCCCGCCAAGATTCCCACGAGTTACATTATGGAAAAGACTTGATGTAACAGGTCCCCAAATGGCAATTGAAGGTGTTGTACTACATAAAGCTATAATATCAAGGAATCAAGGCTCTGGGCCACCAGTTTCATGCTCGGTGGTTCGCCTATTAACTTGCAATTCTTTAGAATTTTTACACTTGAATTCTCAAAAATCATTGGTTACAGAAGATGGATCTCTTAGTTCTGAGTCTGACAACTTAATGTCCTTTCGTGCTAACAAAAGTTTAAATGTCGACAGTCACACTGGAAAGATGTTGCAACTTGCAGTGCATTCATATGGACACAAATTTCATCTTTCTGTCTCTTTGGATACCAAAGGATTGCTACTATTCTGGTCATTTTCCAATGGCATTATAGGTTTATCAACATTATATTCTGCTTGCCAGTTTTCTGGAAAACTTGTAGTTCAGGACTCTCGTCCCAAATACACTAGCTTGAGTTGGGCTCCTACAACCATAGGTGAATGCAAGGTCCTCGTTTTGGGGCATGTTGGAGGTATTGATTGCTTTATAGTTAAGATATGTGAAACTGAAGTTGACAAAGTATTATGTCATAAGTTGTGCACCATCCCTTTTCCCATTTTTCACGAAGAAGGGCCAACTTGTGTCCGGTCAGTTCCTTTAACATTGAGCTCAAATGGGACCATTGTTTCGTATAATTTTCTGTTAATAGCCATATATAAGAATGATTTTGAAGCTTTATCATGGAAAGTTACCATTCATCCATGTGATTTGCCAGGGAGCTTCTCTAATGACAGTTATGACATTAAACATACACATAGTGCTGAAAACACAATGTTTAAATTTGAAAGTGATTTTTCTGGTAAGAGATATAGTGTTTCTGTTGATCCGTGCTCATCAGTCCTGCCTGATCCTCAAAAACTTGACAAGGTCATGAGCTATGCAGTAGTGGAGCCTTCAGACTTTGTTCCGCCTGAAGAGCAGAAAAGGATTATTGTTGATGGAGTTCATGACAAATATTCTTTATATCACATGGTCACTGGCAGTTTTGATGGTATCCTGAAACTATGGAGAAGTGTAGCAGCTCGGCCATTGAACTCTAATCTGGAGTGGGAGCTAGTTGGCGTGCTTGATGCTCACGAGGGCCCCATCACGAGAGTATCTCCTTCTGATAATGGTAGAAGGATCGCTACCATATCTCCATCTCGCCAGTCAAATAGTTCTAGCATTCTTCGTATCTGGGAATGTGTGCATCTCACAGATGTTGGGAGTTTTCTACATGAGGATACGTTATTTCTTGATGGGGAGGTTGTTGCTTTGAAGTGGTTGACACTGGGGAATGGCCAGTTATTACTCGGCATTTGCTTGCAAAATAAGTTGCAGATATATGCTACAAACCGATGTGGTGTTAACAGTCTGGTGGAATCAAAGGAAACTACGGACAAGAAAATTTGGTTCTGTGCTGCAGTAAGTTATACTTACCCTGCTATTCGCGACTTCTTTTGGGGACCTAATTCTTCAGCTATTGTTGTTCATGATGACTACTTCTGTTTGTACAGTCAGTGGGTACTTCCAGTTGATATGAAACTTCAGGTTAAGTGCCATTTGGAGAAATGCAAGGAAAATTATGTTGATTGCAATGTCGGATCATCTGAACATACTACAATTTTAACAGATTCTAATATTTGTGATTTTGTACGCTTAACAATTAATGATAATAACAAAGAGTGCTGCTCCACGGGTCCTATGAAGATGAATGTCAAGAGTTATTTCCCATCAAGTATGTTTGAGATGTTAAACCAAAAGCATTATACGGGCACAGATTTTGGTTTATGGAGCCTCTTAGAGGTAGCAGAAAAGTTTGGTGGATCGATACCTGTCTATCACCCTGAGGCACTCATGATAAATATATATTCAGGTATTTTGAAGCAGTTGGCCATTTTTGGTTATAATCTTTTTACTTCTATTTATAAGCTTTTTAAAGTTGAGCTATGTTTGGAAAAACCTGTCATAAGATGCTTGAACAATTATGAAGAAGGAAAGTAGTACCAAAATACCTAGCAACCCTTTTGTAATGTGATCAATTTGTACTGATAAGTGACCTTAGGCAACCAGCTTCATACTTTTTGTTATGTGTGAAGATGTTTTCTTACCAGTGCAGTGTTATTGAATATTCATCTATGAAAAAGAATCTTTTTAGATCTACAGAAGATGAATTAAGAAGATGGTCATAGAATCCAGAAAAAACAAGTACTCTGTTCCACGCTAAGAGTCTAAATTTGAAAGTCAAACTTTTTGATTTTGTACTTTTACGACTCTGTATTTCTTATGATTTATATGAAAATTCTTTTATTCAATACCCAAGAAAACTAACATATTTTGAGCATGATTTTTTTTTTGAGACAACCAAATTTTACAGCTCAAGTATTGAAATGGAATCTTCAAGCGAAACGTTCCAAAATGGAACATTGGACTCTTGACATGGAACGTAGGGCGTATATACATTTAATGCTAAGTAAGAGTGAATATTTTGTGGTTTGATAGGGTTTGTGATGGATGTCTGTTGGTGACATTCATTGCCGAGAAACACATATGATTGAATTTGGAAGCTGCATGTCGTCACTGACGCCTGTACTACATTTTTTTTTCCTGTCTTTGACACTATACATGTAATTCTGCCTCATGGATGTTATCTACAATCTATAACCTGTTCCCCAAGTTGCATTCAAGCTGGTACACTTAATTTTATGGCTGGAACTACACTCTTTCTAAATGTGAAGTTTTGGATTTTCCTGATTTTAATCAATACCAAAATTCTTCATAATATCATGAATGTGTTCAGGTAATTGGAAACGTGCATTGGTTGCATTGCGGCATTTGATTAAGTTCCTTACTTCGAATAAAGATGCATTGAGAAGTTCTTCCCTTGCCAAGTCTAGCCATGTGATTCCTCCAGTCGACTTGTCAAATTACCTTGAAGGAGTTTCTGCACCAAGTTCAAGTGATAAAGCGTTTAAATTGAGTGGAGATCCCACTTCAAACTCATCTTCTTCACTTTTCACGAAAGACCTATTCAGTTTCTCCTCAAGTTGGGATTCTGATGGTTCTAGTAACTTGTTCTCTTCATCTTCGAAGAGATCTGAACTCATTGGACTCGGTGAATCGATTGAGAAGTTATACGATCTTGCAGCCATAACCAACTTCGAAAAGTTGCAAATTCTTGCTATCATTGATCTTCTTGATGAAGTTAGCAATCCGCAATCTGCTTCTGCCTATGGAAGTCTTGATGAACCTGGTCAAAGGTATTTTTGACGTCTTTTGGTGGATCTCAGTTTTTGATACTCATCCCTCACACTAGTTTTAGTCTCTCTTTTTTTTGCCCCCCTGAATTTCTCTGAGTTCAGCAGCTATTTGATGCTTGCATTCAAATTCGTAGGAAATACACTGTTTGGATAATAAATAGCCACTGGAATGCACTTAAACTTGCCATTCTCAGTTATGAAATACTATGCACACACACACATGTAGAAGAAGATTTAAAAATAGAGAGAAACGAGCACACACTGGACCAGGAGACCTAGATACCTACGCTATATTGATTATTTTTCAAATTCATCAAACATACATGTGCGCTCTTGGCCCTTGAAGAAGAATTTAAGCAATAGATTGATCACTTCTCACTCTATATGCTTCTAGCAAGTACCTCCGACGACTCAGTTATGTTATAAATTGCTTTAAAACAAAGGTTGGCGTTCATTTTCAACCATTGTACTTTCACCCGACTTCCTTCTTTCTATGGATATCAGAGGACAGGGAGCACTTTCATTGACCCTTACTGATGAGGACCTGACTCTGTGGGAAATTGAACAAAAAGCTGCTGGATTAGCATATTTCTAGCATGTACCCATTTTAGTATTTTGATAAATGGGATAAAATTTATTAACAGGAGGGGAAAACTCCAGAATTACCATCATACTTAAATTTAAAAACCACTGTACTTTGGGAAGCCTCGCATCCCGACCCCAAATTTGTAGCTAATCTGTGCCCTAATCCGCGATTTTTTGGTTAGGATGAGACGTTTCCCATAATACAATGGTCATTGTGCAAAATATAAAGTATATTCCCTCCATCCCATTTCAAATTGCAAAACTAAGGTTATGCACGGGAATTAAGGAAAGAGTCAAAAAGGTGATGTGTTGTGAGTGTAGATTAAAGTCGAAGCCAAGTGAAAACACAATGGTTGAAAATAAAATTAAACCTAAAACAAGTAAGGTTAAAAGCTTGAACACAGTGTGTTTAAAAAAAGAAGAAGTTGGCATCCTAAATCTTTCCCATGTCCATGCATCATTGATACGGCTACTAGATGATTTCACACGTAGGCAGCCTTCTAATTTTGTTTGGCAAACACAAAGTAAAGCAAGGGAGTGAAAAAAAAATGAAAGAACAATCTGGTCATCACTACCTCTTGATCCTGGCCAAGTGAGGTAGCTATCAGACTACTCTTTCAGTCAATACCTCTTGATCCTGGCCATATGAGGTAGCTATCAGTATACTCTTTCAGTTGCTGAATAGAACGAAACTGCTATTTAAAGATATCATCCAAGTTGAAATCTACTGAAAATAAGAAGTGTTATACCCCACCCCTTTTCTTTCTCTGGAATTAAGTGTTGTCACCATGATTTCTGTCATCGTGCTGTTGTATATAGCAATATCTGCGGTGTACCATGTAATACATTCTAAGTACTAAACAAAGGTTAGTGGGGTCATGGTGCCTCTCTTTGTTTAAATGAAATAACTAGGAAAATCATATCTAGTTTGGGCCTATACCTCATGGTAATACCTTTATTTTGACATTTATTTTTAACCCTTTTGGTGCTCGGTTTATGTGACCTTATTCTCTAGATTGAGGTTTTTCGTTTTTTTTTTTTTTTCCGTTTCAATTTTTTGCCACAGATTTTGGCTTGCAGTAAGGTTTCAACAGCTCTGTTTTGCCCGAAGATGTGGTAGATTGCCATCAATGGAGGAGTTGGTTGTTAACTCGCGGATGACTGCATGGGGTTTTTATTCGGACTGTCAAGAAAACTTGTTTAATTCTCTTTTGACTAATGAAGCCTCTTGGCAAGAGATGAGAAATCTGGGTGTCGGTTTTTGGTACACAAATGCAGCACAGTTGCGATTAAAGGTAATGTATAAGCTTGTTTATTTCATGCTTTCTCTCTTGTTAATGTTTTTGGTTTCCTTGGAATACTCGCACAACTATGGTTTTAATGCTTGATATTTGAAAATTAAAGGATTATATTAAGCTTGTTTCAGTTCTCCACTAAAGCGGCAATGCAGTATTCATTTTCCGTTCACTCTTGCTAAACCTAAACCATAATAATTAAGCAATGTGGGGTCCTTATAGTTCTTTCCCCATATGTTTTGTACGGCTTTATATCTTATACAACCCAGGTTAAGGTAAGGAATGCCTCGTCTTTGTACTGTTGCATAAGGTGAATGACCAGTGGTTTAGTCTATTACTGCCGTTAATAATTTTGCTTTACTTAGTTACGGTATTATACTTTGCATTGTCCTTCTGTATTAAATCTGGATTATGTGGTCAAATTTGGTATTTGAATCGTCTGAGTGAGTATACCTGGTTTTTGAATTTGCATTTATATATGATGGGTGAACTCTTGCTTGGTTACTCGTATTATTTTCAATTTGACAAGGCTTGATAAACACAGCGAGTCCCTATCTAAAAACTTAAGATTTTTTATGAGATGGTAACTTAACATGGTACTAGAGCTCTAGTTTGGGAAGGTCTTGGGTTCGAGTCATCCTGCTTGCACTTGTTACCCAAAGTATTGTAAGTGCTTGATTGCACGTGTTTGGTTTGTGATGCCCTGGTTGTGGCGTGTTTGTTTAAACTCTCCACGTGTGGACGTGACACACGTGAGGATGAGTGTTAAAGCTTGATACATGTATGTCAAGATAATTATTTTAACAAGAGAAAAAAGATCCAATTATTTTTTTATGCAAAGTACAATTACGTAAAAGCGGTATCTCTTAGAAAAAAGCAACAGTCAAGCTTGTCATCAGAAACAACTGGAGAAGGAGTACATTCCATAAGCGAATGGATACTTTCATATCAGTAATCTCTAGGTTTGACCGAGTTTCGCGGTACCATGAGATTTACATGAAACAAACAATGTTTCAACTTGAATAGCCATTTTTTTTCCGAACTTCAGTTTTGTTGGTTGCATTGTTCAACATAGCCATCGCCTTCAAGTCTAAGCTTGAATAACCATCCAGGAAGAAAGCTGTTAAAGATAGGATTAAGTATTAAACCAGAGATTATAACATGAACAACTCTTACATGTAAAGCATGTGAAGAAAACGAATGCGAGAAGAGAATATGAAAACATGAGCACTTTAGTAGTTTAATTACTGAAAGGACTGAAAACAAAAATTAAGAATGAGGAAATAAGTAATTAGATATTTAGGAGAAAGGGAGCAGGAAATTCAATTATCCACATTTAAGCCAAACATTACAGAAGAAATTGATGAAGAAAACTGCTGTTGATTTTCGTATCTCACACGCACCTTCCCCCTTTCTCTTAATCTATCTATGTATTCCAAGAGAGATAAGCTGAATCATGATATATTCTTTTAAGTGGAGTTTACTCATAGTTATAACTTGATCTAATGGTACATTTCTAATTGTTGGGAGTGTTGCTTGACCAATCTATCAGTTCGGAGCCTGGCAAAGTTGGTTTATGCTTACCTCGGGAACATGCTGGTGTTTGGTTTTTACTATTTCTTTTTTGACATTCATAACATATCCCTTTTTGAGAACAGGTTTTCTTCTATGAGCATGCCAATTTCTTTCATGACTACGTGTGTTTACGGTTTTGGACGTCCATCTATCACTTTGTTCAGGATCTCGTATTCTTTTGTCATTCTTTTTTCGTTGTAACTTGCAACGAAAAAGACATGAAAATCAAAGTAACGACTGAAACTCTAAGGTATATGCCTGAGACACTGACACATTTTACTTCATTATAGATGGAAAAGTTGGCAAGACAACAATATCTGAAAAGTAAGGACCCAAAATCTTGCACCCTTCTTTACATAGCCTTGAATAGGCTCCAAGTTTTGGCTGGCCTTTTCAAAATCAGCAAAGATGAGAAGGACAAGCCATTGGTGGGATTTCTTTCACGCAATTTTCAGGTATTGTGAAAACCTTATCCATTAATTTATTTGCTAATTATGAAATAAACCATGAACAAGTACAAATCATCTCATGCATTTCACAAGCTTTTCTTGAATTATCATTTGGATGGGTATATATACACCGCCATTTCTAAAGACGGATATAATTCGAGTTCCATCTAAAGGAGGTACACAAAAGTAAAGCTTCAATCGAAATCAAATGGAAGTAATTTCTTGGGATGGGGGAGTGCTATTTTCAAATTTGCTAATTGAATTAGCAACTTGACATGTACTCTTTTTTGAAGTTATATTCCCTTTTCGGGCTTTCCGAAAAGAGATGCCATTTTGAAACCTCCCCCATTTTGGATGGTCATTTTTACCATCATACCATTAACTGATCTCTCCTACTAATGGGGCCACTCCCAAACTTTTAATCTTGGAAAGTCCCTAATATCTAAGATTTATAATAGAGTAGATTCGCTTTTCTTAATCTGTGTGCTCGGACGCATATTTTGAAGGAGAAAGTGTAATGCGATTAGTTTTTAACTAGGCATATATCAATGACTTTGCACACTTAGTTGTTATGGCCTGCATTTTGCTTTATTGCACGCGGTTGTCGTTATCTTAAGGAGTCACGTAAAGGTATAAAGATAGTAACTCTTTTACTTGGCAGTCTCATAAGTTACTGCAACCATACTTTTCTTAATATATCAAACCGAAAAGGAATTAGCATGCGAAGAAATAGCTGACCAACTAAGCAACCCACATTTGTTGTTTTAGCTGATCATTTCGTAGTATACGAGGCTCGGGAAAGCCCATTTATATCTGTTAATGTTGGGATGGGGAATATGGAATGCTACCAGCCTACTGAGCCTATGCTTGACTTACAAGCATTATCATGTAAATTCTGTAGAAGTGCTAAAGCAAAAGAAGATACAACCTTCTTTACTTTGCTTTGTCGTGCTATTGCGTGAAGCCAGTTCAATGACCCTTAATTGTTATCTGAAGGTGGAATGGAAAATCTTTCTGTTTGTACCCTTGCTGAACAAACAATTTACTTTACTTTTAAATCTTTGTAGATACAAAATTGCATGACTTTTTGGACTGTCAGAAACTTTTGACACCTTTCCGTTATTTTTAGTTTAGCTTAATATAGTGAGTTGTCTCATCAAACGGTTGTTTACAGGAGGAAAAGAATAAGGCAGCTGCTTTGAAAAATGCTTATGTCTTGATGGGAAGACATCAGCTGGATCTTGCTGTTGCTTTCTTTTTGCTTGGCGGCGATGCCACTTCTGCAATCAATGTTTGTGCAAAGAACCTCAAGGATGAGCAGCTTGCTATTGTAATTTGCCGCCTTGTTGAAGGTAGTGGTGGGCCATTAGAGCACCATCTTGTATCGAAGTTCCTGCTTCCCTCTGCAATTGAAAAAGGCGACTACTGGTTTGCAAGCTTTCTGCAGGTGACGAGATATGGGTACATCTTGTTGTCAAAATGAGGGTGCAAGCTGTCTACAGCACCTGTTTTTTATATTTTGGTGTGTATTAACGAAAAGTATGTTTTTTCATGCAGTGGATGTTAGGAAATTATTCACAAGCATTTTTTTGCATGCTTGGTAATCAAATGGATTCTCTGACCCATGGGGCAGCTCTTTTATCAAATCATACTTCCTTTCGGGATCCTAGTATTGGTCATTATTGCCTAATGTTGGCAACCAAAAACAGCATGAAGAATTCTGTAGGGGAGCTAAATGCTGCAATCCTTTCTAGATGGGCAGTTCTGATGAGTTCTACTGCATTAAGCAGATGCGGCCTACCTGTAAGTTCTTTTCCCAGAATTTTAATAATGGTGTTTGGGATAGCCATAATAAACTATATTTTTCTACTTGACTTTTGGTTTATATTCGTATTACTTCTATTTGACAGCAGTAAAACCCTGAATTATCTTGTTAAATTCTGCTGCGGGTCAGCCAAGTACATAGAAAGGATTAAGCAACACAACTTGAGTGTGGAGGCCTCTTTTGTTTTTTATGTAATGTCACTTGTCAAAAGCTCCTCTTTTCTAAAGATAAATAAAGCTGTTCTTGGTTTACATGTTCCAGATTTCTTTTCAATGTGTGTTAGTTTATAGGGTCATAAATCAGCACAATTTTAATTTGTTGTTCATCATGGTAAAAAATCCTCGTTAATTGCCCCCTCCCTTATCCACTGATTATGCCCTTAGTTAAGTTCAGTCTCTTCATATCTTTTCCTGTAAATGCCTAATGTGGCCGTTTCCCACAATGATTGTTGTTCAATGTTGCTTGCTAAGAATGAAGTTAATATTCTTTGTAATTGTAACTTATTGCTGCAAAGATCTAAGCTAGGTGGCTTGTGCCTGTGGAAACTCATGCAATCCTTTTTGGTTGAACCATGGGCTATGACAAATAGTTTCAGGTCTCAATTGTTCCAGATTTGTGTTTATTCTTGTGATAACTTCTCGCACAGCTGTTTTAGGGAGCATTTATGGCCATTAGCGCTTTATCCTCTCATGTATTCCCTCCGTCCCACATTAAATTACAAAAAAAGGGAGGGAATGGGAGTTAAGGAAAAGTGTATAATATTTAGGTGTTGTGTGGATAGTAGGGTAGGGGAATAGTAAGTTGATAGTTGTTGTGATTATGAAAAGCGGGCCCCATTATTTGAAAAGGAATATGAAGTTACCATTTTGGGATATTGTAACAATGAATGGTACATCCAGAATGGAATTTTTTGTAACTTAAGCTGGGACGGAGGAGTATAGCATTAAACCAGTGATTGCAGGGCAATCTTTGCCAAATGTGTTCTGCATTTAACTTCATGCACCGAGACAGTGCCATTATCTCTATCTTCTGTTTGTGTAAAGAGAGATTGCTATAAACATTGTAGTTATAAATGCTAAACAAGCTCAAAGCTTGGATTATTGGGACTGTATGTAAATAAAAAGACTGTTGTGGTGCTGGGTTGGCAAGTAAGCTTAAGGCTATTATGTTACCATAAGTTTCCAAATCAGTCCTTGTTGCATTAAACATAAAATTCGTAGACTGTTTTAATTTTTAATTGTAAGGGATACGTAGCTGCACTTTAATGTTTCAATATGTTGAGGTTCAAATGTGGGCTCTTAAAGCGAAATGGATGGAGTAGTTCTTAGAACGTAGCTGTTGCTTGGCTTGTTAGATCTTCGGCCTAGTGAGCCAATATTTTTCAGTTAAGAGCCAATGTTATCGAAGTTTTTAGGATGTGCTCCGCAACTGATAGACCTCCAGATGCAAGAATGGAAAGGGAGCAGGTTAACTAATTATGTGCTGGAATTATGGCTAAGGTCAAAAAACTGTAGTAAGGGTTGAAATTGTGATGCTGAATTAGGGGGGGTTGAAGAGTGCTTCAGTTGCTTTGTTTAGTTTTCTTTTAAGACTAAATAAGAGGCAGTGTAGAGGAGAAAATCATCCAAAAAATTGTAATTGAGTCTCTTGACTTGGGAGAGTTCCAGCCTCTATAATTGCTGGAAAGGTTAGGAGAGTTTTCCAGTCTCTAGAATTACTGAAAGGGTTACTATTTTAATAAAACCGCCTCTTTATTTCTGTTGTCCATATCAAATCTCTATCAAATTGGTACCAGAGCAGGTTGCTTGCTGGGGAATAATGGAGACTAGGAGTCAGGCACAGCGGGTCGAAAATGTGGAAGGAGCGCTTGATATTGTTCAAGGAGAAGTCAGGACGATGAAGGGAGAGAGAGCTTCATTGCGGGAGGAGATCAATCTGAAGTTCGAACAAATGATGCAGGCTCTCGTAAACTCAAATCAATGCGAACCTGTGTCACATACAAGAGGGCGTAATACTGAAGTTGCAAGGGAAGAAATTGAAACATGGCCTTCTGGGAGTAAAAACGAATTTCGCCTTCGAAAATTGGACATGCCTATCTTTGACGGGGAGAATCCAGACGGTTGGATCTATAAGGCTGAGTGGTATTTCACAATCAATAAATATTCAGAAGAGGAAAGGATGGAAGCAGCGATAATCAGCTTTGATGGAGATGCACTAGCGTGGTATATCAATGGGAGGAACATCGGATGCCCATAGAGACATGGGATCAAATGAAGAGAAAGATATTGTGGCACTTCCGATCAGACCAAGAGGGCTCGCTGCAGGAGCGGTAGGCAGCATTGGGTCAGGATGAAACTGTGGAGGAGTATCAAAGAAAATTTATCGAAATGACAGCCCCACTCAAAGGTATACCCGATGACGTAACACTTGGAAAATTCATAAACGGGTTAAAACCTGAGGTTCGGGCTGAGATCCGAATACTTGAGCCAAATAACTTGAATCGAGCTATGGAGCTCGCGCAAAGAATAGAGGAGAAGAATCGGGTCTTGAACCATGATTGTCCAAAATAAAAAACCCATCTCAACCTAACTCTAATTTACGATTAGAGTATTCTGCCCCGAAGGGAATAGCCGTATCACCGCCTGATGTGAACTCAACCACAACAACAGGGTTGAAGGCACCAAACGGACAAGCTGCAGTGACGGTCCCATCAGCTAGCGAAGTGCGACGGCTCACTGACTCAGAACTCCTAGAGAAGAAAAATCGGGGTGTGGTTATAGATGTGACAAACATTGGTTTCCCGGGCATCGCTGCAAGAAGAAGGAGATGTGTTATTGGTTCACGATGAAACCAGAGAAGAAGAGTTGGCAGACCTAGAACTTGCTGAAATGAACCAATTGACAGAAATTGCCCTAAATTCAGTTGCGGGTATCTCTTCACCCAAGACTTTAAGTTAAAAGGGAAGATTGAGGCACAAGAAGTAGTGGTGTTAGTGTATCTAGGAGCTACACATAATTTTATTTCTCAAGCATTAGTCGAGAAACTGCAGATTCCAGTAGCAGAAACCACAACATATGGAGTGACATTAGATACAGGAAGTTTGGTTCAAGGTAGAGGGGTTTGTTGTGGGGTGTCGATACATATGGAAGGGGCCAAAGTAGTAGAGGATTTACTGCCTTTAGAATTGGGTAGTTAGTGCAGATATAATCTTGGGTGTTCAATGGCTACAAAAACTAGGAACCGTACAAACAAACTGGAAAACTCAGGTCATGGTATTTCAGGTTGGGGATCAAACAGTGACTCTCAAAGGAGACCCTTCACTTGGTCGATCTATAGTGTTATTGAACTCAATGACAAGGAATATTCAATAGGAAGGCAGCCCACCTGTTAGTGGTCGTACCGCTATCCTTGTGTACGAAAAGTTGAAGCTGAACAAGTCATCAAAGAAATGTTAACCGCGGACATCATAAGAATAAGCACCAGTCCGTTCTTCAGTCCGGTTCTATTGGTGAAAAAGAAGGATGAGTCGTGGCAGTTTTGCGTAGATTACCAAGCCCTAAACAAGGCTGCAATTCCAGATAAGGAAGTTTGTCCAAGCATGCAGGGGACACTAGGTGAAAGTTACTATTCCATTATGCATAATCAGTTTCCTAATTTTCACCTTGAGGACAAGGTGAAAGTTTGGGCGAGGGGTAATGATAGACCTCCAGATGCAAGAATGGAAAGGGAGCAGGTTAACTAATTATGTGCTGGAATTATGGCTAAGGTCAAGAAACTGTAGTAAGGGTTGAAATTGTGATGCTGAATTAGGGGCTTGAAGAATGTTTCAGTTACTTTGTCTAGTTTTCTTTTAAGACTATAAATAAGAGGCAATGTAGAGGAAAAAATCATCCAGAAAATTGTAATTGAGTCTCTGGACTTGGGAGAGTTCCAGCCTCTATAATTGCGAGAAAGGTTAGCAGAGTTTTCCAGTCTCTAGAATTACTGGAAGGGTTACTATTTTAATAAATCGCCTCTTTAGTTCTGTTGTCCATATCAAATCTCTATCAGCAACAGGGAGCATACATGTGTGTTGGGGGGGTGGGGGTGGGGGGAGATTCCATCTTGTGGAAAATGCAAACCTTGTTGCTTCAAGAGGTCATGAGCAATGTACTGAAATTGTCTCAGCCTGAACAATAATATGTGAATGATCTTATCATCTGCCTCATTTCGTTTTTATCATACTAATTTGGTGTATGGACTTAACTATTTCGGATAGGAGGGAAAGACTTGCCGGCAGTTATTGCCTTCTGATGGCATAATATGATTTGCTTATCAAGAAAAGCTGCGAATGAGCTCCTTTATCCATGTTTAACTAGGAAATTTGTTTCCTTCAGGGTTGACAACACATACCACTTGTCATTTCAGGGCTACTGAAAGTTAAAATTTAATTCACACCAGTCTATGAGGGACTAGAATTGTAATTATTTGTCTGTTCTAATAGCAAGTTATTTACTCTGTCTATCTATCCATTGCTGACATGCTTTTATTCATTATTAGCTTGAAGCTTTGGAGTGCCTTTCATCTTCACAAAACATGTTTGGTGGTTTGAATCAAGGAAGTGTATCAAGTATTACAAACCCTGAAATACTAAATGAAAGGTTGAAGCCGTCTCGAGAGAATTCTTCCTCAAATTGGATATTAAGTGACGTGGTATTTTATATGGACCTGCGTGCTAAATCAGACTTTGCGATGAAGTATGTAATAAATTTGCTACGAGAACATCCTAGCTGGCAGGAAATTAATATGGCATCTCCTGGAGCATGTGCATACTCTTCTTCCGAGATTCAAGAGCAGAAGATGTTACTCTCGAGTTTCGAGCACAAGTTAACCACAGTGCTTGCATTTTTTGAGCAGAAGTTTTCCCTAATTCCTCAACATCTAATTCGCATGGTATTTGGTTTATTGTTGTATGCTTTTTTCATCTTATAGTACAGTGCTTGCCTCCAAGTTTTCTTGAAAGATTAACCTGTTTGTTTTTCTGTGCTTCAGATTTTGATGTCCTTGTGTAACAATGGGTTAGGGTTCATTGGGTACTATATATATGAATGGTATATCTCCAAAGATCTCTCACTAAAAAAAGGCAACACATTTGATGGGTCACACTCATTTTCCATCCTACCAATACTACTTCGGAAGGCTACTGAAGAGATGTCATATTTATGTTTGAGATATGTTGTCGGTTGTAGCATGAAGTGTTCTAATATGATATCATGTTCCTCTGAGAATAGTGTAGCCAGTGAAAGTAGATATGACCGGTTGGCTTCCTGCAGATTTTACATGCAAGATTTGCAGCGGTCATTATGGCATGTAAGAGCAGCACTGAAGTTGTTTTCCGATTTTGATGCAGAATTTATCACGAAAGCATTGATTGTTCTTGACTTGTATGAGTACTATGTATTCTTCGCATCAGCTTGGCTTCAAAGGAATCCTGAAGGTATTGTTCTTGCTGTGAAGCCTCATTTTATCACAAGTACTAATGTTCCTGCTCCTTCAGAAGCCAATGAGCATAATCTGAGTAAACTCGTTCGCCAGATTGCGGAGGCTTTGACTCATAATAGGTCAATGGAGTACTTGGATGCTATTCAGACCAATGGACTGCCACATCACGATCAAGCTGCAGATATAAAACATTTAATACCGGTTGATGAGAAATGGCAAATTATACACGCTTCATTGTGGAGGTTCATGTCTGGGTTCCTGAAACATCAAATTGATTCATTATTGGAAAAACTTGAAGACGATTGCTCATTTCATTCCCCACACAAACTTCTCTCTTTCACTTGTAATGCAAGTAGGTCCGATTCTGATGCCAACAATTTGAAGAAACAAATTGAGCTAATTTTTGTGCTTTTGGCTAAGCTTATTAACATAACGTCTGAAAACATTTCTTCTTGTTCTGCAACAAGGTTTGTATCATTTCTGTTGCAGAAAATAGGAGATAGAACAAGTCCAACTACTCTTCAATGGTTTGAAGAACTTAGTAAGTCTCAACCCTCAGCCCGCAATAAGAATCTTGCCGAGGACATTGCGCATTTAAGCATGGCGAACAATGAGCATGAGTTATCTGATTTTGAAACTCTATGGTATCTAGTAACTGATACTGAAATACTCGCTGGGGGTTTGGCGCTAGAATATTCCGAGTGGTTGCAATATATTAAACAGAAATACTCTATAAGATGGACTGATGTATGCACACATAGTCAAGAGGAAGTTGAAGCCGAGGAAAACTGCGATCAAGGTGCTAGACTTGCTAAAAGTTCCTCTAGTAATGCAGTTGCATCACCTAGGTCTCCTGACAGTCCGTCAGTTATAAGTTCTGGGACGAAAGACTCAACTGCTAAAGCGAAATCTGTACCTTACCAAAATCCTAAAGAATTGTACAAGAGAAATGGAGAACTTCTGGAGGTAACTCTTCTTTTTCTTTTATTTCAGAAAGTATGCTACTACATGTTACTCAAAAGTTTTGCAACTTGATTCTTAGAGGTTTTATTGTTGAATTTATGATCGCTATGTCTTATATGTTTGAGCAGGCACTGTGCATCAACTCAACTGATCAGAAGCAAGCTGCGGTCGCTAGCAACAAAAAGGTCAGAACAATAAATGATTTCAGCTCCCATCTATAGAATATTCCGGATACAGAAAAAATTCAGAGTCCCACGCACAAGATTGTGTTTATGTTATCCAAGTGGCTTCTATTATTAATTTCTCATTCTGATAGAAAAGAAATATAGTAGAATGACGTCATATTTGGACTTCAACACTGCAAGTATCTGTAGTGCACACATAGCGTCTGCATTGTTATATATATATATATATATATATTCAAAAGTATTGTGGGTGGGGAAAGGATTGTAAGTATGAGGATTTGCAAATGGGGCCTATTATTTCATTATGTATGACAAGTGGGGTAGGGTAACTAAATTGCTTAAAAAGTGGACAATTTAGGTAAGGGGGCTTATCAATGGGACACCCAAGAAGGAAATTGGTCCAAGTTGTAATGGGACGGTGGGAGTATATCATTTTCTTAACAATTATTTTTTATTTTCTCTTAATATTTTAACTTTGTTATCGTGGATATGATTGTAAAACATAATTGTGGATATTAGTAAGAAGAAGCAGTGTTATAGAGAGAAATGTGGGAGAAAGAGAAAGTGGGGAGAGATTAAAATGGAGGAAAAGAGTTCGAGAATCTGTTGACCTCTATCCTTTCATATCTATTGTAGATTATGTTTTTGATTGCCTATCAGATAGGACTTCTTAATCTTCATACTGTGCACTAATTTAATGTATCTCATCTGTAATCTTAATCTTTTGCATGAATAAGGTTGATCAACTTTGACTGATTTTTGCTTGATCAAGTTTAGCACAATGAAATTTCAACAAAAATCTCAAATGAAGGAAACCTAATGATTGATTGATTACATTGATGTTCATTACCGGTTTGCAATGTAAATATGACTAATCGTGTTAACATAGTTAGTTGATCCATGGTAGTTATTCCTTTTCCTTTTGACATGAAACATTTCATCTGTAAACTTTTAACTGATTAATACATCTCTCTAATAGGATTTTGTAGATGTATCTTTTATTTGATACCATTTTATCTGATGCAGGGAATAATATTCTTTAATTGGGAAGACGGATCGCCTTCCATTAAAAAATCTGATTATATCTGGACAGATGTTGATTGGCCCCATGATGGGTGGGCTGGGTGTGAATCTATCCCAGTTCCTACCTGTGTCTCTCCTGGGGTTGGTCTTGGGAGAAAGAAGGGGACACACCTTGGTTTGGGTGGAGCAACCATTGGCGTAGATTCTTTGGCAAGACCGGGGAGGGATTTTACAGGTGGTGAAGCATTTGGAATTCCAGGTTATGCTGGTGTTGGTGCATCTGGTCTTGGTTGGGAGACTCAGGAGGACTTTGAGGATTTGGTTGATCCACCTGCCACTGTAGAAAATGTTAGGACAAGGGCATTCTCGAGCCATCCCTCAAGACCTTTTTTCTTAGTTGGTTCTAGCAATACACACATATACTTATGGGAGGTATACTTCTTTACTATTGACATTACAATTTTATATGCATAGCATTGTCTTATCTAATGCATCAACTCCCTCCCTCCCCCTCTTCTCTTCTCTGAAGCTCTTGCCTTCGTGAACATTCCAACTTCGTACGAGGAGGGAACTTTGTGAGAGACATTGACTCTAGAATAAACATATTTCAAACTCAGAGCTTGATCTTTTCCTTTTCTTTTACTTATTGTTTTCATTTCTTTAATCCATTGTAATAAAGTATTATGTGGAAGCAAAATTCTTTACTATCTGTTACTAAAATAGAAGCAGCTTATGTGTCTCATTATATTATTTGGTTGTAGTGTAAATCATGTTAGCCGACCCCAAATCATTTTGGGACTAAGGCTTTGTTGTTGCTGTTGTGTAGAATCATTATTGAGTCTTCGTGGTGGACTGGTATTATGAGCTGACAGTCTAATTTTGCAGTTTGGTAAGGAAAGAGCTATAGCAACATATGGGGTGCTTCCTGCAGCAAATGTCCCCCCTCCGTATGCTCTTGCCTCAATAAATGCAGTGGAGTTTGATCAGTGTGGACAGAGATTTGCTACGGCTGCATCAGATGGGACTGTATGTACATGGCAGCTTGAGGTGGGAGGAAGGAGCAATATTCATCCAACAGAGTCATCTTCCTGCTTTAACAACTACACATCGTAAGTACTTAATGTTGGTAAAATAGTTATCCTGATCAATATCTGTTTTTTTTTCTTTCAAGATTTCTTGTGCGAGTAAGAATTACTGCCATTCCTAAATGAGTTGACTGTGGAAAATTTCACTTGTCCCTAATGAGCACCACTTTTGAGCTAAATTAGTTTGACCAATTTGATTTCTTCTCTATAACTTCTTGTCCGTACATTGTGACGATAAAGACAAGTGCCACCCATTCAGGGACGTAGTAATCTTTCTTAAATTGGAGCCCGTAATTTTCATTCTGTGAAGGCAGTCTGGAATTGAGCGTTGTATATATAATTGTGTCTCAAAGGGTTGCTAGATGTTTCTAGTGCAAACCATGTCTAGAGTGGTCTCGTACCTGGGTTCTTGGGCCAGCATCAAGTCTTATTTAGTTTTGCTTCTGTTAAGAGTTAACTTTAAAGACATTGAAAGAGAAAGGTTAAGTTTTCTAAATGTGTTGCCCCTCATTTTCTGAATGACACAATTGCCAGTCTCTGCATAACATTATAAAATGTTTTAAGAGGTTCCTAATGCGTTAGTCACATTTCCGTTATTTATGTTTACAGAGATGTCAGGTACGTTACTGCTAGTGGATCAATTGTTGCTGCAACTGGGTATAGCTCCAACAACTTGAATGTGGTTATTTGGGATACATTTGCTCCGCCCACCAAATCTCGGGCATCCATCATGTGTCATGAAGGTTTGTTTCTCTCCCAATAAGCTATTTGGTCAGTACCCTGGTGTAAAGTGAAAAAACCTTACTGTAAATATATAACATTAATTTGGGACCCTGCTAATATTCAAGTAGTATTAGATACTCCATCCATTCTGGAAAAAGGATTATACTTTCAGTTATGGAGCATTGTTATGGCAAATCAATCATACTTGATCAGTTTTGACTTTCATATGTGTACTCTTCCAGTGAAACGGAAGGTGTATTAGTATTAGTGTCTGAAAACTAGAAACTACGTCTAATAAGGCAATAACCCAACTGTATACCTTTACGCGAGTTTGAAATATGAATCGTACTCCAAAGTGCTTTTACTTTAATACCCCCCAAGTACCTCTAGTGGTTTCAAATCACAGAGGATCACTTTTTTTTTTCCTTTCTGAAAAAAAGGTTGGACATGCACTTTCTTAAAAAGAAATCAGATGCTTATTTTGGGCTTCCTAAAACTGAAGAAGGGACACTTATTATGTGTTGGAGGGAGTCACATTTGAAACTTATAGAGTAGAAACTGTATTGATCTTTTGGTTTAATTTCTTAGACAACTTGATGATTTACGTATCTCTTTATTCCTTACACCTGTCTAATACTGTCAGGTGGTGCTCGCTCCCTTTCTGTATTTGCGAATGACGTAGGAAGTGGTTCTATTTCTCCCCTCATAGTGACTGGTGGAAAAGGGGGTGATGTTGGTATTCATGATTTCCGTTATATAGCTACTGGAAGGCCGAAGAGACATCGAAATTCAGATAGTATTGAACAAAAGATTAATGCATCTTCGACAGCTGGAATGCAGAGTAAGCATGGGGACCAGAATCGAAATGGGATGCTTTGGTACATACCAAAGGCTCACTCAGGTAGAGGACATTCAATCTTTTTTCAACTGAATATGTATGAATGATATAATATGTATTTAATCTTTCCCACCTTTCTGATAATAGGGAGTGTAACCAGAATATCTGCGATCCCGAATACTAATCTTTTCTTGACGGGAAGCAAAGACGGAGACGTGAAACTTTGGGATGCAAAGAGAGCCAAGTTAGTATTTCACTGGCCAAAATTGCATGATCGACACACCTTCTTACAACCGAATTCTCGTGGCTTTGGAGGAGTTGTACGGGTATTTTTCTGCTTCTTCTTCAGCTCTTTCTTTTACTGTCAGGTCTGCACTTCAACTTTTGTTGGATGTGTGTTGGGTTGTAATCAAGCGTGTGCCAATCTGAGATTCGGATGTTTCGAGTTAGGCTCTTTAATTTTTTTTTATCAAGCCTAAGCTTCACTGAAAACCAATTTTTTAAGCTCAACTTGGTTCTTTTAAGTAAGCTATGCTCTAGCCCAACTCAAAAGTATGCATAAAGTGTAGTCCGTATGTCCCAATAGAGAGTTGACCTTTGACTTGATCTTCAAATTAAGAAAATGGTTTACAATTCCGTAACTTCTTATAATACCCTCATTATACGGTGGCGCGTGGACCTATGTCACTAGTGTCCCTCAAGAATGGTTTTTATGGTGGCCTCAAGTGTCAGAATTATTCAAAGTTGACTAGGGGGTTAAAGTCGTTTTGTCGAAATGAACTTTTCTAACAAACAAAGAGAAAGATGTACCTCTCTTTTCGTGATGAAGAACGCGTACAATACTACATCCATCCCATAAAGATGTTCCCATTTTCCAAAAGGAAGGGCAACTTGCATTCTAGTTACCCATGTTTTATCAACTTTTGCAACCAGATTCCCCATATTGACTTTTTGTAGCAATTCAATGAAAAATTGTATAGGAAGTTAATGTCCGTTAAAAAACTAGGTCATGTGCCGTTGACTTTTTGTTGCAATCCAACTGAGTTAAAGCCACCTCAGATTATCAAACAGCTCTAATATTATGTGTGTATGGACGCTGGTTTATGCTCTATTTTTTTTCCTCGTATCTGACATCAGTTATGATTTGATTGTTTCATTTCCCAGGCTGCTGTTACCGATATTCAAGTTGTTGATCATGGTTTTCTTTCGTGTGGGGGAGACGGTTCAGTAAAGCTTGTTCAGCTTAAAGACTTTAGACACTGATTATGAGTGCATCAAGACCAATTTTCCCTTTGAGGTGATAAATTCTTCCAACTTTGGACTCCATAAAAGCTCAAAACTCAAGAAATTGCAATCAAACGTTCATTATAATCGCATCTTCTTTTGGGTTCACCAGCACCTTTTCTGGTCATTATACTTCAAGTGCATCCACCAGCTGCCTTCGTACCCTTTACAAACTGTAAAATTAAGCTCTCTCCTCTCTATAGCCAATCCGAGTTTTTCTCGTGTGAATATGGCCTTCTGAGAATTTGTCATTCTTTTCCATTGCCTTGCCTGTATTTTCCGGTATACCGCATGTACCATTATGTTAATGTATAGAAAATCAAACTACTACTCCTGGAAATTTTCCAGATAGGTTTAAACATGTCAAAATTTTATCAGTAAATTGTAACCTTTCCTAGCATACAGGAGTAACAAAGAACTGGTTATATCTATTTCAACAAATATTGCCTGGGTTTGTCCTTTTTACCCATTGGTGGTTTTGTGCGTCTTGTTAGTGAAATGGAATAAATTTGACATTACACAATAAAAAATTACAAGTCAAAGTAATTCACTAATTAAAAAGTATTTTTACCTAACTTTGATTGACCACTATCGCTTAACTTCAAATAAAAAATAAGCATAAGCTGTCGTAGTCATGATTAAAGATTTTAGTATTGTAAAACGATGGGAACTAACTCATAGTATTAGCACCTGGTTAGTTTTATAAGTTGCCTTTCATAACAGATTTCATTTTCCTGTCGACACGATAAATACTCCTTCCATCCCATTTTAAACTTCAAAAATTTCATTTTGAGGTGTCCCATTTTAAACTTCAAAACCTAAAAAAGAAAGTTTTTATACTTTTTTATTTGTGGGCTGTTAGACAAAATTTAAGAAATAACAGGTAATATACGAAAGAAAACAGATACAGAATTTAAATAAGCTAAAACAGCAAGCAGAAAATTAAAACCCAATACTGAAATTTGCCCGAGTCGTGTGAAGCACACTCTCCTTAAAGCAATTTCGTCCCCTCACCGAATTGTGCTTGAGGATCAGTCGGACGGTTGCTTCCCAGGATAAAACGGCGCGGACCGGAACGTAAGTGCACAAGGGAACTTCCGGCGAATTGATACTGAGCTTGGTTTTGATCACCACCAATGCAGAATGCAGGAGAGCAATGGAAAGAGGGATTTATCAATATGCAGCAAAACAAAATTGCAAGGGACTGTTGGTGGTGGAACATTTCGTGTGTGTAAACTGGAGGTGTGGGTTTGTTAATATAGCATCCAAAGATAACTGAAGGGAGGAGGAATTAACACAGAGTTAATTCGGAATCCTAAGTGTTTCAGTTCACCAAAACTGATGGAGAAACTCAAAGGTCTGGACTGTTTTTGCATAGCAAAAAGTGGGTTCGCGCGAGCAACCCATTTCGGGGCTACATTCGTGTCCGTAGGACGCGCTCGCACATGAGTTCTGTAGCCGGTAGGCAAATCGGGCCCTTGATTTGCACCCCCCCTGCGCACCTGTGCGCGAGAGAGAGCCTCTATGCCACACATTCATACCACTATGGAAAGCATAGTAGTATATAAACTTACCCACTTTTACATTTTTTTTTCAATGTGGGATAACACATTATCCCCATTCCAACCCACTTACTTTGAGCCTTCATATCTTACTCATCCCTTAACCAAATTGGACAAATGAATAATCAATCTTTATGTCCTCATGGAGTAGAACACAAACCCACAAACATTTTGTCATTTCGACAAATAATTCATTTCAGAAAATACTCATTATTTCCTTCAAAACACACTTTTTCCAACATGGGCTTTACATGTCATACTCACAACAATTACCCACTAACTATTCTTTCTCCTACCAAACCATCTACACTCATAACACATCACCTTTTTCTTAATTCTTGAGCCCAATTTTTTTTTTAAGTTTAAATTGGGACGGTGGGAGTATTTCTCTATGAATGCCTGTCCATTTTTTATTTTTATAATACCATCCATTGTCATTTATAAGTCATGGAATCAAACAACTGTATCAATGTGGGAGTTCTTATCTCACTAATTTCTTGTCCAATGAAAATGTTAAAAGGATAAAACATTTTCTTATTAAACCATTCCTGTTTATTTAAAATACTCTCTCTCCCTCTCTATGTCCCAGAAAGATAGTTCACTTTGGATTTTTGACGGTCGACACATATAAACTTTGACAAAAGATTACTATCAAAAGTTGGTTTTGGGGGAAACTAGTTCCTCATAAGTTATAAAAAGTCGTGTTTTTTTTAACCTTTCTTAAACCCTAAAAGGCCTAAACCCTAAACTTTAAACCCTAAACCCTAAACTTTAACCCCTATAAAACAAGATTTTTTATAACTTATGAAGAAACTAGTTTCCCCCAAAATTTCCTCTATTATCAATCTAATCATCCCAATGAAATTTTAAAATTTATCATTAATAAATCACTTAATGATTAATCAATAACGAGTTTTAGAATTTCACAAAGATGGTTAGATTGACATTTATATTTGGTCAAAGTTCACTTGTATTGACTATCAAAAATTAAAAGTGAACCATCTTTCGAGACAGGGGGAGTAATTATATGAAGGTGCCGACTCATCTCAGCTGGTATCCTATCCAATCAAATCCAGCAAAGTCATCACGAATCACCAACTTGGGACCCACAATTTAGAAAAAATATTTTGAACAGTTAACATGCTTATGATATGTCATTTTCCTTTTCTATAAAACTTGTCAAATTGTAATGAAGTACTCCCTCCGTCCCAGCTCACTTTACATTTTTTAAATTTTTGTTCGGATCATAAATATTTCTATAAAATGTTGGTCAAACCGACCTTAAGTTGACCAGTTTTGGTCAAAAAGTCTCAAGTGAGCTGGGACGGAGGGAGTAGTAACTAAAAATATCTAAAAATAAATAAATTAGTGCGTTTGTATTCAAGGTAAAGTGTTGGAAAATGGATGCAGAGTCACTCACGTCATTTGCTTTCTTTCCTGTTTGCTCTTATCTCGACTTGTGGGTCCCAGGACCCTTTCAGGGCCCACGTGTCACATGAATGTATAGAGTGACGTGTCCTTTTATTTTCATTTATGAATTTACAAATCCTTGAGTGTTCTTGAGTAATGATTACTCCGTCAGTTTAATATTTATCGCTATTTATTTTCATTTTGAGCGTATCATACTTATTGCAATTTATTTAAAATGTTCATTTTCCTTTTTCTTTTTCACTCACAATAACTATCCACTGACTTATTTTCTCTCTCACACCCACTCACAATACTTATTTTTTCAATATATTATTTTAATTTTCGTGTACTCTTATTTAATAACAATAAGTATGAATCAAAAAAGTATATTTAAACTTCCTTGTGCTTACGAAATGGCAATAAAAAATATTAAATTTGGAAGACAAATTACAATAAATTTACGTTTTAACAATCTCAATTCAACATTGGCATTTAAAATCAGAAGAAAAGATGACAAGTGGATTAGAAATTAACTTCAACTTTAATGCGAAAGATTTGTATTATTTTAGTATTAGTACTCTAGACTCGTGTGACGAAACCACTTAAAGTTTATGCGATTATTTAACTCTTTTGATTAGAGTTATGTTATTTTAACGTTCCTAATTTTTAGAAAATAATATTTTTAACCATTACAAACAGTGAATTTTGTAATTTCAATTTCTTAAATTTAGAGAAATGAAACATCTACTTATATTTGGGATGAACCTTCGATTGATGTGGAGTGTCATCTATTTTATTATTGTGAATGAATTCACTTATCGTTTGTTTAAAAAAAATATAATTTAACCCCTTTTAACAAATATTTACTCCACCACTGCCCAGTAAAATAACGATTTTTTTAATTGAAAATAATTATCTTAAAATATACTAGTAGTACCATTTTTTTAATTGTGGAGTATAATACTTCTCCATGTGTATTTCAATTAATTAAGATTGTCGATTTGATAAATGATAAGCTATCGATACGTCGCCGTATAAAGTAAAGTTGTTACGGCAGAAACAAGTGGCGGGGACCCAACGGCGTCGTAAAATCGCGGGAAAGAGCAAACCGACAGACAGAAAAGAAGAAAAAACGCCAACAGAATTCTGACAACAGGATGAGGAGGTGGGACGAGAGAGAGGGGAAATACGGATTCTTGTCATTCTAACTCACACACACTGAAAATCAAATCACTCTACCACCAACTTAATAAAAGGGGTTAAAATTTTGATCCAAATTCCCCAATTTTTATTCTTTTTGCAGATCTAGATCTTCCCCATCCTTCAATTTATAATCTTTTCTCTTTGATTCTCCTTTCCCAGGTAAAATCTCTCTCTCTCTCTCTCTCTCTCTCTCTCTCTCTCTCTTTTTTCTGTGTGTGTTTTGCATAATTTATTTTGTATGTGTGTGTGTGATCATGAATTGTTTGTGGGGTTTTCATGATTTATTGTGTTTGGGATTTTGATGATTTATTGTGTGTATGTATATCATGTATAGACACAGATGTATTTTGGTGTCTGTGACTGTGTGTGCTTTTCTAGGTTTTGTGTAATTTGTTGTGTATGTGTCATGTATAACTTATAAGTAGTAATGTTTTTATGCTTATTTTTCATGCTTAATTTGGGTATAATTATCTTTTATTTATAATTTTGCTGTGATTTAGGTATTCAGTGATTTCATTTCATTTCATACTTTTGTGGGGTTTTGGAATTTCTGTGTTTGTGAGTGGTTTTTTTTACATACTAGCTCTTTAGTTTATGTATGATCTTCAACATATTGTTTAAAACATGGATGTTGCTTTTGGTGTTTCATGTTTACGGTGAAACTATTAAAACTATCCATATTATTTCAATTACCATCATTGAATAATAATGATCTGATCTGGATTGTGATATTGTAAGCTTACTTCCTCCGTTTCATGGGACTTGAGACCAAAAATTTTGGCACACAAATTAAGGAAAAGTAAGAGAGAAATAGTGGGAGGAGGTGTTTGTGAGTATGCAAAATTAAATAGGAGAGAGAATGAGTGGGAGGAATGGTAAGTTGATTGGTATTGTGAGTGTAAAAGTAAAGTAGGAAAGAGAATGAGTGGAAAGAATAGTAATAATTCTTTACCATTTTGGGCAGTCTCAAGTCGGACGGAAAAGGAAATAAGTCTCAATTGACGTGAAACGGAGGGAGTATTTACTAAACTGTTACAGCTATATCTAATATTTGCCTTGATACAAACCCAGAAAAATTATACCACCTCCGTCCATAATGAATATCTAAATATATTCAAATTTTTTCTTGATCAAGAGCAAATTTGAAACATAAAAATAAAATTGGACATTGATCATTTTGGGACGGAGAAAGTATGACTCTTTCGAATAATGTGTTTGTTAAAATTTGGTGCAACTGTCACGAAAGAGCCAATTCTGATCTCGAATGTGAATTGTTGTGCATCATATGTTACCGTGTTTGATGTTCACTTTGATGCACCAATGCCAAACAGTTTTTTATCTTTTTTTCAGGCATTGAGCTGAATATTTTTTATTTGTCATTAATTGATGTTGGAATGCATACAAACTGTTACCTAATTCTCTTGCTATGGGCTCTTTGGATATACTTACTAGATACTTCATTTTCACAAAACTCATCTTTCAAATACTTAATCCTTGAGTTTCTTGATGGGCACAAGAGACAACTTGTCTTCTTCTATGGGTGCAATATTTTGTAACCCTGGAGTCCTGGACGTACCTCATGTTAGTATTATGAACTGGTCAGATTTATTTGATATGTGCTGCTATGTCCCTCACAAGGAAAGTAAGATTTTATTTCGAAGTATGATTTTCAATATTTTCTGAAATATATGATTTTTCCTATACGCAGTTGAAATTCGAGAAGGATGGGTAAGTGATGGCTGTAGCTGAAGCAAGAGCTGTTTGGCAAAGAACAGCTAACCGCTGTTTTGTCCAAGAAGATGCCAAAAGAGCTCCCAAACTAGCTTGCTGCCCATCATCCTCTTCATCATCAAAACCAGTAGATGCAGTACCAACCAGCTCAGAAGATGGAAAAGACAATCTCGCCCCGGGGTTCACCCCTCACAATAGAAATCCTTCCTACTTAAATCTCCCACCCGAGTCGAGATGGTGGCTTCAGCTACCACCTAATTATGGATACCAAAGAGGTTTGACCAATGAACAGATTGGTTCCCTCGAGGCCAATATGGAGCTTGGTGGACCCCACCCTCAGGTAGAATGTGGTGGGCCAGGTTTTGTTAAGGATTCCCATGGAGCTTTCAAGGGTGTGGGGGAGAAAGGATTTTGTAAACAAATAGATATGGATTATGTTGCTTCTAAGGAGGTAAACGAGTTAAGTGACAGTCCTGGATTTTCTTGGATCGGAAATGAGAAAAGTGAGCCATGGTGGAGGAAGACTGATCGGGATGATTTGGCTTCTTTTGTTGCACAAAGATCTCACGACCTTATAGAGAATTGTGATCTTCCACAACCACAGAAAAGAAATATTAAGCAGGTCTTGTTAGGTGATGCTGAGCACTTGGATCGAGATGATATTTCTACGTCATATAAAGATCGCAAAAACCAAACAGTTCAGAGCCAAAGTACTGCCATTTTTGGCAGTGTGCACGGAAAAAGTTGGCCATCTATTGAATTGCATGCTGGTATAAGCAAGCCACTCAGGTACATGACTTTCAAGGTCCAGTTTTTATTAATCTTGAAATCAGCTCAAGCTAGTTGTAAGTTCAAGCTGATCTTGAACAGTGGCGGAGCTAGGAATTTTCATCAATGGGGGCTGAGATTGCACAACAACAAAAAATTTAACTGTATTTTTGTCAATGGGGACAAAATAAAAATCTAGTGTATTATTTCTTTTACTTCAAAGGGGGCAAATTTCAACAAATTACACCAAACTCCCATTTTTATTTTTAGTTTTTGTAAATTTTGCACTAATAATTTTTTTTCTTTTTGAAATCAATGGGGCAATTGCCCCCGCTAGCCTCTTCATAGATCCGCCACTGATCTTGAACATGATTAGGCTTGAGTTCTGAACAAACCCACTTCGGTTTAAGCAGACTAGACACTTAATGTAGGCATAGGCTGGATGCATTATAGTACTCTCACTGTCCCTAATGAGTGTTCAATTTCAACTTTTCAAAAAAAAATTGAAGATTGTCTTTTATGCATTTTTAGTGGCACGTGTAGTACATAAATATCATTAATGAACAGGCTATGTCATCATTGCAAATGTAAATCAGGACATTATTAGTTTACAAGGTGACATTAGTAACATCACTAGAAAATGGACATTCATTTAGGGTAGAGACAACTTTTTGAGGACACTCATTTAGGGATGGAGGGAGTATACTTTTGACTTGGGACTAACTTAAAGCTATAAACCGGCTCATTAGTAGTTTGTCTTTGGTGTCATCGTTGAAATCTACTTGGGTGACTTAAAGCTATACGTATGTTTTAGGACATTCATTAGTTAACATGGTATCTGAAACTTTTTACCTTATCCTAATTATTCCTCATAATATGAAAAACAGTGAGGGAAAAATCCATAAGGGTACCGGTTTCATGGAGATGCCGATTTCCGAGGTAGATCCAAGCAAAGCTCAGCTACTAGAAGCACTCCGTCACTCTCAAACACGTGCCCGTGAAGCAGAGAATGCAGCTAAAGAAGCCTACGCAGAGAAAGAACACATAGTCAAGCTCCTTTTCAGACAAGCCTCCCACTTGTTTGCTTACAAGCAGTGGTTCCATCTCCTGCAGTTAGAAAATCTGTATTTCCAGATCAAGAACAACAAAGGGTACCAGCCAGTTTCACCTCTCTTCCCAGTTCATTTACCATTGATGGGGCCTCAGAAAGTGAAGAAAGTGCGGAGTAACAGAAAGAACCCTCCTAAAAAACGAGCCAAGAGAGGTATTCTGAAACGGGACTATGATATTAGTAAGTATGCTGTTGTTTTTGCACTTGGGTTGAGCCTTGTTGGGGCAGGTTTGCTTCTTGGGTGGACCGTAGGGTGGATGCTGCACGCCTTGTAACGTAAACTGGGTAGATGTTATTATTATTGTGGCTAAAATTGGTTTACCCAATAATTCGTCGTAGATCTGTAGTTCTATGGTAGTTTGTATATAATGTAAGCCGGTATTCAGGTTTCTTGGCCTTTTGAACTTTTAACTTTTTGCATCTTATTACTTGAGGCCTTTTCTTTTTTCTACTTGAGCTCTGTTGAGTATTACTTTTTGTGCAGATTATGGGAAGAAATGTTTGTAAATATTTCAAGATCTTGTAAACTGGGTAGATGTTAATATGATTGTAGCTAAAATTGGTTTACTGGTTGATTTTTGCTTCTTTTCTTTCTTCTTTCTTAATCATGGATTTCTATTTTTCTTGTTGCAACTGGACAGAAAAGATGTGATGAATGAAACAAGTGGAGATTATCAACTGATAATATCAGTCATAATTATTCGCGATCAATACACGAAAGTAATGATAATGACAGTCATAACTATTCATAACTGTTGGATCACATATTTTTATTACGATATTCTCTCCGGTCCAAAATAAATGTCACTTTTAGACCAAAATTTTAGTCCAAAATAATTGTCACTTTTGAGTTAAATGTCACTCTTATCCTTGCATTGAAACTTGATATTTTTTTATTTAATTATCTTAGTGTGAGATATTAATGCAAACAAGTTGCACCCTTAGTAGAGGTAAAGTTGAAACTTTTGTCGGTAAGTCATGATAATAATTGCATTTCTTAGAGTTGTGCAAATACCAAAAGAGAGTTATTTTGGACACGAGGGAGTAGTCTCATACAACACCTGGGATAACCAAGAGAAAATTTTGAGTGAAACTAGTTCATTCATAAGTTATAAAAAAAAAATCTTATTTTTATAGGGGTTAAAGGTTTAGAGTTTAGGGTTTAAGGGTTAAAAACAGAATTTTTTATAATTTACGGATAAACTAGTTTCCCCCAAAACTACTCAATAACAAGTATTCTCTCTTAAATGGGCCGGGCTATAAAAGGTCATAGCATTTTCTTGTAAAATGGGCCGGCGTAACAATACATATATAGTTGACTCCCTCGAGAGCCCATTTGTTTATCGATCGAAAGACAGCAGAAAACTCTTCGGAAGTGAAAGACGCGGCAACAACAAAGAGGATCGGGAAAATGCCGGTGATGGAGAAGTTGAGGATGTTCGTCGCGGAAGAGCCCGTCGTTGCTGCTTCCTGCCTCATCGCCGGATTCGGTATCTCTCACTTTCTCTCTCACCCTTTGCCTGAAATTTTTCCAGTTAGGTTTACGGAAAATCTTAAGAAACCAATTCATTTCTTTTGCAGCCATTATTCGATTTGACATGATTGTAATGAATTCTGGATTCGTACGATTGAAAACTGATTGTGTTCGGTAGGAATAGTGGAGATACTTAAGCTAAATATGCGTGATTTACCATTTATTTGTATTGTTTTAGTACTCCCTCCGTCCCAAAATGATAGTCCCTTTTTAATTTTAATATTTAAGGTTACATTGTATGTTATGAAAATTCAGTGACTTTGAAGCCTTAAGTTTGGAAATGAGACTAACTATTGGGACAAACAAAACGGGGAAATGAGACAATCATTTTGGGACAAATGGAGTATATTGATCGATTTGGATTAGGATGGGGCACAACAATTACTTTTGTAGCAGTTAATGTATGCTTTTGTAACAGCCATATATTTTTTTATTGTTGTGCTGACAGTTTACCCCTAAGTTTGATCATTAGCGTCCTAATGGTTTCTAAGAAAATAGGTCTTAGAATGTCTTAAAGTGAAGCATGGGTGAACTAAGTTGCTTTTAGTCAAGTGACAGTTTATGATTAAATGCCTTGACACCAAAGTGTTAAGAGGATGGGCAGCTCTCACCTCTCAGTCTAACTATAGGAGATGAATAAGTTGTTGGATACTAAAGAATAATGCTTGGGTCTTAAGGGGGTCTGGTTGAAATGCTGAACTCTAAGTCTCCGTCAGGATTATATTGAGTTAATTTGTTTCCAAACAATTTTACATTTCCCTCCATGTATCTACTTCAATTCTTGAAGCCCATTGAGAATGGCATTATTATCAGGGTTAAAAAGAAAAGAGATTAGTATGAAAAGGAAAGAGCCCAAAGGAAGTTGTGAATTAGAATTTTCTTAGGCCAAGTCTCTAAAATCTGAAGCATTGCTCCTCTCATTCAAATTAATCTTCTCTAACTTAAAAAGCCCTCTTTCTGGCAAAACTTACATTATTTGGTAATCTAACATATCTGTGGTGTATCCCTGGGTTAATGAACTTGGTTGTAGCAGTTCAAAGCCTCCCACTTGAGTAACTACTCTTAGATAGAAGGGAAGTAGAGTTGGAGGGTGTTGATGAAAGAGAATCAAGATGGAAATTCTCCCTTGCTTAAATTGTTGAAAGATAGAGCTTTTTGATTATTTGAAGAATTAGTATAAGCATAGCTTGAAAAACTACTTGTATATGGTTTTTGTAAATAGGTGATTGCGTATATATTGTAGTTTACGTAATGTCTTTGGAACCTTGAATTGTCAGATTTTTCATCTTTAAACATTTATTTATTGGGCAATGTTAGGGGCACAAAAGAAGTTCACAAAATGATGGATACAAAATGAGGTGGTGATATTTTATTGGTTACATCGATAGTGGACCTGGCACACTCTAATTAAAAACACCAATAAAATCTTGACGCATCATTGTGTAAACCAAATTTTGTGGCACTTTTTTGTGGCTTTATATTTACCCTTATTTATTCATTCATTCAATGTGTATGCTACATTATACCGACCTTTCTATACTAGCCGTTTCCTAAAGTATACATTACTAAGCGTCTAAGCCTATGTTTGTTCTTACAAAATAGCTCAGGACAATGGTTTTTCGGAAGTCATTTTCTTGTAATAAAACTTGCCTTCATATGTTTGGTTAACCCACTGAAAATTGCTTGAACTTAGCTTTAGCAAGTCGATTTTTGAAAAGTGAACAATGAAAAATTGTTTCCAGTGAAGGTAATTAGTGCGTAAGTGGGAGATGGAGGGAGGTAACTTCAATTTCAGGAGGACTTACCGTACTCGGTACTCATAGCTGCAGACCGTTTCAGTGCGATAATGGGTGACCAATGCTCTTGCTGCTATCCAATAGTCATTGATGTGGCGTGTAGTACATAGGCTCCAGATGTTTGTCTAGAGATTAGACATTCATATAGAGTTGGATCGCATTGTCCCTAGCATCAGTTTGGCCCACTTTTTTGTCCAGATATGAGAAGCTCTTTTACCCATGGCCCATGGTTTGCACATGCCCTGATTTTGAAATAGGTTGAGGCGTTGAGCTCCAAAACTATGCTTGCTTAGCCAATCTGAGTATATATTTGGTACACATGGCCCATGGGGCTTAATGCGAGGTTGGTCAGGACATACCCAAAAACTAAAGCTTATTGTTCTTTTTCCATACCCTAGTATTTCATGTAGTAGTGGTTGATTTATATATTAGATACGAGTATTACTTTTGTAAAATGTTATTTAGTTTTGGAGACTATTTATAAATTTTATGCCACTCATGACTACAGTCAAGGTAGTTGCACCTACTTGTTTATTTGAACAAAATACAGTTACTACTGAAGTGCTGCACATGGGCATGGGGCTTTCATATCTCATTATTTTTACACTTCCTCTACTTTTATGTTGTCTCGTCTGCTCTGCTCTTAAGAGCATTTTAAGCTCAGCTATACTACTTTTTTCTTCATTGGACTTTAATTTAGCCCAGTAATGGTGGTCCGGAAATCTTCTTTCTAGGTTATTTCAGTTTTTCATTAATTTGGATATTAATGACATGCTTTAGAAAGTTTTCTTATTTAAATAAGGCATTCAATTTCCCTCCGCCCCGGAATGATAGTCTCATTTAAATTTACATGGTCAACTCAACATTTCTCCTCTTCTTACCCGTTATCATGAAATATCAGGCCTGTTCCTTCCAGCTGTGGTTAGGCCAATACTTGACTCCTTTGATTCAGCCAAGCAAGTTCCTCAACCTGCCTTGAGTGATGTAAGTACCAAATACAAGTATTATCTCTGTCCCAAAAGGAATGTCCTAAAAAAATTCAAATTTGTTCTTGATCAAGAGTAAATTTGAACATTTTTTGGGCATTCATTTTGTGACGGAGGAAGTGATATTTTCTGCTTATTTCCATCAGATGCCTGTGGTTGATCTAATACCGGTAGTTAACATTAGCTTTGTGTGCCCTTTTCATTTTCCGTCCCATTTACAGAGAGTAAAATCAGTAATTAACTGATAGAAGTGAACAAAATCTTGACAATGCTAAGAAGATCCTGCCTGGAGTTTGAATAATTGATGCATCAAACAAAAGCTTGTTTAAGTGAAGCTCGCTCAGTTCAGCAGCTTCCACTTAATGAGTTCACATTTGAAGGATTAGAACAGTTTTATACATTCCATTAAAAATATAATATTGAAAGAACTTGGCTAGTTTAAAATTGAATTTAACAGGATAGACTCTTTAGAGGAACATCCGAAAATAGATACAGTAGACTATTTGAGCACAGAGAGGAATAATCATTTCCTATCCTAAAATCAAGAAATGTCTATTTTCCTAGTCTGCAATATGTCGTCAACTATTATGACTCCCATGTTTGGTATTTCGTCACACTTTTTCATTCTTTTGAAATATGATGGTTAGCAAGTTGTTATGTTAACCTCAAAACATACATTCTGCCTAGAAAACACAAAATGCTGATAATGGTCCTTCTAAAGGATTCGACGTGTATGACTTCATTTAAAAGATCAACGCTTAGAAGTTAGGTCGGATATTTACTTGAATCTTTGCTTGCGTTCTGCCCTATTTTCCCGAAATTTAACTGTGCATTTTTGCAGGTGGTTGCAGGTATGACGGGTAAAAAACAGGGGTGATATGGAAGGTACGAATCTAGCTTTTAGTGGAGCTGGTTTTTTATAACTTGTGCTCCCTTTCTCTCTCTCTCTCTCTCTCTCTCTCTCTCCCCCCAAGCTTTGGAAATAAGAATTCAGTTTTTTTGATCTGCATAAACAAAAAATATTGCATACTGAGCAGTGAGCATCTCACATTTGTGTAAGACTATTGAATGTTTGCCATGTACTTCAAACTTGAGGAGTTGAGCTCCATTTTGAAGTCTAATCAAAGTACTCGATTCCTTCTTTAGCATGTGTAGCCTGTCGCGGTCTATTTGGTTTATGACTTTTGAAGATCATTTGAGGTTTTGGTTGCTCAGCCAAAAATGAAATGTTTGGGTGGAATGTTAGAAAATGTTACTACCTTTGTCCTGGAATAAATGTCACCGTCTTTTGTACGTTAGTACGAAGGTACGTTGAGCAATAAATTTATGTTGACTTAGTTATCCTAATAAAATATGAAACTTGTTATTGATACACTAGTATACATACTATCATTAACAACTTTTAAAGATTCATTAAGATAATAAATTAACCTATAATTATTGATCAAAGTTTTTTTTTACTAACCTAAAAACGGCGACATTTATTTCTGGACATTATTGGGAATTGCGGGTGCTTGTTTGGCTTGTATTTGCATGGGTTTACCATTTCATGGGACTTCCGAGTTTGTATCAATTTGTCTGAGGTAGTTGATGTATGGATCTCGAGTTAGTCAATTATTTAGGGTGTAATTCGGGTTGATAGTTTGGAAACCAATAATCTGCAGTTCGGTTCATGATTTTGAGCTATACCAAATCAATTACTCCTTCCATTCCATATGCCCCTAAATGAATGTTTAAATTTAATTTTAAGGGACATTTGAAAGGCAAAGATTCTTTCCAAACATTTATATTTTTGCAAGTATAGTGACTTTTTTTCTTATAAAAGAACAATTAGGAACAAATTATTTCCAAAAAGGATATTCATTTTGGGTTTTTTTTTTTTAAATAAAATAGACATTCATTTAGGACATGGATTCATTTAGGACAGGGGGAGAAGGGAGTACCATTCCTAGTCGTCATAGAACTTTAAAACACCATATAAGATGCTCCCCCAATCTCTGAGAAAGCTAATTCCTTTTTTTTTTTCATTGTTATTACGAATAATAATTTAGCAATAATTTAATTTACTTTAGTTATCCCACTGAAAATTTATAATTTGATATTAATACACCATTATAAATACTATCAATACCAATTTATAGATTCTCATTATAATAACTAAAAATAGTCTAAATTATTCCTCAAAGTTTATTCGTAGTAACAATAAGAAGACAGACTAACTTTCCAGGACAAAGGGAGCATATAAAAATAAAAAGAAAAAACATTAGGATTACTATATGAGCATAGAGACCAAAATCCAATACAATTTAGGGTTCATATGTTACATTATGCAGTGGGAATGGCCATGGAATCAACGATTTCATATCATACTACAGAAAAGAACTTAGTTAATTAATGAGACGGTCTTTCTTGCTGTTTCTGCTCGTCTTCCATGGAACAACATGCTTGAATCCCTCGTATATAGTTGCCTGTAACAATCAAAAACAGTTGCGTTAGAGCGTAAAAGCAAGCGAAACATAAAACTATTCTTTTAATGCTTTTAAAAGAATGTGGATTATTGTCTCTAGCATTTGTATCTTGTGATATATAGAGAACAATACAAGGCTGAGGGCCAGGAATCCCAGTCTCTTTTAGTTGGAATGTTGTACACCCCCACATAGACACACAGTACACACCCTTTGTCTTTTTTTTTCTTCAGGAAAAGCATCAAAATTGAAGGAAGAATACAAAAGCAAAGGTGGGGGTGGGGTGGGGTGGGGGAGAATTCAAGTTTCTCTTTTCAGAGTCAACAGCTGAGAAAGGAAGCAAAAAGAGGAGGGTATGTTTTCTCCACCATTGCCCACCCCTGCAATTGGTGATTTTCTAGGTTCAATTAACCCCCATCCCATTTAACTTGACTAGTCAATGGTTCAATGGTCGAGATTAATTAAACAATGTCAATCTCAACACATTTTTATCCTAACCACACCATTAGATTGTCTTGGAGGGGGTAAACAGACCAGACCGCGGAAGTTAAGAAAGTCAAAGTCAGGTCGGGTTTGTGTATATACCATTCATCTCTTGGTTCCCTCTTACAACAAATACACCAAATTTCATCCAAGAAACTTTGTTAGGAAGCATGTACGCAAGTCAAATAAGGGAGTACCATAAAAAAAAAAAAAAAAAAAAAATATGGAGATTATAGTGAATTCATATGTACATTTCCATTTATTCCAGCTGAAAAGAAGAAAAAAATCCCTACTCCGTAGTATTCTCTGCCAGTAACTACATTAGTTAAATGAAAAATGAACATTTATTTTAGGGACGGGACGGGGAGTAATTGTTATTGCCTATAAGCAAGGGCGGATGTCACCTCTCCTCCCTTTCTTTATCCTTTGAAATTTCAAAGCTTACGTAAATATGACCTATAAAGCACGCCACGTAAAGACTTGACAATTTATCATAAATGAAATGGCATCTTCTATTACCTAAGAATGACAATTTTTAGCTTGGCAACAAGCACAATGTCCCTACAACCATCAGAATTTTCAACGGCCAATTTGTAATTAAAGCTTAAAAGTTCATTAATTTAAGATATAAGTAGAGTGTCCCAAATTAAACAACTCTAAAGTGAACCGAAAGAGTCATCAATTATTGAGTTATAGGGGTTGTTTATACCTAATTACCTATGCACACAACTAATTATATATATATATATATATATATATATAGATCATTCATGTCTTCTTTATAGAAAAATGAGTACTTGACTTTAGAACAACAAAGATCCATCTTGGCAAGTGTATGTATTTGTGATGCAATTCCATTTTTCTCTCAATTTTTTTATAAATAAAATAATAGTGAAAACTAGTGTAAAACAAGTTTTTCATCTTTTATAGAAAATCTGTTTTTCATGAAAAACAAGATTTACACTAAAAATGAGCGTAAAACAGGTTTTTCAGAAAACTAACTGAATATAATATTGCATGATAAAAACAAACAAATCACCAAATGGTTAAAAAGAAGCCTAAGACAAAGAATTATCCCACAACACTAAATCAAGTAAATTCTAAAAATGAACAAAATATAGAAGAACTTACCCAGAAATGGGACCTAGTGGTATGAGAGATAGTTGAAAAGCTTCCATTCCTTTTAATATTTCTTCCCATTTTACCCTCCACGGAATCAAAACTTCCACTCTTGTCATCCTCATGCTCATAGTCATCAGAAGAACCAGCAATGTCCATGGAAGAGAAGGAAGGTGATGAAATGACAGAACTACCCCCACCAGCTTCCTTCTTACCACCCTTCAGTTTAAGTGTTGTAAACCTAAAAGACCCAAATCCCCCTCTACCCTTTTGGTCTTTTTCTACAGGACTCCCACTACTACAATTACTGTCAAATGACCTTTGTCTCCTCTCTCTTGCCCTTGTGAACCTGAATGAAGCTGATGAAAAGACAGATTTGCCCATGTAATCCGGACCATCAAGGACAGTTGTGGGGGAGGGTGTTTTGGTCATTTTGGAGGTTGATGGCTCTATCAGTACCAATCTTGGTGGTAATTCTAATCCCTTGAAGAAGGTGGTATTGTTTGGAAGAGGGATGATGTCAGTGCAAGGTCTAGGCTTGCCTGGTTCTTCTTCCCAACGGAATGGAACCGAAGCTGAGGTTTGGAGTGGGGGTGTAAGCATTCCTGATGGTAAAGAAGGATCTCTTGATGGTATTGTCAAGAACAATGGTAGCTTTGGTCTGGAGCTTGGCTCACACTCTGCCTCTGAATCCATCTCTCTCCCTCCCTCCCTCCCTCCCTCTCTCTCTCTCTCTCTCTCTCTCTCTCTCTCTCTCTCTCTCTCTCTCTCTCTCTCTCTGGTGGTGTGGTGTGGTGTGTGTTGGGGGTTTTGTGGGATTTTAGATGATTTAAGGAATGTGGAGGGGGGAGGGGAGAGAATTGAAGGACCAATGACTACTAATAGGGTTATAGGGGTGACCACTATGGTCACAAGAAAAAGCTATGTCTTATATTTTCTTTAAACACATCATAACACTAAAAACACACCTACTCCCTCCGTCCCACCCGATTTATGATTCTTGGTCAAACAATTTATACTTTGACCAAATATTTGAAGAAATATAATGATGCTAATACAAATTTAAAACTTGTTATTGTATCATGATTAATAATAAACTAAATAACTATTTTTAGATTTTCATTAAGATAATTGTTTTTGTTCAAATTATTGGTCAAAGTATAAATTGCTTGACCAAAAATCTTAAGTCGGGCGAGACAGAGGGAGTATTAGACTTTAAGATTAGCATTAAGCTTAAAGAACCGATGTGGGTCCTCTCTCGAGCCTAATAAATCTTAGCTCTTGATTTAACAACAGCATCGCAGGAGTGACATTCCCGCCCTTGACTTCAGCGTAGCAACTGTTTTTTGATTATAACTACTTCTACGATAAAAAATAAATGTCATATTGATTTGTCAACGTTTTAAAGACTTGTGTTATATTTATATGTGCATTGCATGTACAACAACGGTAATGTTCACTATGATTCTTTCCTAATTCAAAAATGTGATACTTATCTTTAAACGAACCGCAAAAAATGTAACATCTAGTTTGAGAACGAGAGAGTATTTTTAAGTAGGAAGATATGTTAGTGTTGGAGTTAATTAATGAGAATTGAGGGCCAAGAATGTGAAAGTGTAACAGAGGAGTGTGGGAATTATTTGTTGGTGATGGTTCAAAGCATTGGATTCTAAGACATTTAAAAATGTCAGACTCACATTTTTTGACATTCACCTCACCTCTCTCTCTCTCTCTCTCTCTTCAGTGCCATCCAAACAAGTCAAGGCAAAGAAAAAAAAAAGATAAAAAAAAAAAAAAAAAAACTTGGTTTGATTCTTGTACTGTGATGAATCTTGAACAGGTGAAAATGTAAGAAAATCATTACTTTTTTTTAGGGTTGGTGCATGTCTTAATACCTCATTTACTCGCATACAACAAGAGCATGCATTCTAGGTCAATCCAGTTTAGGATTTTTAGATTGTATCATACACATGTCGACATATTTTCGTTTATTCTACCTTTTCAAATAAATCAATACAAATACTTTTTCCGTCTTATAATAAAGATTATTAATTAAATGTACGAGAATTTGAAAAACTAATTATAATATTGATAGTGGAATGGGAGTTGGTCTTATGAAAAACGTGTGTTTTTCCAAACACGCTGGCGCTTGTTTTTAAAAACAAGCAGTGACATTTTTGTAAATACTGACAAGCATCATAAATGTCAGTTTGAATATTCTAAAAATGACAGTCATTTGGACTGGCGTTTAAAAACATTGTCGTCGGCACTTTTCAAAAGTGTCAGTGTTAGTATTTTAGAGTGTCAGCCATTACACTGGCACTTATAAACATCGATACTGGCACTTATCAAAAGTGCCAGCGTAACATGACTGACACTTTTTAACACAAACACTGGCACTTACGATCAGCGTCGAACAACTTTCCATTATTACCAAAATGCCAACGCGTCGTTTTTAAAAAGGCGTTTTACACTAACTTAGCGTAAAACACGTTTTTTTTTCTTCTAAATTTTCACGTGGAATGGGTAATGTGAGTATGAAAAATAAAGTAAGAGAGAATGTGTGAGGTAGAAGATGGTAAGTGAATTGTTATTGTAAATGTGCAAATCATTCTCATTAAATAAATAAATATTAATATTAAATATTTATTTTGAGATAATAATCTTTAAATCGCATCTTTCCGTTTTATTTTTCTTTCAATCAATATTGCGATTCTCCAAACAATTAGTACTCCTGTAAACAATTAGTCTGAAACATGATTCATGAAATTTACTTACTTTAAGAAGATGTCAATGTCACTATTGCCAGCAAGCAGAAGCTTTTTCCCTTTTGTTTAATTTTCTGTGCTTTTTTTTTTTTATTTATTTTTTACTTTAGTTAAATAAATATTCTTGAATAATCCCTAACCATCGACATCAGCGGAAAAAACCACATCCAGGTATCTTTTTGATGTCACACTTTGAATTGCAAGTCAAAAGAAAGAAATAACAGTTTCAATATAAAGAAAAAATAATCTTTTTGATTAAATAATAAAAAGTTAAGAGAGCCCTCTTCAATTTATTAAGGAGTTAGAAAAAGAAAATACTTTTTACTCTATTTCAAATTAAAGACTACTATATAGAGTAAGAGAAACAAACTCTCGTTACTCCATTTTCAAATAAAAGAACCAAAAGGAAAATAAATCTAGTATATTATTAAAGAATAAAACGAAAGAAATCCATCTTATTATATTTTCAAAATAATAAGAAAAAATTAAAATAAGAAGAAACCCATTGTAATCTATTTTCAAATTAAAGACAGAATAAAAGATGTCAATCTTATTCTATTTTCGAATTAAAGGGAAAAAAGTTAACACTGAAAATCAAGCAAATTAACGAAGGGTCTTTTGGGCTAGCTTTAGGCTTTAGTTGTCAGTTTTTTCAGCATACTATAATATACTCACAAACTAGTACACCATACCAGAATATACCATTTGAAATTTTGTTAAACATTCATAAATTATGAGATGAAAAGAATAGTTCTTCCGTCTTTTTAGTCTGTTCACTTTTGGTCAATGAGAGTAAATTTTGACTAAATAATAACAATAATAATAATAAGTTAGGAAAGAATCTTCCGATGCTTTATACAGTACTCCCTCCGTCTTTTTAGTCTGTTTACTTTTGGTCAACGGGAGTAAACTTTGACCAAAGATTTAAAGTCAATCAAATCATCCTACTGAAATTCTGAAAAATGTGATTGATAAATAACCATTTAATTTATTAATAATAATTTTAAAATTTCATTAGGATTGTTAAATTGACATTAAATGTTTGGTCAAAGTTTACGCCCGTTGACCAAAAGTGAACCGACTAAAAAGACAGAGTGAGTATCTCGCTACAACACCATTTCAAAGTAAAAGCATTCTCAAAAACAAACTAAGAAAGGGCTCGTAAATATAAATTGTTAATTTATAAAGTAAGATTACTCAATAAAGAATCATCCCATTGCTTCATATGTCCTTACAAGTTACAACTACATACTACTACCAAGGGCTTTTTAGCCCAATGGTATATGGGTGTCTGGGTAATGCTTCCATATAATGGAGGTCGGACGTCTACGAAAAATATCTGAAGAGGCAGTATAATTTCGGTGAAACTCCGCTAGGAATTTCAAAATTTAGGCTAGTGTTAAGCTCCAATAATCCAAGCCCAAGCACAGTTATTGTATTCTGGCGCTAAAGGAAGTGTGTAAAATAAAATCCTTAAATGTGAGGGATGAGGATGGCCCAGCTTGCACCCATATGACTGGACCATAAACCAATTAACATATTATCATAATGCAATCCCAACACAAGTTGTAGTAGGTTTAATTTTCTTTTGTCTTTTACAAGGCCACAAAAAAAAAAAAAAGTCCAGTCCCATCAATTAAATTATTAACCATGGTTGTGTTGTACACACTCATTGCCACCTTAGAATAACTAAGATTGAATCAATCATTAATACTCCCTTTCCGTCCCAATTTAAACTTCAAATCAAAAGGTGTTTGGATTTAAGAATTAAGAAAAAGGTGATGTGTTATGAGTGTAGATGGTTTGGTAGGAAAGAGAAAGTGAGGTAAGGAATAGTTAGTGGGTAGTTGTTGTGAGTATGACATGTAGAGCCCACAAATAAAGAAATATAAAAAACCTTTCATTTTTGAGTTTTGAAGTTTAAAATGGGACAACAAAAATGGAAATTTATGAAGTTTAAAATGGAACGGAGGTAGAAAGGTTTTTAATGTGGAATTATAGACTAAAGAGCCCACATATGAGGCCAATGGTCAGTCACAAGTACTACTATTATTGTTCACTTTTAACATATAGGTTGTGTACTTGTGTTCTATATTACAATGGTGCCTAAAGAAACTTGCCCTAAACAAGGTCCGAGAATGATGCAGTTCGACTGCACACAGCTGTCGATTCACGATACATAAAATTCTTTCATTAAAGGAATGTGGTTGGGTTTTTTGACTCACCATTCCCACCAACAGGGGTCATGTATTTTTAAAAGATCGAAAATGGGTCGTTGGTGCATCGGATGTTGTGTAGTCTTACAGCGCGCACACCCCCCCCCCCCCCAAATTTGAAGAGTTTCATGTTTAAGTATCGGTATGGTACAAATCCCTTTCAAGTCTATTATTATGTGTGGTTTACTTGAACATGAAAAATAAACTTAATTCTCAATTTTAACACATACTTTTGCAAGTCAATATATTTCCAGCAGAACAATAATTGGCTTTTAATTCAATTCAATAAATCATATTGAAAGCAACCCTTGCTTAACACATAGGGCAAAGGCAGACAGATCCCTTTGCCTCTAGAAGCATCCCTTTCTTGTCTATTATCAACACAATAATGCCTGCATTTCCAAAACCAACCCCCATCAACTTGCATTCAACCTTAAACCCTATTATTTCTCAATTTTATTGTAAATTTTAAATGGAAAAGACATGGATTTGAAATAGTGACATAAAATAATTCCTCTTAAAACAATCCGTCAAACTTGGACAGACTCAAATTTTTACTTATTTCCTTCTTCGCCCCGGGTCCACAAAATGTTAGGGACACACACCATTAGTTAGGCAGAAAACAAATCACTTCCATATATACATTTCCTACTATCTGTTCAAGAAAACCCCATAAAACAAGGTTATCAGAATTCCAGGTCTGACCTTAACCACCAGATCAAACATACACGATCTACCACTTCCAGTTTTGCAGCTCCAACAAAAAAACTTGAGCACCCTAATTTATCCTCCCATGTATATATAAAAGTATATAACCCGACCCCCCAAAAGAGATAAAATGATTTCAATCTTCAGATTTTAGCTCCGAGATGAGGCTTGCCATTGTTCCTTCACCCTCCAAAGATAATTAGTTTACTTCACATTTTTATCACCAAACAATAGTGTTTGCTATTTTGATCCCTTTCAGTTAAGGAAAATTACCACTATGTCCGAATTTTGACCCTCTTCCAATAAATTTTTGGTTCACCACCGTACAAGACTGGTTAAATTAGGTTTAACTTGAGCCTCGGAACTAGGCATGCATCTACTCCGTATCAACTTTAACTCTTACCTCTAAACAGTTTGACCATTACACATACTCCATCTGTCCTGGAAAGGACAGTGTCATTTGAATTTTGATGGTCAATACAAGTAAATTTCAACCAAGCACTATTGTTTAACTAATCATCCTAGTGAGTGGGGGTTATAACAGTAATTACACATTTCATGATGCAATAAAGGTGTAACAGTGAAGAGAATGGGTACTTGGGAGACTTGTACCTTTGCATGAGAATAAGACCTTTGCATGAGAATAAGACGACACAACCCCATAAAAGATGGCAAAAGTAAATAATAAGGACGGAGATGGTGATGGACCTTAACAACTTGATTTCATTCCCTCAAAAATGTATGGTATTCAGTTTGACTCAACGACTTCACAGATAATTTATGTTCTAATACAAAAAATAAACAGACTTTAAGGTACAACACAACTACCTGGAAGGTTCAAGCAGCTTAGCATATGAAGGTGTGTTGAACCCAACTCATGACAATCGCCAACGTTCCATCACTTCCACCCGTCACCACTCTCAAATGCAGACAACCGACGCCCACAACTAGAAATCACACCTATCCAGTGTGGTCAACAAAACAAAGACTGACGGCAAGGGGAGTCAACCTCATAACTGCATTAGAATCTTTAATACTGCATAATGGATGAATTTTACCCATACAAACCAACTGATATAAAGCTGAACCTCCAATTGCTGACTGATGCACACCGAGACAGACAAAACTGTGACCAGATATGAAATCACACTTGTTGTATCGAGATACCTGAAAAAAATATTGAAAAGGTTAACCATATACACATATAATGTATCTATTATACAGTTTGACTTGCCACAATCAAGTTCTCTAAAGGGAGAAGTAAAAAATGTTACTTGAGAGTTGAAAGTCGTACTTCCCCAACCAACTACCTGAGAGACATTAAGGCCTCATTTGGTAGCCATATGGGGTTATTAATAATGAGGGGATTGTTACTCCACGGATTAGTAATGAGGGATCCTAATAGGATTATTTGTTCTGTTACGTTATTTTTCTTTTTCTACTTAATGCTCGACTTCAGGATTATTAATTCCATCTGGTGCTAAGACGGGCTACCAAACAGGCACTAGGGGAATGAGGGTCCAAGGCGCCATCATCAGGAGAAAAGCAAAAGGTAGCTAAAGATAACTAACTTGCAAGTCCTGAACACAGTTATATATGAAGTGTGTTATAAGGATATCAATGTGGATTAGTTCTATATACTAAAAGGACGGTTTAATTTGAGTGGGTGACCGCTTGCAGATTAAAAGCTGATTCATGGCCCTAAATCAAATCATCACAGATGCCTAGTAACACCTGTGAGGCTGTGACATGAGAAATCAGTTGAGGGAGATGCCTCACATGTACAAGGTCTATGCTTCACAACTCAATTTAGTCATAACATGCGACTATCATCATTCGTCTACTTCATTCTCCTGCAACTTTCTACATTCCTTGATCTTTATTGCTCTTTTTGAGCTGCATTTCCAGATCAATTTCTCAACGATTATCGTTCCCCCTGTTCCCCAGGACACGGCACCAATTACTTCCAACCTATCATCTCCTTCTTTGTACTATGCATCTCTGAAAATACCATCAACTCCTATACCACTCCTCTGACTTTGCACTTCTTAGGAGTTAAGAGCATCTGACAAGGTAACTCTCCACTATTATAAAATGGGAGCCTTGAAAAAAAAAAACAGTGTTTCTTAAAGCTCTTCACACTTGAACTAACTGCCGAAACTACCCCTAAATTAAAATACTCCCTGCATCGCGAATAGATAGTCCCACTTTGACTTTATGGCTAACTCAATTGAACTTTAACCATACTTTAATGAGAATCTACTTATCCTTATGCAATTCTAAAAATTGTTATTGTTTCACCATTAGGAATGCTATCAATAACACTTTTTTGGATTGCATAGTGATAATTGGATTTTCACTAAATTATGGTCAAAGTTCAGTTGAGTTGACTATGGAAGTCAAAGTGGGGCTATCTTTCCGGAAAGAGGGAGTATATACCATTCTAAGTGCATGTGGAAAAAAAAACATGTAGAAGAAGGGGCTTGATTTTTATTTTTATTTTAAATAAATAAATTATATTTGTTAAGTTTCTTAAGTCATACGTCCATATTGTTACTTTTAAATCTTTTTTATTTATTTATTTCATCTTTTATATATTTCTTAACTTTTTTCTTATTATTTTCATTTTTTTAGACATTTCTTCATTTTTTCATTGTTTTCCCGTTTATACATTGACGAATCTTAGCGATTCATGTTAGCCGACCCCAAATCATTTGAGATTAAAGCTTTGTTGTTGTTGTTGTTGTAAACCACCAAAATTGTTGGGGTGCAACCCAAAGTCCCACATCGGCAATTGAGGAAACAATTGCAAGGTATATAAGAGCACCCACCCACTTCATTAGTGTGAGGCCTTTTGGGGGATGCCCAAAAACAAATCCGTGCGGGCTAGGCCCAAAGCGGACAATATCATACTAATGTGGAGAGTGGTGGTGGTGATCGCGGTCTCTACAAAAATAATCAATAATTCAACCAAACATTTGTGATGTTTTAACATTTTTTATGACATGTTCTTTCCAAAAGAGCAGTTGCCTGATGATCACTAAGTAAAAGTTCTCAAGACTCTCTTGGTTGGGTGGGTGGGGGGTAGCTATCCATTCAAAAGCGAAGTTCCTAAACTCGATTATCCTTAGTTGTCTCACTTGACGATAAACACATGATATGTACATAAATGTCATGTTCTGTCTAAAACATGGTAGTGCACCAAGTAAAATTATAAACGAATTTAGATAATCTTCTTTCTTTCTTTCTTTTTTTTTTTTTTTTTTTTTTTTTTGGGGGGGGGGGTGGGGGGGGGACACTTTCCAGATTCCAGAAATTATATATGGTTTAAGAATCATGGTTCTCAAAGCACATGTTATGATTTAAGTTACTACACCTACAAGAAATGCATCTACATAAACCATGTCATATTTGTTTCATAAGAATGGATTTGCGACAAAAACATATATTCCGATCAACAACTATGCATATTATAAACTACTCCCTCCTCCAAGAATAAGGTATTGGCTTGTCTTTACACAAGTCCTAAGAAAGTCTTTGACTTCAATGTTACACTTGTATATCCTCTATTGGTTTCAAATCCCTTGGCTGATTCTTTCTCTGCCTCCCAATTCGAAAGGGAATCTTAGACCCCAAACAAACACATATCCTGACTCAAATTTATATCAACTACTCCCTCCACCCAAAATTAAGTATCTCAAATTTTCTTAACAAGAGTTTAACAAAGTCCTTGACTTCAAATATTTTCCTTTTGATACCTGTTATATCATGCACTGGTGTCAAATCAATGGGCCCAATGCTTTTTCTACCTCAAAATTAGAATGGTATTCTAGACATCAGCTTTAGAAACTTTCCAAAAAGATTAAGGGGACGCTCATTTTGGGACATGCCAGAGAGGAATAAGTAACTCTTATTTTTAGTCCATCGGAGTACAAACTAGTAGGCAACGTGTAGAAGTGGAGAAAGAAAACAATTGTAGCATGAGAAAAAAAGAAGGGGAGGATTTATACCTTAACAAAGAACAGCTCTTTTTTCAGACTAAAGAAGCACCGTACAAGTTGCACATTTGAAGCAATGCAGCTTGATTAGCAGGCTCAACATTTTCACTGATAACTTGGGGAAACCTCCCAGGGAAACGAGCGGAAACATTTGCCAGTGTAGAAACCAAAAATTGTTTGGGATCCCTAATCTCCTTCAGAGGATCCTCTTCCTTCTTACCAGCATTATACAGATGAACAAAGGTGGCACTGTAACCAACCGTCTCCCCAAAATCTGGAACTTCTGGCTCATCCTCAACTCTCTCCTGCTCTGGCCGTGAAAGAAGGGTTATAATGCCATCCAACATCTTACCCCAGAGTCTACCAGCTGCAGGATCCAGCAGTAAAACAGATTCACAGATAAGTCTAGCTGAAGCAACTGAAGTCAGCTTAGTTTCAACCGCACCAGTTATAAGCTTGAGATGCGGTATCCAAAAGTGCTCTAATACTGCAGGAAACATATTTTCCTGAACAGAATTCACTGAATCCACAAGCAACTGGGGTCCATGCTTTACCAGGAAGAGAGACATAAATATAACAAAAGACTTTACAAACTTCACCGTTCGGTTATTCTGGAGTCGGGTAAATAATGTAGCCCAGATGCGACTCATATATTCAGCAAGTACTTCATATCCAAGGTTCTCAATGACTGTGTTCAGCACATAAAATCCCTGGTCATCTGTACTAGGGGATGTAACGAGCCTGTTGAATATCCCTAGAACGCTGGTTAACCGTCCTTCTCGATTAAGTTCATGGGGTGCTTTTTGAAGGAAAGATTGAAGCAATCGCACAAGGGCAGGGACATTTGCAGATTTTTTCCATGACTCTGGCAACAAAAGAAGATCAAATATCTGCATGTAATGAGCAGGAATGGGAGGTGCATTCAAGTCCACAAGTTGGGCTAACAGCTGGAATGCATAAGGGAAGAACTCCGACACGTCTTTAGCCAAGATTGTCTGAAGGCTGGGGAAAAGGCTTGCTTCAAAAGCTGGCACAAGAGAAGGGTGCTTTTCACAGGCTCGTCGAACAAGAACAGCCACCGACTCAAAGAGATAGTGGTTAAAGATGGGATTTTTGGGGTTTTCACACACTCTATTAAGAACAGTAGTCAGCCCACTAATGCAAGGTGAAGCTACCTCAGGAGAAATATCTGCAACTCCGAGAACCCGCATAATACACTTCATTATGTATTGATTCTCCTCAGACTCTGACTTCTGCAACGCACCGAATAGGTTGGTCATCAATAAAAGAAGAACTGGACCGATGTCTGCTGATGTATATCTAGTCCGTGCACCATCATCCTTGACCAACAAGAGTTTCTCAATACAACTCCCGGCATAAGAATGAACCACATTCGACTCGGAAACAAGAAAACGGATGACATCAGGAATCAGAGCCAGCGCAACAGGTTTGGAAATTAGATTCCTAAATGTAGTAAAGAACTTTAATGCACCTGCCTTCAACATTGGGAAGCCATTAATGTCCTGACTTTGCAACTCTGGCACGATAACTGTTCTGAAAAAATTCTCAACATCAACGAGTTCGGTTGAGACTGAGCTACCACCTGCCTTTTTTGTAGCAAGTGAAACAACTAAATAGATGGCGCAATCTTTATATTTCCAGTTTGCAGTTGGGTTTTCAGCAAACCGTGTCAAACAATTCTTTATCTGGCTGGAAACTATTTCAGTAACCTTGTCTCGGTAATTTCCACCAATTCCCTTCAGAAGTTCACAAGCAATCCTCCTCCTTGTGTCGAGATCGCTCCCTTCCATGTCCCTCCTTATAAACTCAACATAATTCATTTCAAATAACTCTTCATCCTCATCCCTCAGCATCACATTTGGGATAACAATGCTTTCACAAATATGCTGCAAGATATTATGCTCTGCAAACAAAGTGTGGTGAACACTAAGGCTGACCGTGGTTAAGAATTTAATAGCTGTCACGGTGAGACGCTCACGACTGGGAGAAGAGGAAGCAACCACAAGTAGACTCCATACAGCCTGCACAAACCCACCCAAGTACTTTTGAAACAATTCCTCCTCTTTCTCCATATAGAGGCTAATATTTTCACATACTGCTGCCCGTAGCGCATCTACGAGCTCAAGACCGTCCCCACCACCATCTTCAAGAGCCGAGTACTTAACACTGAGATAATTCTTAAATTCAGCCATCCACTTATCCATAGTATCCTCAAAAAACTCGGGTAAATCCTGAAAATTCAACGAATAGAATATCCGACAACACAGCCTTTGGGCCTCAATAAGCTGCCGGAGAGTAGCAGCAGGACCATTGGCCACGCTATTTATCAACATCGCAATCTTTTCAAACACACTCAACAAAGGCGCAGCAAAGTTGTCTAAACAATACTTCAAATCAATCAGCAACTCATTGGTCTTATACTGGTACCTAAACTTCTTAAACAATGAATTAAGAGTTGCTAGAATCCCATTAACAGAAGTAAAGTCCGACCCATCAACAGCTTTCTCGAGACTAGTTTTCAGCTCAGGTAGCAAAGCCGGCCAAGACTTGGGAAAGTCATGGTTGCCGATAATAGCCAAGGCTTCACTAAGCTGCGCCTGAATCCGAGGTGAAGCTGAAAGCATGAGAGGCACAATGCGGGCTTTAATCTGTTCCTTCTCGGAGTCAGGAACAGGGGTGGATGCCGACTGTGGGCCCCAACGGGCCTTAAGATGGTTTTTAAAGTTAACAGCAGCAGATTGACGGATCTGTTCATCAACAGACGACACATCGACAAGACGGAGCACAGCTAAGCCGTAGTTAGGGAAGTCGGCGGCGTCGGAGAGGTTCTTCTCGGCACGGCGACGGGGCTCGGGGAGAGGAGAGAGTGTATCGAGGAAAGATTGGGATAGAAATTGCAATGTTTGGGGATTCCACTCCATTGTTACTATAATTAAAAAAATTGAAGTTACTAGGGTTTATCAGGAATTCAAAATGTAGCTCAAATCTAGGGAATTTTATGATTAATTCAAATAATTATGCAATTAATTGATTGAAACTGAGAAAGAAAATTAATCAAAATGAAGAGTACCTGAGAACGGTCGATCAAATTCAAACGCAGCGAAACGGAGAGGAGAGAGAATTGAGGAAGCGTGAGTTTGAAATTTTGGGGGAGAGAGGAAAGGAGGGATTTGTTCAGATATGTGGGCTAGGGAAAATGTACTTTTGGGCTTTAAGATATTCATAATGCAAGAGAGCCCAACGGGTCGGTCTGATCCGGCCCATTTGAGATGTACCTCACGATTTTGGGCTTGGTCGTTCCCGGTTTGTGTGCGTTGAAGCCTGCTTGCCCTGCCGGAACATGTTTTGGGCTTTGAACAGGCTATCAATCAAAATGGGGTGACCCAATTTTTTTGTTGATTCCTTTGAATTTTTCAGTGAAATAACAAAATTGCCCCTTTAGTAATGTTGCCACACTGTTCTATAGGCATTCTCGTCATTTACAAGGGAAATTTAAAAATTAATGCGGTAGGCAGTTTGTTGGGCCGCAGACCGGGATTGACGAGGTATAGATTGGACTCTAGCAAGCCATCATAAAATATACTACTTGTGTTTTTAAATGAGTGTCCAAATTTCATTTTAAGAGACACTGAAAATCTCAACTTTTTGAATAATTTGGTAACAACGATTAAGATATAATCTTGTAATCTTTTTTCCAAACCTTTAGTTTTACACGTATAAAGAAACCAGTGAAAAAAATTCGAAAAAAAAAAACGTTTAGGTAAAAAGTTATGTTAAAAAAAGACACTCATTTAGGGACAAAGATTTCTTGAAATGGACACTCATTTAGGGACAGGGGGAGTATCATTTATATAAGTTCGTTTAACCTCATAGAACATATCACAATCCCTTTGTCCACGATATCATTGAACGTAAGTCATGGTCCATAGTCAACTTACAATGTTCAATACTTTTCTCAATTTCGAATATATTCATAATATAAAAGACATTGATCTCATCAATTTATTTGAGCACGACCATGCATTTCATCAATACTATTCATCGAGGGGCCCAAGCTGACATCTCTCTCGAAGAGGGACAAATTCCATCTTGACTTATTACACTTCTCTACATAACCCCGACCATGTCAATCACATCCTTTATAATTACTTGGTTAAGGGTAACATTTAAATATGTTAAATACAACGTTCATTATGTCGAAGATCGTAATAATCTAATGTCTAAAAATTCTAATGATATAACTATTATGAGATTTAATTATGACATTTGACCATAACATAAATCTCATAAATGGGTCAATATAGTACTATGTTCGCCAACAAGTATACATAAACTTAATTGTGTATCACATACACGTAATCATCACATGATTATCTATTAAACTTATACTAGTTCTTCATAAGTACAAGGGACGAAGATTATTATTAACAACACATGTAAAAACAAATAATAATCAAGTAACATCTCTTTATATAATGAATAAAATGATAACATAATAACATTCCAATAACGTGCCTAAAGCATACACACCAACAGTGATAACATTACACTAGGTAAATGACGCCATGAACGATGGTGGTGAACTATTTGATAAGTCGGACTTGAACACAAAAGAAACACAATCTTAATGATTTTAAAGTTTAACAAACAAAGAGAAAACTCTCATATATTATTTTCAAAGTTGGACGATTACAAACCAAGAAGCACTTGAGTTTATATAGTGCTTAAAACAAAGAAGATATACACTATAATAAGTGCATATGAAACTCTAAAGGTGTGTCCACATTTATTTTTTCATGTGATAAATGTATAATCAACGAAGTGGAATGGATTTCGAGAGTAAAATATACTAGAAAATGAATCTATATTCATTATATGGTATTTGATGACGAGTGGAAATGACTCAATGAATTTTATCCATTTTGCATGCCTCTTGTTCAATTTCTGTTGTCCTTTGAGGTAATTTAATGACTTATGATCGATATGAATGACAAAAATTTCTCTATATTCATTTTCTAGTGCGGACACTCTTAGAGTTTTTTCTCTAGATTCATTTTCTTGTATATTAACTATAGAGATCCATTCCATTTTGTTGATTATACATGTATCACATGAAATAATAATTGTTGACACACCATTAGTTTTTCATATGCATCACTATATAAACTCAAGTTCTTCTTGATTCCTAATCATCAAACTTTGAAATAATAAAGGGTTAATAACAATTTAGGTCCTGAAATGTAGGGGGTCTTCGGCGGGGGGCCTGACCTTTTTTATTCTACACATCAAGGCTCGATATGTCAAATTCTCGTCAGTTAAGGGCTTTTGACGGAATTCGTTAGAAAAGTCAGTTAAATCGATAAAATGGACGGATTTGTAACTGATATCAGGTTTTAGGGGCTTTAGTGAAAATATAAAAACTTAAAGGGTAAAAATTAAATGTAAAATATTTTATGCATATTCTTAAAGTTAGCAAAAAAAAGGTTTTTTTTTCTTCAAATAATCAGAATTAAAGGATATTAATAAATTTATATGGTATTTAAATATATATATATATATATATATATATATATATATATATATATATATATATATATATAATATTTATTATATATATATATATAATATTTATGCATATTTTTATATGATAAATTTAAATTAAATAAAAAATATTACTTTGTTATTATATCAACAATAAATCAATCAAAATTAGATAATAGGGCCTTAAATAGTGTGAATAATTCAAGCAAAATCGAAGGCAGAATAAGGTTAGGATGAAGAAATAATAACTCCCTCCTCCCAAATGTTTCTTTTCAAAAAAAAAATAAAAAAATCCCAAGATAGAAATATGTTGCTTTAGAAAACAATTGTCACTCTATATATATTTTTTCAATTTTTCACTAGGTATTGTTTAGTTGAAAAATTATAAAGTGAATATAAATTATATTAATGTGTATTTGTTATTAAATTTTATAAGAAGTAATATTTTTCGAGTGTGAAGCAAAATTTCATAAAAATACAATGGTAAAATGTAATTGACGAAATATAGACTTTTTATTCTGAACAATTTTATTTTTTAAAAATATTTAAATATTATATAATTTTATTAATATCCTTTAATTCTAATTATTTGAAAAACATATATTTTTTTAACTTTAAGAATATGCATAAAATATTGTACATAATTTTTTACACTTTAAGTTTATATATATTTACTAAAGCCTCTAAAACCTGATATCAGTTATAAATTCGTTCGTTTTGTTGATTTAACTGACTTTTCTAACAAATTTCGTCAAAAAACCCTTAATTGGCGAGAATTTGACACGTCGAGCCCTGATGTGTAGAATAAAAAAGGTCAAGCCCCCCGACGAAGACCCCCTCTACATTTCAGGGCCTAGATTGTCATTAACCCAATAATAAATGATAGTTTTCACTTTGTTCTTTAAACTTTGAACTCGTCAAAATTGTATTTATTTTTGTGTTCAAGTCCGACTAATAATGGTTTACCACCACCGTTTGTGGTGTCATTCACCTGTTCGAAGGTTGTCACTACTTGGGAGTGAAAATATTGGTTCCATTACCTATCTCACATCACCTAAGTCTTTGGTTTGTGTCACAAGGGGGCGTTGGGTCAAGATACCGCCAATTTTCTTTGATTCTTCAATTATAACAATCTAGGGTTCTTTTTGGATTGTTGGGTCTTGTCGGGTCTGTTGGGTATGCTTATTTCTTAACCCTCCTAAACGTGTTAGAATTGATTGATACCACCACCTATCGTTATTTTATAGACTTTAGGACCCTATGTAAGAAGTTTAATATTTTTAGCTAAGTCCAATTTGTAGGCTTAGAATGTAGGGCTTGAACCGAAAAAGAACTGAAGATTTCTTTAGAAGAACATTTCTCGCTGCGCAGGACATATCTCTGCGCATAACTTCCATACGCAGCACTCAATCCTGCTTAGCTTTCAATATTCTCAAATTTTTAAACTTGGAAAACTTGAAGATAATGTACACTTATCAAAAACCAAAGTTCTCAGGTGTGCAGAAACGACAAAACAAGCACACTCAGCAAATCCAACTATGGAGATACGCTTAGATAAAAGATTTCAAATGAAGACAATTGTCAACCTTCTAGAAGAAGATTTAAATTTTGTATTCATGCTCTGTCTCAAACAGCTACAAAGGACACCTGCGCACCAAACATATTATGCCAGCTCATTGTCCTTGCTCAGAGCTCCAACGGCTAGTTTTAAGATCTCAACTATAAATAGCATGCTCTTCTTCATTTCCGAGTTTTTATTTCCTAAGAGAAACTTTGAAGTTCTGAAGATTGCTGCTTAAATCCCAGATTCACAAGAACAACCTTCATACCTTCAAACTCCTGCCCAGATTTTAAGCCTTGTAACACCAGAATTCTTTGTGCTCTTCATCTAATAGATTCATAGAGCCCAGAATTTCTGACACACACAAACCTCTTGAAACTTTAATCGTGTCACGCCCCAGAAAATACTAAAATCCATAAACATAAAATTTACATAATATACATCTCCAAAATACAAAATACCAAACCGGGCGCGTGAATTCAACTATGAAACCAATACCATCAAACAACATCTCAACGAGATTATAACTCGGAGACTAGAAACAAACGCGGAAGCAAGAACAACTATTAACAAAAATACCCAAAGTGCAACCGTATATACAAAACACTGAACGACTACGAACCCACAATAATATGCGTAAAGGCTCCGAAGAGCAACTATCCCAAATGCGATCAACCTGCTCAGAAGATTCCCGCTACAATGGCCCTCACAACGCTACCACTTGCATTCCTGGGGGGGGTTAAGGAAAAACAGAGATAAAAGAAACGGGGTGAGATAAAATCTCAGTAAGTTACTAATGCAGCTACATGGCATAATATCATGCAAATCAACAATATAACTGAACAAGTAAATCACATAACAACAAATGAGAAAGCTCCCTATCGCCAACTGTCTCATACCAGTTGGAAATAACGACTAACTCATCATGCAACACATAAGACTGAAATAAACACGTTACAAAGGATACTGAGCCAAGGTTTCACCAAACCAATAGAACAATCGCTGCACAGCTTCAACCAATCAAACCGTCTTCATAGTAGCATAATAGCTGAAGAGAAGACCCCGGTCAGAACCGACCAATCAATCAATCTTCGTAGCAGCATAAACAGCTGAAGATCACATCCCCGGTACCGGAACAATAACCAAGTAACATGTCACAAAGGACGGGAGATATGCCACAAAGTCATACTCCAAAAAGTTAGCTAGACTACTTCACAATGGAAGCTACCTCATCTCATTCTAAGGCCAATCTGGAAGAGGAAAATATGGGCAAAACAATGGTCAACATTATAATGGACTTGGCTCGTGCCATTATAATCTTTCCCATCGCCCGACACAACCACAAATACCAGCTGGACTTCCAAATAAAGGCCAAGTAATAAAATACTAGCACAATAAACAACCACTGATTCCAAAGTAGGGAACCATACCAATTAATCACCATAAAGATGCAAACGATTACTCATGAAGAGTTCAACAACAACGAACACAAGAAATTTCTCATAAAAGAGTCCAACACGATAAACGAGATTGCTCACAGAGAGAGCCCAACAACATTGACCATTAAAACATGATGATTCCAAGATAAGGCACGTACCAAATACATCCTAAATATGATACCCACAAGTTAATCATAAAGAGCACAACCCAAACGGTCGCTCACAAATAGCACAATGACTATTACCAAAATGACCCTAAACATTTACTCGCAAAGATATACTAGGACTATGAACTCAACCATGTCATCACACCTAGAATTCCAAAGTAGGAAATCAGAATGAATACACCTTAAGGATAATCAAACCGTAGGTACCCAATTGCCAATTCACGCTTTACCTCCGTTCATAACGAACCAATTCTAAACACCCCAAACGAATCCAAAAGGTTACACTTATTAGAACATGATCATGACCGGACAAAACCCTACACTTTGGTGTTCAATAACAACCCTCTAGGTACTATAGGACATCGCCTAAAACCTAGACCAAGTCTTACTCGAAAATCAATTCGATTGGAACAATCACGAACACATCATAAGATGCCCAAACATTCCCAAACAATAATTGATCAAATTCCATAACACCATTGTTCACAAAGGAACCAATTTCAATTACTAAAGTGTTCCACGGTGCCCAACTAAGTCAAGTAGAATAGTACTACGGAACCTAGACCGAGACTACACCTTGATCTTAAACCTCAACGATAAGACAACCATTATGATCTGGAACCATGCGGCCAATAGAACCATTTCATAGTACTCGAAAATAGCTTTCCAACGATAGTTTACACGTCCAAAACGGAGTCCGAACGAAGAAGTTATGGCCTCCGGAAGATTGAGCGAAAAACGGACAAACTGGAAAAAGGGGGGGTGGGTGCGCACGCCTCCCTTAAAAGGGGTGCGCGCGCCTCCCTTGATCAGAAGGTTGCGTTTTTTGAAGCAGAAAAGGGTGTGCACGCCTCCCAAAACATGGTGCGCGCGCCTCCTTGCCCGGAGGGACGAAATCCGGCCAAAATTCTGGGTTTCTTCCAAAAATCGACCCAAACTAAAACCAAACCAAAATCTAACACATCCAACAAGTATAACAAGGTACTAGAACAATTTATAAGTCTAAAATGACTCATATAATATCTATTAGACAACCTAAACCAAGAAATGATCCAAACACACAATTCTCACAAAAATGGGTAAATTACAAATAAATTCTAAATCAACCAAAAAAAGCCATATATAACAATTAGAGCATCAATGGAGTTAAAGATGAACATTTTTAGCATAAATTGGGGAAAAGTAACTTACCCGGATTTTATCAAAGTTAACGGAATTCGAAATTTCTTTGCTCTACACGATTCTATTGACGATCTAAACATTTTTCATAAAATGATAAATGAGAAATATTGAGATGAAAATGACTAAAAATAAGAGAGAAGGAGGAGAGAAACTTACCTTTTCCCATGGAGGAGAGGGAGAGAGAAGTGGCTGGAAATGGTGAGGGAGAGAGTGAGGGAGGAAGGTGAGGGGAAAGGAGGGAGTAAGTAGGATGATAATAAAAGAAGTTGCACTTAGGCCCCCTTCCCCTACTCAACTAACACAAAAACTCATTTCCCCCTATCAACTAAGACCCAATAAATTCCACACTAGCACAATTGGTCAATTAAAATGCTAAGCATAAAACATTATGAAGCACAAAATGGACACATAATTAGTAAAATAATTAAACAAATAAATAACTAAATAAATAAATAATTATTTACTAGCAAGAAATAGAGGCGGGTTTTCGGGTCGTTACAAATCGTATAGATCTTACTTCTTGAGCAACACCGGTTTAGTCTAGGATCTGCTCTTCATAGCATAGATTTTGATTTGAGTTTTGATTCTTTGTAATATTGTAAAAGCTCCTTATATCAATATAAATCTCATAGTTAGAAAATCCAAGACTAACCATCTTGGTAGAGGACGTAGATCTTTTATAGATCGAACCTCTCCAAATAGCTTGTTCATTGTTCTTGCTATTTATTTACTGCTTAATATATTTCTGAATTACTGCTTTGTTTGATCTTATCAGATTGCTATTTATTGCTGCTGTGTTTGTTACTGCTTATTGTCTTAGCACAATTTTATCCAATTCTTTAAGCCAAAATTAGCGCGTGCGTATTTAGTCTCTGCGCAGTATACCCTGCGTAGTAGCTGCTATAATTTATGATGTGCATTTCACACTCTCTCTACGCGCTATACTTAGCTTATTTGAGAATTGTGCGCATAAGTCATTGATTTCAATAGTGTGCGAAAAGAAATTTAAGACAGTTATTCACCCCCCCTCTAGATATTTTTCATACCCTTGTTGCCCCTTTGGGACCAACAGGGTTGGACAATGTTCGCATAAGAAATCTATCAATGCGTAAATAATTGACAAAAGATTTATCCAATAATTTAGTTGTTACCTTCAACGTATGGATTGTGTGTTGTATATATAGGTGTCGTCACATGATTTAGATCATGTTCCCTTGATTTTAGGAGAGTAAAAAAAGCACGATAGTTATTGTAATTGATTCCACATTGAATGTGACAAACTTGACACATAGGTCGTCGTTAGGCGAGACGCTTAGGTTGTCACTAAAATGAAGTCAAGTTCAACCATACAGAGTGATGATTGTAGGGCCAAGATCATACAAGTGTGGGTTGCCATGCCAAGCGCTAAAAAGTCGGGCCTTTATATGATATGTACAGTGAAAACTCAAAGGGAAAACTCATAGTGAAACACTGTAATCCGTTGGATTGTAATAAATGTTTGTGAGCCCCACTAATAAAAACTCATCCAACGGTTTAAAGTGTTTCACTATGAGTTTTCCCTATGTGTATCATTGTCCATAACAAAAGGATAATGATATGTACAGTGAAAACTCAAAGGGAAAACTCATAGTGAAACACTGTAATCCGTTGGATTGTAATAAATGTTTGTGAGCCCCACTAATAAAAACTCATCCAACGGTTTAAAGTGTTTCATTATGAGTTTTCCCTTTGAGTTTTCCCTATGTGTATCATTGTCCATAAAACAAAAGGATAATGATATGTACAGTGAAAACTCAAAGGGAAAACTCATAGTGAAACACTGTAATCCGTTGGATTGTAATAAATGTTTGTGAGCCCCACTAATAAAAACTCATCCAACGGTTTAAAGTGTTTCACTATGAGTTTTCCCTTTGAGTTTTCCCTATGTGTATCATTGTCCATAACAAAAGGATAATGATATGTACAATGAAAACTCAAAGGGAAAACTCATAGTGAAACACTGTAATCCGTTGGATTGTAATAAATGTTTGTGAGCCCCACTAATAAAAACTCATCCAACGGTTTAAAGTGTTTCACTATGAGTTTTCCCTATGTGTATCATTGTCCATAACAAAATCAAAAGTCAATTAACTTTTGAGATAGGTGTTTGGTGTGCCTAATTAATCACGAGTTTAATGGATCAATTATGAATCTTTTATTAGTGGTAATAGTCGACAGATTAAAAAAAGACAAAGACTTCCGTGCACCACGCATGATCCGTCTCATTCATGAGACGGGTCGGTTTTTGACCCACCCGCCCGACCCACTGAACCGGCTCCAGGACACAGGGGTCGACCCTGCCACGTAGCAGCCTCTCATAGGCCAAATTTTTTTTTTTGCAATTTTTTAAAAATTTTTATTTATTTTTTTTTTTGATTTTTTTCGGTTTGTCAAAAGTAATAGTTACTATAACTTAATGTAATGACTGTATTCATATAAAGTAACAGTTTGTATACATAAAAGTAATACATATATACAGAAAAGTAACAGTGGTTTTTTCTATGTTTTCTTGGTTTGCCAAAAGTAATACTTATTACAACTAAAATGTAACGAACGGGTTACTTATATGTAATAATGTTTATACATAATTGTAACACATATGTATAGAAAAAGTAATAATTCAACCATTTACATTTTTAGAGCTAAAAACAATTGATTAGTGTTACATGTAAAAGTATTACATTATCTATAGAAATATGTTATAATTTCTTTTATTAAAGTGTTACATTTACTTGTACAAACAATTACATTCATATATGGGTTATTACTTTTCAGATGTTACTTTCTTTCAAAAATTTAAATCAAAATACACAATATTTTACATTTTTGCAAAAGCATTATTACATTTCAGTATAAATGATAATTACATTTAGATATTGTTTGGGTTATATGTAATTATAGTTAGTATTACATTTGAAAAAATGGGTAAAACGAGCTTTTGTTTTTGTAAAACAGGTGTTACGTTATCTCATGAACAATGTTACTTTATATGCATATAGTCATTACATTAAGTTATGGTAACTATTACTTTTGGTGAACGGCTGAAAAGCCAAAAAAATAATATAAAAACTAAAAAAAAAACAAAAATAAAAATAAAAATGGACCTCTGGGAGGCTGCCACGTGGCGGGTCATGCCCCATGTGTCATGGGTCGACCCGTCTCATGCATGAGACGGATCCCCTTATTCTCATGGGAGACCACCTCTTAAAAAATAGGTTCTCTTTTCTATGATGTTTCTTGAATCTTGATGCTTATTATTGAATTTATATTTTCTTAAAACCTATGTTACTCTCTTGTACTCCCAGCCTAGCTACTAAGAAAATTTTATCGGATGCCCCTGAGGGGACAGCAAACATCGGTAGAGCAACATAGAATGATGCAAGGAATGAGAAAGATGCAAAGAAGGAGAATGAGAAATATTTCTGATAATAAAAAGGGTTGCATTATAAGTTTTGCGAGTAGTAAGAATGAAAGATATAGACAAAATATTGGAAAATATGTTTTTATACTTGCTCCCTCTTTTGAATAATGGTCTCATTTAACAAGTCAATATTACTTATGAAAAAAAGAAAGAAAAGGCAAGTCAATGTTTTGATAGAACATGCTTCATTCGCTTGTACTTATTAAAATTATTCTAATATGATTATCATTATAATAAAAACTGAGACAATTATATTCAGATAAACAAAGTATGAAATAATAAGTTGAAAATTTCGAGAAGAACTTGTTTTACACTCGTTTTAATGTAAAACTTGTTTTCATCCCTTAATGTAAAACAAAATTTCTTAATGTAAAATAAATTTTACACATCTCTAAATGTAAAAAGGGTTTTTCATAAGACTAACTCAATAACGACAGTTTAAACAAATATAATGTGGGTAATACTTATTTACTACTCCGTACAAGCTTCTGAGCAATAAAATGGTGTTTTATTTAACGTTGGTGTCTACACTATTGCGGTCATCTGTTACACAATGAATTGGCAAAAATTATTTCACCTTTATTTTCATTTCACGTGATTAATTATCATGTACTATAAATTTCATTTTTCTTTTATTGGTCCCTGCTAATTATCAGGTTTAAAATCTTGAAAGCTACACATTTTTTTTTTATTTATTTTCTTTCTGTGGCTTGATTGATTGATTACTAGTTTTTCCCACTAGCATAATTTCCTAGAAATTTCTTTGGTCCCTGTCTCCATTACCACTTTAGGTGACTGATTTGACAACTGTTTACAATACTCCTTCAGTTTTTATTTTGTTTTTGAGTTTGAAATTAATAGAAGTTGGTTAATTTAAAGCTATTTTGTTGGGGGAAAAAAATATACTTGCAAGTAACTGGTGAACATTTAGAAACAATTTATAAAACTTGATTTTCTATAATTTAGGGAAAAAATAGTTTTCTTCTAAAATCAATTCTTTATTTTACGTCAGAGGGAGTATTATAGTAGCACATGTTAATATTCAAATTAAAGTGCTCACTTGATATTTGTCAATGTTAGGAAAATTCTACAAAAAAAAACACGAATTACAGAATAAATAATAAATAAATTAATTAATAAACTGGAGAATAGATAAACAGAAACTATACTGAATGTTTTGTGCCGAGCCGTGTGTTGAACACACTGTCCTTAAGACTTATTCGCCCCCTCATCGTGAGTGCTTGAGGTTGTCGTCGGACGCTAGTCTCCCAGGATAACTCGCACGAACCGGATGCTTCCCTGCACTAAGAGACTCCGGCGAATTGAATTCAGTGCCTGGACAGTATCACCACGAGTATGTAATGTAGGAAGCCAAAGGAGGAATGAAAAAATGCAACGAAAGAGATTCTGGGGAGAGATTGCTGAAAATAGTGTTTCTTTTTGTGTTTCTTCTATTGTATTATCACAAATGGTTGTTACTCCTTTTATAGTCCAACCAAGAACCATTCAATTTCACAAATTAATCAAAGGATAAACTCAATCCATATACTCACTCCGTCCCTATTTACCTTACAAAAATGAGGCTTTGCACAAAATTTAAGAAAATGATTGTAAAGTTGATGTGTTGTGAATGTAGATAGTTGAGTGGGAGAGAGAAAGTGGGTAGAGAAAAGTAAGTGGATAGTTGTTGTGAGTATAACAAGTGAGTCCCACTATTTAAAAAATGTTTAAAAGTTTTCTTTTTGGGATTTTGTAATGTAAATAGGGACACCCAAAATAGCAATTTTTGTAAGGTAAATAGGGACGGATGGAGTATCCTTTATTAATTGTTTTGGAGATAAGGCTAGTCACTTGACATTCTAGTTCAAATGAGATGAACTATTTTCTCAACTTCAAGCCTTAAAGTCTTATTCACCCAAACACAAAATTGGACAAATAAATACATTATCTCAATGTTCTCATGGAGCTAAACACAAACCCACAATTAATTTTGTTATTCGACAGATTATTTATCATGAAATAAATCATATTTCCTTCACATAATACAAAAAATACACTATTTTTCCAATAGTCAAAGTGGTTTTTGTGTTCATTTTTTAGACACAACCTTTTTTTTTTGTTGGGTAAATTGCATTTTAGTTGCCTGAGATTGTTGTCATGTTTCAATTGGTTACCCAATTTGTGTTTGTTACAATTTGGTTGCTGAATATGTCTTTTTGTTGCAATCAGGTGTAATTTTGGTTAGTCCGTTAGAATGCTAATAAAAATGGATGAAAAACGTAACAAGCATCTTTCAAAATTGCAATAATCACCCCTATAGACTAAATTATCCCACTTCACCCCATAGCTCCTAACGAATGTTGAAAAACTAACATAGTTTGACTCCCATGATGGGTGTTTCGATAATTTTTATTTTATTTATTACATAAAAATTATAAAAAAAATGTTGTCTACTATAAAATAAAGAAAAAAAAGTCACCCAGTTATAAATATATCATGCCGTGGGTATAGGTTTTTCTCTCTCTTTTGTGGGCAATAGATTTTTTTTGGTGCATGTGGGCAGTAGATGGAGTGGGTATTTAATATGAGAGAGAAAATGGTAAATATGTAAATTTTAGGGGTCATTAATTGATTCATTAGTTTTTTAACATTCGTTAGGAGCTAGTGAGCGAAGTGAGATAATTTAGACTATAGGGGTGATTATGCAATTTTGAAATATACTTGTTACGTTTTTCATCAATTTTCATTAGTTTTTTTAACGGGCTAACCAAAATTACACCTGATTGCAACAAAAAGACATATCCAGTAACCAAATTGTAACAAATACAAATTAGATAACCAATTGAAACATGACGACAAACTCAGGTAACTAAAGTGTAATTTGCCCTTTTTATTTTTATTTTTTTGAAAGTTGATACTTATGATTTAATTAGTTGGTTAGGATAGCCAATTTGAGTACCTTTTGCAATGTAGTTACGTCAATAAAAACATTTTGAAATCGCCAAGTACAAGTAGTAGTCCAATTATGTATACCATGGTATTCATAGGACATTAGACTAGACTGTTGCAGGTAGCCCAATTTTGTACACCAATTTATACGACATTAAAATAGACTGCTGCAACGTTTTTAGTCCAATTTTGTAAACCAACTCATGAGACATTAGACTAGACAACTGAAGCGTTCTTATTACAACTACGATTATAGGCAAGCGGAAAGATAAAAATAATATAAAATACTTGTAAATCGTGCACGATTATCAATAAAAAAATTCAACTTTCATTGTATAATGCACGATTATCGAAAATTGACATTCCAAATAATCAAATCTACTTTTGGGAAATAAAGAACACCCAACATCAAAATTCTAGTAACCTAAACTAATTTACGAATTTACATAATATCTTATTTTTATAAGGCTTCTACGAGTTGCTGGAAAAAAAAAATAACTGTTGGGAATATGCCTTTGAATCCATGATTATTGGTTAAGGATATGTCCGCGACAAGTTGAGTAATTCTTGGGACTTGAATTGGAAAAAGGAAATCCTTTTGGTACAAGGATTAAGGTTTATTGGTTTAATTAGGTTTCTTATTGGTACAAGAAATTAATCAAGAATTAGGAAAGTCGTTTCCTAATGAGAATATGATTACTTTGTACAGAAGAAATATGATTTCAATTACATTGTACACAAGGAATATGATTCCTTCTCCATTTGAGTTTATAGTATTTATGCCTATAAATACTAACCCCTCCTCTAGCATAATTTTTGGCCGATCATCTTTGAGAGATACAAGTAGATGTCGCGCCCCGACCCGTGGTCCTACTTGGCCCCACGCCCGGGACACGCGAGGAAGACGTCGTAAAGCAATTCTAAGAAAATTTTTCGAAATATATTTTCATAAAAAGGTTCACACAACCAACACGTTACCAAAACATGACTTTAAGTCACAAAACAAACTTTCTCAAATGAGTACTTAGCCACTTGGCTATAACAAACTTTACTTATAAAATTTACAAACACGAACACCAACTAAAAGAGATGATACAAATAACTGAGTCACGGGTACACTACCCTAAAGGTATTACATTTACATAATGTATCCTTTATACATATCACTTCCCAAAAGTCTTACCAAAGATCTCTTTACCAACGTCCTCCCTGTGCTGTGACCTATTCCCTGGACTCCTTCTTATCTAAAACGGTAAACAAATAAGGGGTGAGAATAAATCTCAGTAAGTTACTAAAATGCAACTACATTACATGCTAATATGATGATCATAAAGAAACAATATTAACAAATAAGCGTATAACACATAGCATATAACATGAGAGACTCCCTATCGCCAACCGTCCCATACCGGTTGGAAATAACGACCAACTCATCATGCAACACATAAAGCGGAAATAAACACTCATACGTGGATACTGAGCCAAGGTTCTCAAACCAAACAATAGCCATCTGAGAGGCATCAACTGAGCAGCATCGAAGAGCTGAGGCGGGTTCCGGAACCAAACAACAACAACAACAACGGGGGGAAAATGACACAAACTCATAACCCAAAGTGCCCAACCTTTGGCCTAAGGAAGGGGGTTAAAAATGGGAAACCAATGATAGGAGCCTTATAATGTACTTGGCTCGGGAGACCATTATAATCCCTATCACTGCCCAACACACACAAAAGTACCAGCTGGACTTTACACGCAAGTACCAAATAGAAATACTTGCTTAAACAACAATCAGGGACAATGATTCAAATGTAGGGAACCATGCCAAACACATCAAGAAGATGAACCATTCAACACATTACAAGATGTTCAACAATGCTCACTTAATCAATTACTCACATTTCACAACACTTGTGTTCACAAATGAACCAATTCTACCACTTTAGTGATCCACAACAATCATCTAAGTACTTTAGGACACTCACTAAAAACTAGACTAAGATTGACCTCTAAATCCTTTAGTTTGAAAAACTCTAAACTTTTCAGATAACTGGGCGGTCGCCCAAACAGGGCTGTGCGGCCGCCCAAAATGCTCTGTTCCAAGAAGAAAAACCTTCAGATAGATGTGCGGCCGCACGCCCAATTTTGGGCGGCCGCCCACATCACCTGGCAGACCAAAACTTTACCAAAATTCACTCCTTTCCTTTACAACCCAAAAATTACCAATACTTGCAACCCCTAAACTTTGCAACTTTCACCAAAGCTAAAAACTCAGCCTAAGAACAATACCAACACCAACTTCTATAGCATTCACAACAATAACAAGCTAGGTAACAAGTTCTTACTACTCCTTATGTCCCAGAATTACAAATATAATTAAAACATACCAAAACATTATTTCACAACCTACTAGACATATATAACATGTTTATATCCATTTTATTAGGTACAACAACATTACTATACTTTCACAATACTACAATACCCATTTGTATTAACATTTCCCACATGCAACAAATTATTACTACTCCCTCCGTTTCACAAGTATCATTATAATTTTTAATATACTAATATACCCAATTTAGAATACTTTCACTTCTTTCCCCGTCCCATAAGTAATAGTATAATTTTATAATACATTTATTTAACATTTAACTAAAGATATTATTTTACCGTCCCACGAGTAGGAGTATAATATATAAAGCATATATAATGTTGCATCCTCTCATACTCCCCCAAAACCAAAACTACTATACCCATTTAATAACAAGTCTATAACCAGTTTTACTACTCCATCTGTCCCAAAATTACAAGTATATAAAAATTATTACTACTCCCTCCGTCCCAAAATTACAAGTATATAAAATTATACCCAAAACATTATTTTATAACATATAAAGCATATATAGCATACTTATGACCATTTTAACATTTAAAGGGGGGATTAGTAACTTACCTATTTTTTCGGAAAAAGTGTCAAGAAAAATAATATTGATCGGTAGAAATGGCCTACTCAACACCCTGAACATTTATATATTTTTAGATTTGGAAATGGAGTAATAAATTAAAATAGGAAAAATTAACAAAACAAACTCTTACCTAAGCTTCTCTTCTTCAACAATGGAGGAAATGAAATTTAGTGTGTGTGTGTGTGTGTGAGGTGTGGGATACGCAGGGGGAGGGGAGAGGGTTAGGGGGATAATGATCAAGTTTTATCCCTTTCTCTCCAATAAGTCATCCAAGTTCAATTGTTAACACTTAAGCCCCTTGAATACTAATTCCACTAAAAACCCTCATAACTTCCCACTAACAACTTAACTCCCCTAATCACCTTTAATACTAACATTTTAACTACACACAAATAATCATATAAGATGTGTAACTCATAAAATATGATGCAACAAATAAAATGCACACATAATTTTAAATTTAAAATTCTCAAAAATATAAAATAATTATAAAATAAATAAAACGGTTTTTGGGGTCGTTACAGTAGAGATCTAAGATCTAGATTTAGGTTGACGGAATTATTGAGCTCAATAATTCGTGCAACTATGTTAGTGAAGATCATCTTTTATAATTGTCATTGAATAGTAATATATTCTCCCTCCGCCCGTGAACGTAGCCAAGTTGGTTTATGTTCATGTTTGATTATTTCGCTTGATCATCGTTCTTATGTTTATTTTGCTCTAACAATAACAATAACATAAAATATGCCTAACCTATATGGTAACAAAATAAAACTTTAAAACATCAAAATATTGCTTAAGTTTACTTTTAAATATGATATTATTGATAACGAATGAAGATTATTGTGATCTTTCTTTCCTAGTTTACCTTTACTACTTAGTTTAGTAGGATTCTATTTCCTTCTTCTATTTCCTTTACTTAGAGCACAAGTCAGGACATGTATAAATACTGAGTTATGATATCAATACAATTGATTTGCCTTTTACCTAAATTCTATATGGTAACCAGAGCTAGATCCGAATTTTTTTCCTCCCCTAATCTCGGCACAACCACCGCCACAACCCTAGATGACAGCCGTCGATCACCAACTCCCCAACCCTGACGAGCCCGACAAACCTCTTGTTGTGGTCAATCTCGCCAACATTCTTCAACTCACCCCTACCAACTACATACCATAAAAGATCCAAATAGAAGCGACACTTCTTGGGTATGCTTTATTTCATTATTTTGATGGCTCTAAACCTATACCCCCAACCACAATCACCAAAACCACCACTGATTCCGCCACCTCTGCCACCACAAACACCGACACACCACCAACTCCACCCAAACAAACCACCACCACTACTGAAAATCCCGCGTATATTACCTGGTTTCGTCAGGATAAACTACTCATTGATGCCCTTGATGGAACCCTATCCCCACCTCTAGTCACTCTAATCTCCCAATGCAAAACAACTCATGAATCTTGGGTTACTTTAGCAAAAACCTATGCCAGTCCTTCTCGAAGCCATGTAAAATAAATCAAGGATCGCCTTCGTAATATTACGAAGGGTCCTCGCCCAATCACATAATACATGCAGCAGGACATCAAATCCTGCTCGGATCAACTTGCCTCTCTTGGCCGGCCCCTTGATCCAGAAGATATTGTGGAACGCATCCTTGATCAGTTAAATGACCCCGAGTTTGAAAGTGTAGTTCAAGCCGTGAAACTCCAATATCCTTTAATGAACTACATAAAAAACTGCTCAATAGAAAACTTACTCTCAAGCGCAAATCCACTCCCTCTCCCACAACCTTCCCAGCATATGTCCACTATACTCAAAAAACCACCCAAATCGCCAACCTAAAAACACCCACTCAACTCTACCCGCACCCGCTTCCAGCAACACCCACAACAACTTCACCAACTCCGACAACCCACCCCAAAGCAATTACCGAGGCCGCTTTCAGTGGTGCAGAAACTTTGGCCATTACCTCAATCAATGCCCACCCTTCCGCTAAACCTATCCCAATGCCAACTTTCCCCCAAAACACACCCTAACCCTAACCCCAGTCGTCCGAACCCTAATACCACTCGGCCGCCCCAACAACCCTCGACACCCAGAGCCTATGCTGCAACCACTAGCCACAATACCACTCCCAGTTGGCTCCTCGACAACGGATACCTTTACTACTTAGTTTAGTAGGATTCTATTTCCTTCTTCTATTTCCTTTACTTAGAGCACAAGTCAGGACTTGTATAAATACTGGGTTATGATATCAATACAATTGATTTGCCTTTTACCTAAATTCTATAATTATCACCTATCTGAAAATAACAATAACATAATAAAAACAAAAACTAAATCAACGACTCTCATTAATGGAGAGAAACTTGTTATAAAACAAATTAAAAGTAGACTTAAACAATAACACAATTGTTAATGAATTTAGATTACAAAATTTTGTGTTGTTGAAGTTTGAGAAATGAAAAAAGATAAACTATTTCGGCTTGAGTAGAAATAGAGAAGTCGACAGAAAGAAGTTGGGAGAAGTTTATACTATTATATTATCAAATTCTACTTCCTAAAATAAAACTTCATCCAATAAATAATTGTATTCTCAATTCATTGAGATTACAAACAATTGTAAAACTAGGGTTTCAATTTTCAGATTTGTTTTTTTGTTTCTTTAAATTTGATGTTTAGTAGGATCAAAGATTATGTTTTCTCTCCGTTTGTTGAGAGCCTTGTGATTTCTCTCCTTGTTGAGAGCCTTGTGTTTTCTCTCCTTGTTGAGAGTCTAATGTATTCTCTCCTTTTGTTGAGAGCCTTGTATTTTGATCTACAATCTTGTTCCATGCAACCTTTAAATCTCGTTGTTTTGGGAAGCTTGGTTGGCGTTTACTCGTCAATTCAAATGCTTTGATGTGTATTGCTCTCAATGTTAAATTATATCAGACAAAGGATACTTTGAATGCCTATGTAGAGCAATTTCCAAGTGTTACTTGGAGTAGCATTTGGGCGTCCCAAGTTATAGCAAGAAGCGGAGTTCATCAGAACATGGACAATTGAGCGAACATCAAGGATACACAAGAAAGAGAATCAGAGGTAGACAATAGTGACTTTGCAACCAATTTTTCTGTCTATCATGATTTTCTTTCAGCAAATAGTGAAATTTATGTTGCTCGACAACTGTATAACAACCATATTATATGGGATGAGTCTCCAAATTTTGTGGTGAGCCATACTAGTATTTGTTTGGAATACAATTTGATTTTACTTTGCTTTAAAAAAATAAAATAAAATAAAAAAATTTACTATTATATCAACGTTACCACAAATCATGCTCATACTATTAAATTGTGAACTTCACTTGCCTCTGTTCGCCGTTTTTTTGAACGTTTGTACGAAGGAACTTTTAGTAATAATTTTAAGTTAATGTAATAGTTCTAATAAAAATTTAAGAATTTTAAATGATAGCATTCATTTTGGTATGGGCAAATTGCAATTTAGTTACCTGAGTTTTACACGATGTTTCAATTGGTTCCTGAATCCGTTTTTCAGCAAATTGGTTACTCCAGTTTGTCATTTAGTTGCAATGTGGTATAAAAATGAATGGATTGTTAGTTTTTTAATGAAATGGATGGAAAATCTAACAAGTTTCTTTTATAATTGCAAAGTGCACCCTCCAACTCAACTTATTCACATTTTTACCCCATAATAAAAAATTTGTAACATCTAAAGACATTAATTAATAAACCTACAAATTCTAATTGTTTGTTTCAGAAAAACTTGAGCAAAATAATAATAATAATAAAAAAAAAAAAAAAAAAAAAAAATCTTCTCGCTCTCACTTAAAAAACATTGGGCATTTTCTTAAGTATATTATGCAGTGTCCGGAAACAGTAAATTGAAAAAAATTGTGCCGACAAGCCACAATTTCTTGTGCAAAAACGTTTCTCCAGCCATCAATTTTTTGATTAGAAATGACAAAGAGATCATGAAGGCAAGCACTACCAAACCCACTTAGATGGATCAGAGAGAAAACAGTGGTCGCGAGAAGGGGGAGAAGGAACGTGGGTGGAGAGATCGCCATTTTTGGTGGTTTCCTTTGTTTTTCGACGGGCCAAAACACTGTTCCGCTCTGGATATCATATTTTATAATTTTAGTTAAATAAAATTAGTATTTTTATGAATGATATGTATTTGTCATAAGTTAAATAAAATTATTATTTGTATGATAGATATCATAATTTTTATAATTTTGATGTAATAAATAAAATGAAAATGACTGAAACACTAATCTTTGGACATATGGATGCAAATTATGTTAGTTTTTAAACATTCGTTAGGAGTTAGGGGGTGAAGTGGGAAAATTTAAATTGTAGGGTTAACCATTGCAATTTTGAAGGAAGCTCGTTAGGTTTTTCATCCACTTTTGTTAGTTTTTAAACGATCCATCCATTTTTATACCACATTGCAACTAAATGACAAACTGGAGTAACCAATTTGCTGAAAAACGGATTCAGGAACCAATTGAAACATTGTGTAAAACTCAGGTAACTAAATTGCAATTTGCCCATTTTGGTATATCAATAACAAGTTTTACAATTTCATTAGAATAATTAAATCAACCTAAATTTAACGCTCAAACTTCCTTCGTACTAACGTGCGAAAATCTTGTCATTTAATTTAGGCAAACACTTATATGAGACGGTCGCACCATGTGCGACCGTTCCGCTGCTTCGCGCGTTTCTCTCCTCTGCTACAGCCAGCTACAACAAGCCGTCGGATTAAGCTTTCCCCACCCAGGATCGTGACACGTGTCTTCTTAAAAAAAAACCCAAACAACTTTAAAATGCTATATCTTGAGATTTTGAAGTCAAAAAAATATTTAAAAATACCGTTGTGTTCGTCTCAATGAGACGAACAAAACTAGATAGGTCATGATATGGTTTGTTTGTTTTTTAAAAAATATATTTTTTTAACACACAAAAAAAATTGGGATGTTTCGTCTCCTGAGATGTAACTCTTTCTTATGAAGAAAGTAACAGTTTGGTCTTTAAAAAATAACACTTTATTGTAAGATGTAAAAGCAATTTCGCAAAATAATATAAATAGTTTTTGTGGTTAGAAATGTAACACATTCTTATGAAGAATGTAACAGTTTGGTCATAAAAAAGTAACACTTTTATTGAAGATGTAACAGCAATTTCGCAAAATAATATAAATAGTTTTTTTTTGAAAAAAAAAGTGTTACATATGAGAAAAAAGTGTTACATTTCCTTATAAAAAGTGTTACATCTTGGTATAAAAAGTGTTACTTCTGTTGGCGAGTAAAAAATGGCGGGCAAAAATAAAATAAAATAAAATAAAAAGTTGGCGGGAACGGTCGCCGCCGCATAGTAGTCCTCCCCTTTAATTGAACATCGATAGCCCCTCACCACAAACCAAATCATTAGTATCTCAATAACTTTTCCCAAATAACTTTTATATAGACAAGGATGGACGTTCTAATTACCATTGAAGATGTGCATCATAGTCCGATCATAAGTCGACAGCTCTCTATCGATTATTCACACCTACTACTATAAATATTGGTATACGACTAGGGTGTATGTATGACAGATGCCTTATTTAAACCTCCTTCGTTTTCATTTAAGTATCGCAATTATATTAATGAAAATCTAAAATTTGTTATTATTGATACACCATCAACAATTTTATTAATAAGAAATTTTAGAATTTTATTAATATAATTGAATCAACCTAGCCAAAATTATGGCTCAAAGTTCCTCCGTAGTATTGGCGGAAAAAAGAGAGAGATCATTTTGGGACGGAAAGAATAAATTATTTACTTACTTAAATTGGTGCTTGTTATTGAGCTAACTTAGAAAAATTACATATGCTAAGACTATTTCTATTTAAGAATAGATTCATATTATAATATGGAGATTTGTTAGATTCTAATTTTGAAAAAAAAATGAGTATTAAAGATCAACTTAAAAGTAACTAAAAACTTTTACCTACTTGATTGATTGAGATTATCTCTCAATCCTCTTAACATTAAAATTAATGTAAAAGAACAAGTTGCAATGTAAAGAGAAATTTAGAATTTAAAGGCTTTTAGTTCGAAAAACTTCGTCGCGTTATAAATTAGATTAATTGAAATGACATCAGATTATAAAAAGTGTATTATAATATTAAATCGTTATACATGTAAAAATTGAGTGCGGATTGATTATTAATTGTTAGTAAAAATGGGTTAATATGAAATAAGACAAACCAAAATGATTTCCTCCTCACACTTATTTCATCAATATCAAAATAAATATCATTTCATATTATTTTATGCATATTAAGAAATACAATTAATACATATAAAAAAGTTCAATATACCTCTAAAGTAATCCAATTAATTAAAAAAAAATTTTTTATAAAAATTAATTTATTATCATTAATAAGAGTATAATTGATATATAACAAATTAGCTTTAATATTAGTAAAAAATACTGTACAAATTTTATGAGACAAATATTACTTTACAAAACGACGAGCAAAATGAATCCGATGGAAATCTTTACTCCGTACAACTTTTGGGCCCTTAAAACGACGTTGGGACAGTCAATAATGCTTTACAAAACGTGCAAAAATATCTCCCCTTATCTCGCTTCTTGTCAATTTTCCATACCATCTGATGTTGGAATGGTTGAATTTAGCCCTTCACAATTTTTAAAATTTTACTATTTTCGTCCCACCTCAATTGATACTTAAAAAATAGACATAATAACTAAAGAAAATAAAATAAAATAACAAATATGTGTGATAGAAAATAAAAAAAGAGAATGAGTGGAATAAATAACAGTGTTGGTTAAATAAATTGTGTGATGAGAAATAAAGAGAGAGAATGAGTGCTTGTTTGTTTTCACTTATTTGGGTTGACTGATGACTTTTGACTTAAAATAAGCTATTTTAGTAGTGTTTGTTTTCACTTATAAGCTAAAAGCCAATAAGTCAAGTACAACTCCCTCAAAGCATAAATAAGTAAAAGCTAAAAAGCTAGAAAAATGATGCTTTTCTTGGCTTATTGAAAATATGGAAGTTTCATTCATCACTTTTGGTAAGCCAATAATACTCTTCCTTTTCTATTTATGATTTATATAAGTTAGTTATATAATAATAATAATAATAATTTTATTATTTTATAATTATATTATTATCATTATATCATCATAAATATATTATTATTACAATTATGTTATTATTATCATTATAAAATTAATAATAATAAAAATGATTAAAAAATATTATTATAATATATTATTATTAGTATTATTATTATTACTTTAATTATATTATTAATTTTATATAATCATCATATTATTAAAACTATATTACTATTATTAATATTATTTTATCATTATTAATATATACTAAATAAAATTATATATACTATTAATTTTTATATAATTATGATTATTATGAATATATAATCATTAGTAATTATAACAATTAAATAATTATAATTAGATAATAATAGTTATACAATTATATTATATTATAATTATTATGTGTTTATTTATATATGAGGGGTATTTTGGTATTTGTATTATATTCAGCCATTTTTTTAGTTTTTTTAACAAACAGTCACAATTAGCTTAAGCCAACTCATAAGCATTTTCAAATCAGCCAAAACAAACAGTATTCTGACAATAAGCCATAAGTCATTCAGCCAAAAGTCATCAGCCATCAGCCAAAAGTCATCAGCCATCAGCTGCGACAAACGGGCCTTGAGTGGTGGGGTAGAATCAATATAAAATTATTAAAAGTTGGCTATTTGGAAAAGTCTCAAGTGAGCTGGGACAAGCCAAAATAGAAACAAGTCTCAAGTGAAGTGGGACGGAGAGATTATAAATTAATTTTAATTTTTAATCAAATTTTATTATAATGATCAAGTAAAATTCAAATGAGTTTATTTTTCAAGATATGAGGAGTATTGATTTCAAAAATATTTCGCCTGTCTCATTTATATTGGATCGTTTAATTTTTAATAATCAATATAATAGATTTTGATTAAATATTAATGATAATTTAATTATTTCAGTAAAATTTTATTAGCTGTTACTAATACATACTCCCTCTGTCTTTTTAGTCTGTTCACTTTTGGTCAACGGGAGTAAACTCTGACCAAACATTTAATGTCAATCTAACAACCCTAAAAAAAAAAATTAAAAATTATTATTGATAAATTAAATGATTATTTATCAATTACAATTTTTAGAATTTCATTAGGATGATTAGATTGACATTAAATGTTTGATCAAAGTTTACTCCCGTTGACCAAAAGTGAACAGACTAAAAAGACGGAGGGAATACGTAGTAATTAATTTATCAATAATAATTTTAAAATTTCATTGACGAAATGTTTAGATTGATATAAAAAAATTTATCAAAATTTTGAACATCAAAATTTAAATGGGTCAATATATATATATATACTCCCTCCGTCCCACTCGAATTAGGACAAATTTCCATTTTGGGTGTCCCATTCGAATTAGGACAACCCTAAAATTGAAATGTTTTATTTAAAGGGACCCACATTCACACTCACAACAACTTTCCACTCATTATTCTCTACCCTACTTTCTCTCTCTTACTTTACGGGAAAATATAGAAATATACCCCTGTACTTAGCTTAAGGATGCAGATATGCCCTTATACAAATTAATTGCCATATTAGCCCCCGTACTTAAGAATAATGTATGGATATTTGGACACCGTTATCTTTCCATCCAAAAACTAACGGAATTGCTGAATAGGCATCCTAGTTGGCGTGTGGCTTACACCACGTGAAAAAAAACTGCCCAAATGGAATTTCCTGAGTATGATGGACTCAAAACTACGTCGTTTTGCCACATAATAAAATATATACTTAACATAATTATTTACAATTAACACCCCTCATAAATAAACAAGTAGAATGTGTAATATTACTTTAAATTAAATGAAAAATATACCCTATAAATATATAAAGTGACCAATATACCCATTATCTTCCCCAAACAAACCCAAGAACCACCCCACCACCCCTCTTCCCAAGCCCACACCATTGCAACAACCCAGATGATGAAAAAAAATTTGTCCAACCTGCACCATCAACCCACCACCATCTCAATGCCTAATAACCACCTTTCCAGTTTCCACCATTATCAACCACCACCACCACCACCACCAAGACTCCACCTTAGCTTTCATTCAAAAGCCCAGATTAAAAAAATATCCTCAAAATTTGAAATTGATTTGCTGTTGACTAAATCAATTTTAAAGAACCTAAATTTTTTTATACAAAACCTAAAAAATCAAAAGGGAATCGCCTTTCTTAGGGTTTGGTACATATTCAAAATTGATTTTGCTGGACAGTGCTTGAATTGGGATGGTTGTGTTGGAGGAAGTCGTGAGGCAGCGAACTTGGGATGGAGTGAGGTTCCAAGGTTTAGATCTAGGTCAAGGGAAAAGACGATTGTGGCGTGGGGGAAGTGGAGGTGGAACGGAGGAAGGGGTATGCGTCTTAGGTAAGGTAGGGAGAGGAAGATACGAGAAAAGATCGGAGCAGCGGGGGTGATGCCGGAGGGCGGACGGCGGCGGCTATACGTATAGTGATAGGTGAGGAAGTGGGGTGTGGAAGGGGCGACGATAAGGGGGAGGCGGCGTGGGGGAACATAGAGAAGAAAGAAGAGGACGACAGCTGAGTATTAGTATATTAGGGTTTTTGATTTTTCATTCTAACCCCTTTATTTTAACAAACTTTATTTGATACCCCAAAATTTCCACATTAGTAATTCTTCCTAATCAGCAAATTCCAACTGGGATATTATTTCCACGCCTTTAATTCAAATGTCCAACTCATACACCTAGTCAGCGTTTCTGTTAGTTTTTGGACGGAAAAAATGACGGAGGCCTAATTTCCACACATTATTCTTGAGTACAAGGGTTAATATGACAATTAATTTGTATAAGGGCATATCTGCATCCTTAAGCTAAGTACAAGGGTATATTTCAATATTTTCCCCGTACTTTACTTTTCATACTCACAACACCTACTCCACTAACACTTTTTCCTTAATCCCCATGCCCAACCCAAAAATCATAATTCGGGTGGGACGGAGGGAGTATATATATATATATATACTCCATTTTAAACTTAAAAAATTTCATTTTGGGTGTCTCATTTTAAACTTCAAAATCCAAAAAAGAAAAGTTTTTTATACTTTTTTTATTTAGTGGGCCCTACATGTCATACATTCAACAACTATCCGCTAACTATTCCCTACCCCACTTTCTCTCTCCTACCCACTTTCTATACTCACAACACTCTACCCACTATCTATATTTAATAATATAAAGATTCTCATCTTAATTCTTGTGCCTACTTTTTTTTTTAAAGTTTAAAATGGGACGGATGGAGTATATATATATACTCCTTCCGTTACAAGTAAGTTGAAATATTTTGCTATTTAGGGCACTTCACTTAAGTTGCAACAATCTAAATATGCAAGTTTTTTATTACTTTTGTAATCCTTCACTCATTCTCTCTCTTCCTCTCAACCACTCATTATTCTCCACTCATTCTCTTTTCTTCCCAACTAATTCTCTCTCTTCGTCACTACCTTTCATTCTCAATATAATATTATATCATTAATTTCCCAACTTCAAAATGAATGTTTCAACTTACTTGGAAAGGAGGGAGTATATATATATATAGGGTCGCGCCCCAATGAGAACCGTGAAAACTAAGCATAACCGTTTGATTATATACAAAATCAAGGGGCCAAATTATATATACAGTAGATACACTTTGATACAGTAGCTAATTTTCAAAATTCACTTGGATACATTAGTCATTTAAGCTACTGTATCCAAGTGCAATTTTCAAAAACACTTGGATACAATAGTTATTTAGCTACTGTATACAAGTGGAATATCAAATTTTAGGTATTGTATCCAAGTGTATTCACTGTATCTATAATCTGGACCCTTGATTTTGATTCTAATCTAATGGTATTTGAGCACCTATATATATATATATGTGTGTGTGTGTATATATGTATATACACACACACACACATATATACACACACACACACACACACACACACACACACACACACACACACACACACACACACACACACACACACATATATATATATATATATATATATATATATATATATATATATATATATGAGACGGAAGGAAGGTTAAATTTGAAAATACTACATGACTTTTTTTTTAAAAAAATGGGTTTTTTATTAATGATAGATAAATTGCCCTTAGGCTACATCAAATGGCCATGAAGGTTACACATATGCCCATAAATAGGCTAACATAAATTTCTAAAAGCTAGTACCGGATACCGCTTGAGCTAGAGCTCTTTAGTTACTACATGACTTTACGAAAATGAAATGCCGCATTTAGTAAATGAACTAGTTTCCTCTATTTAAGTCTTCATCAACAAAATTTGTGATAGTTTTTCAATGGTTTTATAAATGTCTGATTGTTTGATGCAACACCTTGTAAACTATTCCGATTCAAAATATTTACTAGTTTTAGTGTTTTCACATATATTAACATATATAATTAAAGCTATAAATTAAATTAAATTACACTTGAAAATTCAGTTATATACATAATTCTTTCAGACAAAATTACACCAAAAATCTATGACAAAAACTTGTATGAGAACATCATGACCCGTCTCATAGTAGAGACGGGTCATTTTTGACCCATGACACAGAGGCCCAAAAAAAATGTTTTTTTAAATTGTATATTATTATTATTTTATTTTATTTTTGGTTTGTCAAAAGTAATAGTTACTATAACTAAATGTAACAAACGTGTTAATATGTAACAGTTTGTATACATAAAAGTAATACATATATACAGAAAAGTAACAGTGTTTTTTTGTATGTTTTCTTCGTTTGCCAAAAATAATAATTATTACAACTAAAATGTAACGAGCGTGCTACTTATATGTAACAGTGTTTATACATAATTGTAACAAATATGTGTAGAAAAATTAATAATTCAACCATTTACATTTTTAGAGCTAAAAACACTTGATTAGTATTACATGTAAAAGTATTACATTATCTATAAAAATAAGTTATAATTTCTTTTATTAAAGTGTTACATTTACTTGTGCAAACAATTACATTCATGTATATGAGTTGTTACTTTTCAAATGTAACTTTCTTTCAAAAAATTAAATCAAAATACATAATATTTTACATTTTTGCAAAAGCACTATTACATTTCAGTATAAATGATAATTACATTTAGATATTGTTTGGGTTACACGTAATTATAGTTAGTATTACATTTGAAAAAATAGGTAAAACGAGTTTTTTTTTTGTAAAACAGGTGTTACGTTTACTTATGAACAATGTTACTTTATATGTATACAGTCATTACATTAAGTTATGGTAACTATTACTTTTGGTAAACGACGGAAAAGCCGAAAAAAAATCTAAAAACTCAAAAAAAAAAAAACTGTTTTTTTTTTTGGCCAATGGGTGGTTGCCACGTGGCAGGTTATACCCCATGGGTCATGGATCCGGTTCAATAGGTCGGGTGGGTCAAAAAATCCGTCTCATCTCATAGAAGAGACGGATATAGGTGTTCTTATTGTCGGAGACTAGCTCAAAATCTATGGTCAGCTAAAATTACGACCAAAATCTTACAACCCAAAATCCGTATCTAGTCTAGGATTAACAAAATCAAATTATTGAAGCACATATCTGTGTGAAGTTTTTATATATGGGTTGGTTTTGGGGGAAACTAGTTCCTCCATAAGTTATAAAAAGTCCTGTTTTTTAACCATTCTTAAACCCTAAAAGGCCTAAACCCTAAACCTTAAACCCTAAACTTTAAACGCTATAAAAACATGACTTTTTATAACTTATAGAGAAACTAGTTTCCCCCAAAATTTTCTCATTATATATTGCTTGCATTCGTTCTTAGATGAATAATATATTTTTTAATAAAAGAAGTTGAATATCGTTTTGAAACAAAATGATAAATAATCGATATACAAATATAAAGGTAAAGAATAATTAAAGAATGGTACAGTTCAAGCACTGCGTACTCATCTCCGCCGTTCGTTGAGTGAAGCTTCTTGGCAATATAATGTACTAGCCATAAAGCACAAACGTACAATCAAGGAGTATAATTTTATTCAACAATGTCCGACGTGGCCCCATCTGATAGCATTTCACCATAAGAATCCAAACACCATACCTCAGGCAAGTAATCCCACTTATCTTTGTTTTCAACCAGCTCCGGCAATTCAATTTCCGCCCAAAAATCATCCTCACCGCCGTCACTAATCTCGCCGCCCGGCTTCTTTACTGCCACCGCGTTTGCCGCCATTGCTGCCGCCGCTTGAATATCCCTAGGGCTACAACTAGCCGGCTGAGGTAAAGACTCGAGCTCATCGGGGAAATTAAGCTGAGCCTTTGGACCCTTGAGACAATAAGCTGCAACATCATATGCACGCGCCGCCATCTCCGGTACCGGGAAAGAACCGAGCCATATTCGAGTCTTCTTTCTCGGTTCCCGAATTTCCGACACCCATTTTCCCCATTGCCGCTTACGAACACCACGGTATACAGCGTGCCTCGTGCCGCTGCCACCTCTTTTGGGCTTGCTGGGATTGTTATCTCCGGCGGTGGTTGCCGGCGATGTGGTTTGGTCATAGGCGTTGCCTGATTGAGGTTGCTCCATTGCCAAGTAACTGATTTTGCTTTCTGTGACTATTTATGGCTGGTGTATGACTTGCAACATGCGGAAATTCCTTTTTTGCCATTCTATGTCTTGATCACCAGTTGAATGAGACGGGAAAATGGAGCTGGCACTGGACCAGTTTTTGTAACATGAGTGGCACACTTCATACATGTGCAAGTATATACAAAATATGTTTATGGTTAAATATTGATTATGATTTTTTTACCTAATATTAAAAATTCCTTCCATCTCATAATAATGTGCATAGGTGGCCTCTTGTGAGAACACCTAGATCCGTCTCATAAAAGAGACGGGTCGACCCATGACCCGTGTACAACATTCTCCGTGAGCATAGGATTCCAACACATGCTCCACTCAAAATCTGCCACCTGAACAGCGACCCATGGCCTTTTTTTTTTTTTTTTTTTTTTTTAAAAGTTTTTATAATTTTTTTGGCAGTTTTTTCAGTTTACCAAAAGTAATACTTAGTGAGACAAACAAAAATAAAAATGTGGCCAAACATAGTGAGACGAAGGGAGTAATACTTTTACATGTATCATGATAAATTGAACACACTGTAACTTATTATTTAAAAACATATGGATATACTATCATACAAGTAAACGTAACTGTTTTACAATGTTATTATACAAGTAAAATGTAACATTCATTTATAAAAATTGTTACTTTCTTATTTTTACAATGTTATTAACACAAGCGTTTTTAGTTTTAAAGTGTAAAGGGTTGAATTATTACTTTTCTATACATATGTGTTACAATTATGTATAAACAATGTTACATATAAGTAATATGTTCTTTACATTTTTGTTATAATAAGTATTACTTTCAAATGAAGAAAACATAAAAAAATATTGTTACTTTTATGTATATATGTATTACTTTTATGTATACAGACTGATACATATAAGTAACACGTTTGTTACATTTAGTTATAGTAACTATTACTTTTGGCAAACAGAAAAAACACCAAAATAAAAATATAAAAACAAAAACAAAAAAACTATTATTTTTTACCCGTGGGTCATGGGTCCGGGTGGTGGGTCCGGGTCATGGGTCAAAAACATACCAATAACCCATATCCATGACCCGTCTCTACTATGAGACGGGTCATGTTGTTCTCACACAAGCTTTTGTCTAATGTGCATACCTTCCTAAACCATGAACTTGCATCAACCGGAACTTTCGAAGCATAATGCTCTCTCTTTGTACCTGTCTTAACAGCTGTCCCAGTTGTACTCACAACTGAACCCACAACACATTCCCCCATAATCGTATGTTTCCCAAATCACAAACCCTAACCCCTTTATATCTGCCATTCTCCAGAAACTTCAGCCTTCCCTCAACGTCGACTACCATCACCACCATCGACGGTGCAACCTTGATGGTCCCAAAGGGGCAACAAGGGTATGAAAAATAGCTAGAGGGGGGGGGGGGTGAATAGCTGCTTTGATATTCTTTTTCAAACCCTTTTGCAAATCAAAGGCTAATGCGAACAACTCTAATTTTGGCTAAGTATAGAGCACAACAAGAGTGTGAAATGCACAGCGGAAACTTAAAGCAATCACAAATGCGCAGGTATATGCGCAGGTGTGTAAAAACGCACGCAACTAAGTTTAGCTAAAAGAGAGGCACAGAAATGTACTAAAGCAGAAAGCAAACAAACACAATTCAAACAGTGCAAGACAATCTACAAAGATCAAACAAAACAATATATCAGAAAATCGTAAGAGTAAAGTAAAGAGCAGAATAAAATGACAAGCTATTTGGAGAGGTTTGATCGAAAAGATCTACGTCCTCTACTAAGATGGTTAGTCTTGGATTTCTAACTAAGAGATTTATATTAGTTTGAAGAGCTTTTACAAGATTACAAGGAATCAAAACTCAAATCTAAATCTATGCTTTTAAGAACAAATCATAGACTAAACCAGTGTATCTCTAGAAGTATGATCTATATGATCAATGCTTCAAGAGGTGTGTGTGTCAGAAATCTGAGCTCTATAAATTTATGAGATGAAGAGCACAAGATATTCTAGTGTTACAAGGCTTTAGGATCTGGGCTTGGTTAAGATATGAAGATATGAAGGTTGTTCTTGAGAATTCTGGAAATAAGCAGGCAATCTTCAAAACTTCAAAATTTCTCCTTTGAAGCAAAAACTCAAGCAGCTTGAAAATGAGGATGACTAGCCGTTGGAGCTCTAAGCAAGGACAATGAGCTGGCACAATATGATTGGTGCGCAGGTGTCCTTTGTAGCCGTTGGAGACAGAGCAAGAAGACAAAATTCAAATCTTCTTCTAGAAGGATGACAACTGTCTTCATTTGAAATTTTCCCACTAAGGCGCGTCTTCATCGATGTGTATGTTGAGTGTATTTGATTTGTCGTATGTGCACACCTCAGCACTTTGGCTTATTCCAAAAAGCGTAGCTTGTCTTGACGCTTTCCAAGCTTCTAGTATGTGAGGTCAAGAGATAAGAGAATGGACCAAGGTTGATCTGCGTGCGCATGAAGGTCATGCGCATGGGGTGCGCAGATTAGGTGCTTCGCATGGATGTCATGCGCACCACACTTGGACATTGGCAAATGAGACCTCAAATTCAAAGTATAAGCCATAATCACTAAGCCTAGTCTATAAAGAGGACTTTGCTAAAAATTGAAGTTATAAAACTTCTTGCATAGGGTCCTAAAGTCCATAAAATATACTTAGGTGATGGTATCAATCAATTCTAACATAATTTAGGAGGGTTAAGAAATAAGCATATCCAACAAACCTTCAGTGAAACCCTAAACCCAATTTATCGTTGAGACATAAAATCGTCGTTGAGACGTAAAAGCCCAAACCCAGTTTATTGCTGAGACGTAAAATCATCGTTGAGACGTAAAAGTCCAAACCCAATTTATCGCTGAGACGTAAAATCGGCGTTGAGACGTAAAGTAAACGGTATTGGTCATAAAGAAAACATCAATGTAACGTAAAATCATCATTGCAACATGGTTGCGACGTTAAATAAAAATCAATCCAATATTTGAGGGGTGTAACCCCTACTTGTACATGTTGATTTATAAGGTGACACCACGCAGTCGACCCTCCACCTTTTGCTAGAAGCCTGGTTCGTCTCATTACTTTCCTAGATTGGACTTATCCAAGGATCGTTCATCTTGCGGGGGTTATATTAAGGATATATAATCATTCTTTACATATTATTCTAGCTTGTATTATTTACTTACCTCATGGGTTTACTATTGTATTAATTACTTAGAGATTGTTTTATTTACAAGCCTATAGGATTAACATTGTATAGTTTCATTATTTATCTAGATAACTTGAGAAGTACTCCACTACATGTATATATATGATTTCTTGTGATTAGTAACATTTGAGTCTTTCAAACTATTTTTCTCTTCCTTGTATGATATACTTCGTCTTTCTCTTCATATTCTATTACACACTTCTTTTTTGTTGATTTTGTGCATTGTTGATCAGGATATATTTTGATATTAATATAAGTGTGTGTTAAAGAAACTGACTCCCACTCAAATTGATAATAGTTATTTAACGACAAAGAATAAAAACGCGATACAACTAAACGAGCCAATAATCAAATCGTCGATGTAGTTGTTACGTTTTGAAAAGAATTGTGGGATGTGCAGTCTATTCGATACTGAAAAGACTGCAAATACAATCTAAATAGTTGGATCACTTTAATATTACACACTTCTTTTTTGTTGATTTTGTGCATTGTTGATCAGAATATATTTTGATATTAATATAAGTGTGTGTTAAAGAAACTGACTCCCACTCAAATTAATAATAGCTATTTAACGACAAAGAACAAAAACATGATACAATTAAACGAGCGAATAATTAAATCGTCGCTCAAGACTAGTTCTGAACGCCGCGTAACATCATCTTCAACCAACCTCCACTGTACCGGTGCAACCAAAGCGCACTAAGAAAGGTTGCTTATGTCTGCCTTTCTATGCAACAGTCCACCAGTAGCGGAAGATAGGGTGTTAGTTGGGAGGCCCGGGGGGCCAACTAGTTTTTAAGTTTTGAAAAGATTTGTGGGATGTGCAGTCCGTTCGCTACCGAAAAGACTGATCATGCAATCTAAATAGTTGAATCACTTTAATATTAAAAGTTTGATTGTCTGTTGATATCTATATTCCCACTAATATGAGCTTGCCATTTGTGAAATACTCGTATATTAGTATTGAAAGAAATATGTAGCTAGGACTGTTTCTGGGCAGAACCACTTGTGAGTACAGTTGATCTCACAAGTGACACCACAACTGTCGAGACAATTGTCAAGTTAACTGTCGACGAACAGAGATTAAATCCAGCGAAAATTAAAACTCAGAATTTAAACCATTCAGCAAGAATTACTTGCTGGAAAACTTTCATTAATAAAGATCTTGCAGAATACAGGATTATGAAAGAACAAAAACCAATTAAAAGATCAAAAGCTATTCTAGACTCCTAGAATCAATCAAACACTAAAACAATCTTGAAGTCTTAATGACTAACAACTTCAAGATACAAAAGAACTTTCTCTCAACCAAAAGCTTCACTCGGAGAAGATGAAAAAGTCTGTCACGTGACCGAATAAGATCCGCTTCTTATAGACACGGGATTGAGAAGTTTTCTTGGAGAGGTGATTTTCATAGATGTCAGTCTTTGATGTCATCCAATCATTCCATAAGAAGAGAGTCCATCTTTACCTAAAATACAAAACACTAACTACCAAATATAAACATTAGTAGGTTAGTTAAATAAATCATAAAAATAATAAATAACCCAAATTAAACTATTCCTAAATAATTACAACTAATTCCTAAAATAACCCTAATCTAATTATATACAATAATTATTATCAGAATCACAAAGATACAAAAAAATAAGTAAATGAGTATTTCATACTCTTTCAATCTCCCCCTATCTTTCTGGTTCTTTCACAAAATACAATCAATGTTTCACTTCTAAGACCATAATCCTTGATTATTTGGTCCGCCCTCAACAATTGAGTACAACAAGTAACAACTCCCATATGTTCATTAGATGGCCTACTAACCAAGAACCTAATATCTTTCCTTTCAAATTTACCACTTCCTCTTGCATGACATTGATCAAATTATTAACTTTTAAGGTTTCTGACTCATTCTCAAGCTCAAAATTAGCAACGAAACAACAAGAGCTTACCTGATGGTACGCGGATTGCAGGCATACCAAACTGGCTAATTCCCGGTAATTTATTCGTTTTCCTATTGTTTTCATTCCTTCATCCACTCCCCCAATAACCTGGGAAGTTAGATGATCTCCCTGTATCCTTGCAGCAGCATTAGATCCTCTGCTTTTATGATCTTCATTGATTTCAAAATATGAACTGGAATCTGCTGCTGTCTGACCATCTGTCGTGGCAGTTGACTGTTCATATGGTCTGTCAACTAACCTCACAAGTGTTAAATCTGCAGATTCTTTTGTACTCTTCTGTTCAGATTCATCATTAATCTGTTCAGGCTCCCAAGTGCAACCTGTAATACAATTCTCAACAAAATTGACAATAAGATCAGGAGCATTATCAGAAATTGAGTTAAAACATGAATGATTTTCAACCAACTTGTAACAATGATCAGAGGATCTTACACCTTTCAAAACACATCTGTTTGAATCATCGAAGACCTCACAGATCTTCTTATCAAACTTTACATGTAGATCATCATCACACAATTGGCTAATGCTAATTAGGTTTGCCTTTAACATTCAAGATATTATGCAAGTTAGGCAAACCATTAACATTCAGTGTGTTGGGAATTTAGTGGTACCCCGTTGCAATCTAAATAGAGAGCACAAACCCACAAGCACAATAATGGAAGAATCACATACACAAGAACACAAGAATTGTTTACCTGGTTCGTTCAACACATGAACTACGTCCAGGGGCAATTGCCAAGCCAATATATTATTAATCACACCTTAATAATCTTCTACAAAGTGTCCTAGGTCGTGACTATGCTTATATATCAGTACAAGAAAGATTTAAATCAAATTAAGAAGAGATTGTGTCAAAATAGGAAACAAATCAGCCCAGCCGGCATACCAAGCGCCCGCTTGGGTCTAGGCGAGCGCCCGCTCGAATTAATTCCCCTAGGCGGATCAACTCACTGTCCAAATGAGCACCCGCCTGCTCCTCCGCCAGGAACTCCTCCTCTGGTTTGAACCCTTTTTGATCTCCACCAACTCCCCCGACTTAGACTCTTTCTTCCTCATAGTTTAGGACTCCAATCCTAACAATCTCCCACCTGGAGAATAAACTCATAAGCCTAGAAACACCCATCAACTCCCACCACGGAATGAACATATTTTACCCCCTATATTGGCTTGACATTACCGAGCCTCCCGCTCAAGTACTAAGGCGAGTTGAAACCAAGCGACGTTTCAACCCCTCCGTGTTAGATAGTTCTTGCCTCCCCAAATCAGCTTCTACCTTGATTTCTCTCCGCAAGTCTAACTTCGCCTTCTCCCTCCAGACCCACCTTCCTCGCAATGCTTCCCCTTAAAACTTGGACACACCTTGTTTCTTGCATCGTCTTCTCTTGGTCTGAACACGCTCTCTGTTAGGGCACTTGGACTTCCACACCGCGTTGATCAACTTTGTGTCCCTCTCCCCCCTAACATACCGTTTCTTGATGTCTCTCCTTTCTACACCAATAGGCCGGTTTTTTAGCCTCTTGCTCCCACCCGAGCGAATGTCGACATTGTAGGTAGAGTACAACATCTTCTCCTTAACCCCATGAGCTATCACCTTAGCTCCTTTTGTGACTTCCCAAGACCCACCAGTGAAGGTCACACCATACCCTTCCTCATCAAGTTGTCCCACGGAAATCACCCTCCTTCTCAAGTCCGGAACATGCATCACATCGTGCAATTGTAAAACAGCCTCGTTAGGTGTCTTCATCATCACATCCCCCTTACCTTTGATCTTCAAAGGTTGATCATCACCAAGATAAACAACCCCAAAATCTCCCGGTGTGTATCGCTCCATTGTTTCTGCATCCCCACTATCATGACAAGAAGCTCCAGAATCCAACACCCAATCTTCACCTGACTGCTCCACTCCTAGGATTAATACATCCCCATCATCCACCACGTGTGCATCACCATCCTTCTCTGGACAGTCATAACTGATATGACCCATCGTGCCACAATTGTAGCACTTGACCGGCTTTTTCCCCTTTTTCGGTCCTCCCCTTCCCCTATTTCTCTTCACCCTAAGTGCAGCCCCATCTGCGAAAGATTCTCCCCTTTTCTCTTTCCTTCTCAACTCCTCTTGAAGGATGAGATCTCGAACCTCCGTATACACTAATGGTGTTTTTGACGTACTGATCGTTGTGACAGTTACCTCCCAACTATCAGGCAACGATTTTAGTAGAAAACATGCTAACACTTCATCGGAGAAAGTAATATCAACACTTTTCAATTGGTCTACCATACCTTTGAAACTGCCGATATGACTTGCTGCTGTCTGCCCATCTGACATATTCGTATTCGCAAACCTCTTTATCAAATGCACCTTATTGATATTCGACGGCTTCTCATACATGTCTGACAGAATCTGTAGCAACCCCACCATTGTCTTGGCCTCCATCACGTTCCGTGCAACGTCGTCGGTTAGAGCACTCCTCACCGCTCCTAACGCCTTCCGATCTAACGTCTCCCAATCCCCTTGTGACATGTCTTCGGGTTTCACTCCTAAGGGTTTATGAAGATCCTTACAATAAAGGTAATCTTCAACCCTTGTCTTCCAAAACGTGAAATTCACACCGTTGAATTTCTCGATTGAGTTCTTCATCTTGATTGCTTCACAAAGTCCCCAAGAACATGATTCAAAATTAATCTACTAATGAAACTTTGAATCCTCCTAACCAAAGATCTTGATACCAGTTGTTGGGAATTTAGTGGTACCCCGTTGCAATCTAAATAAAGAACACAAACCCACAAGCACAATAATGGAAGAATCACACACACAAGAACACAAGAATTGTTTACCCGGTTCGTTCAACACATGAACTACGTCCGGGGGCAATTGCCAAGCCAATATATTTTTAATCACACCTTAATAATCTGCTACAAAGTGTCCTAGGTTGTGACTATGCTTATATATTAGTACAAGGAAGATCTAAATCAAATTAAGAAGAGATTGTGTCAAAATAGGAAACAAATCAGCCCAGCCGGCATACCAAGCGCCCGCTTGGGTCTAGGCGAGCGCCCGCTCGAATTAATTCCCCCAGGCGGATCAACTCACTGTCCAAATGAGCGCCCGCCTGCTCCTCCGCCAGGAACTCCTCCTCTGGTTTGAACCCTTTTTGATCTCCACCAACTCCCCCGACTTAGACTCTTTCTTCCTCATAGTTTAGGACTCCAATCCTAACACAGCGTACCTTTGCCAATTACCTCACCTTGAGCACCTCCACCAAAATTGACTTTTCCACCTTTAAAGGCTTCATAGTCTTTGAAATGCTCAAGAGAGCCAGTCATGTGGCAGGAGCAGCCACTGTCAAAGTACCAGGCTCCTTCCACACTGCTCTTGAAGGAGGCAAACACCACTTGACACTTTAGAGTGTCCTTTCTTACTCATGTGGCTTTTGGAGCAGACTGCTATTGTCTGGGCAGTTGTGTCTCCAACTGTGCCCACAACTGTCCTGTCAGGTGACCGCTGTTCTTCTCTAAGCCAAGTTTCTGTTTCAACTTGTAACAAAATGGACGTATATGTCCAGGGCCAAAACAATGGTGACACACGTATCTCTTTTTTCTATTTCTTCTGTTTTTGTGAGGAGACACGTGATTAGCATTAAATCTCTCATTGTTTTTCGAAGTTCCCTCACCTTCCTTAACAAACACTGGATCTCTATAGCCTATACATGATCTTCCTTGATTCCCCATTTTCATAACTTCATCTAACTTATCCTTACCATTGTTAAGCTTTGTGAGAGTATTAGTTTCTTTTTTAAGATTGCTTTTATACTTCTCACACTCATTGTCCTTTTTGGTAAGCATGACTTCTAACCTAGCTATAAAGTCCTTTTGAGAATCATTTTCACTCGACAACCTTTCATTCTCAGCCTTTAATTTTAGATTGTCAGATGTGAGTTTTTCATTTACCTGTTTGAACACCTTGAGTTATTCCATCCTTTTGGACCAATCTGTGTACAAATCAACATACGTATTGTGCAGGTCTTCATACGTGGCACTATCCTCATCCTCCTGATTGGATTGCTCAGTTTTACCTTCAGAAGTGGAGTTAAAACAGGTATACATGTTGGCACCATCTGAGTAGTCAGTTGTGCCATCAGTTGACAGTACATCCTCACTATCAGATTCACTGTCAGAAAGGGAGGATTATGATGATCATAAAAATCACAGGTTTGGTGTCTGATCGTCATCATCTGAATCACTTAAGGTTGCAGAAAAACTCATCCCTCTCTTTTTGAGTGTGTTAGCACACTCATTGGCATAGTGTCCAAATCCTAAACACGCTCTACACTAAATGGCCTCAATAGATCTTTTGTTTTCAAAAAAAAGTTTGTTCTTACTTGTTTCTTTCTTGAATGATTCAATCTTAGGGGAAGAATCAGTAATCTTATTGGGAAACCTTTGTTGACATTTTTTGTTCAACATTTTGTTGAATTTTTGAGTGATCAAGTCACATTCATCTTTCTCTAAGTTTGAGTCATCAATATCCTTTGATAATTTTACAAGATCTTTGGACACAATAAGAGCACTAGCAAGAGCAATTGAATTTACTTTGCTAGTTTGTTGCACTTCAAGGTTCAATTTAAACGTAGTTAGAATACTTAGAACATTTTCAAGACTCACGGTCCGAGTATCACAAGTTTCTTCAATGACAGAGATTTTGATGTTAAATCTTTTTGGGAGGGTTCTTAAAACTTTACTTACCAGCCTTGCATTAGAGATTGATTCTCCCAATGCAAAGGATTCATTTGAAATATCCATGAGTTTAGCAGAATAGTCTTGAATTGTTTCATTTTCTCTCATTCTTAAATTTTCAAAATCTGTCATTAATCTTCTCAATTTTGTTTGTTTGACACTATCAGACACTTCACAATGGAGTTGTAAAATATCCCAAACAGTTTTGGTCACGGTATGGTTAGAAAATAAACGATACAAATTGTGATCAACATGATCAGATATGGCAGCCATTGCCTTTGCATTTTAGTTTGCAATGGAAATTTCTTCCGTTTTCCAATCTTGCTCGGGTTTTGGGACAATTTTTTTCCTTTTTCTCCTCACTAGTTGCAGGAGCTTTTGCTTTTGGATCAACTACTTCCATAGTAGGGGATGTATATCCCACAAGAATACTGACCCAAGCACGATGATCTATGTTTTTAATGTACATGATCATCTTTGCCTTCCAAATGGTATAGTTTGAACCATCTAGTGTAGGCGGCTTATTACGAATATGATTACAGTCCATAATTGCTACTTTCAAAGACCGATCTCAGTATGTCAAGATCAGGCTCTGGTTCCAATTGAAAGAAATATAGCTAGGACTGTTTCTGGGCAGAACCACTTGTTAATACAGTGATCTCATAAGTGACACCACAACTGTCGAGACAACTGTCAAGTCAACTGTCGACGAACAGAGATTAAATGCATCGGAAATTAAAACTCAGAATTTAAACATTTCAGCAAGAATTACTTGCTGGAAAACTTTCATTAATAAAGATCTTGCAGAATACAAGATTATGAAAGAACAAAAACCAATTAAAAGATCAAAAGCTATTCTAGACTCCTAGAATCAATCAAACACTAAAACAATCTTGAAGTCTTAATGACTAAGAACTTCAAGATACAAAAGAACTTTCTCTCAACCAAAAACTTCACTCAGAGAAGATGAAAAAATCTGTGTCACATGACTAAATAAGATCCGCTTCTTATAGACACGGGATTGAGAAATTTTCTTGGAGAGGTGATCTTCTTAGATGTCAATCTTTAATGTCACCCAATCATTCCATAATAAGAGAGTCCATCTTTACCTAAAATACAAAACACTAACTACCAAAGATAAACATTAGTAGGTTAGTCAAATAAATCATAAAAATAATAAATAACCCAAATTAAACTATTCCTAAATAATTACAACTAATTCTTAAAATAACACTAATCTAATTATATACAATAATTATTATCAGAATCACAAAGATACACAAAAAATAAGTAAATTAGTATTTCATACTCTTTCAAGTATCATATTAAATCTCAATTGAAAGTTAACTAAGTTGTTATGTTCTAGCAACATAAACACTAAATTTGTCCTATAGTGAGTGCGTGGGACATGATGAAAGATTTTTATTCTTTTAAATTTTATTTTACCCTTGGATGTAAACAGCCTATAGCTTTTTGAGCTGGACTGCTGTGATGTGCGACCGCCGCACACCGTGCGACGGTGCCTTTTTTTTTTTTTTTTTTTTTTTTCTTGCCATTTTTTTCTTGCCAAAAGTAACACTTTTTATAAAAGAAATGTAACACTTTTTTCTCATATGTAACATTTGTTTTTCCTAAAAATTTACCACAATTTTGCTGAAAATAAATTAAAGATAACATAAGATTGACAACTAAACTAATGTAACATTTTATAATAAAATGTAACACTTTTTCATGAAGAAAGAAACAGTTTGGTCTTTAAAAAGTAACACTTTTATTGTAAGATGTAACAGCAGTTTCGAAAATAATATAAATATTTTTTGTGATTAGAAAAAGTGTTACTTTTTTAAGACCAAACTGTTACTTTCTTCATGAAAAAATGTTACTTTTTAAAGACCAAACTGTTACTTTCTTCATAAGAAAGTGTTACATTTTATTATGACGAGCAGCTCACTTGTTTTGTATGTTAAATATATATATATATATATATATATATAAATAAACCATATCATGACATATGTAGTTTTATTCGTCTCGTTAAGACCAAACTGTTACTTTCTTCATGAAAAAATGTTACTTTTTAAAGACCGAGCTGTTACTTTCTTCATAAGAAAGTGTTATTTTATTGGAGGTTTTTTTTTTATTAGCAAAGACGTGGATTTGGGAAAGGGGAGGGGGCGGCCGTCTCACGCCCCCGTCTCACGGCGTGAGACAGGCGCATATAAGTCTTTGCATAGCTTTTTTGGTCCCGACCCTATATGGTTGACAATGTCATGTGTACGGATAGCACTAGATATCAGTGATTTTCTTGATGAGTGTGTTTTGGAAGAAACTAGTCCCTCCATAAGTTATAAAAAGTTCTGTTTTTAACCCTTAAACCCTAAACCTAAAAACCTAAACCCTAAACTTTAAACCCTAAACCCTAAACCTTAAACCCTATAAAAACATGATTTTTTGTAACTTATGGAGAAACTAGTTTCCCCCAAAATTTTCTCCTTCTTGATTGTGTATTTGTATTTGCCCTGGGCTTTTCTTTCTTCGGGAAGAATCATATTTTGGTCACTTAACGATAGCATTTTACAATTTATTCACTCCATTATTAGTAGACAAAAGTACCTTTTTCGTCCCTCAACTTATCTATGTTTTACTTAGTAGTCATTACACCAATTTATCTTTCCGTCAATTAACCGTCATTTTCTCTGTTAATTTACTGACGTGACTTGGTGACTCATCATTTTTGCTTGTTTAGTAATATCATTGCTAAGTTTTTAGTGGGCCAATTATGGCAAGAAACAAGTTTTTAGTGGGCTATAGAGTAGTAGCATGGTCCAACTCTTGTAAGCATATAAATGATTTGTAGTAACAATTCATGATTGCATGAACAGGTCCACAATTAAAAGTTTTAACCATAAACATTATTGTCACATGAATCGTACGAACCACAAAACAACCTTACATTCATTGTCAAACATCACTAGACTCTCCTCCCACTTTAGGTTTGAGGTGTCCACAAAATGACTCATAATTAGCCTCATTATTTTATATATTTAGTCTTATAGCTAATACGCCATTTTTTTATATATATATATTTTTAATGATTGTAGTTTACCTTTTTGTATTTTGCTTATACATTACTACCTTCGTCTCAGTTTAATATGCACTTTTACTGTTTATGTGGTCAATTCATTTGAAGTTTTGAGCTATTATTATACAATTTTGAAAGTTGTTATTGTTTTATTGTTAGAAATAATATCAATAACATATTTTAAAATTTCATAGATATGTACTCCCTCCGACCCAGCACAAGTGAGACTTCTTTACTTTTTGGGACGTCCCACTAAAGTCTAAAAGTGAGACTGCTCAAAATGGAAATGTTTCAACCTCACTCATTCACTCTCTTCATTTTCCACCACTCATTTTATTCAACCAACACTACTATTTATACCACTTATTCTCTCTCTTCATTTTTCACAACTCAATTTATCTAACTAACACTAGTACTATTTACTCCACCCATTCTCTCTCTTCATTTTCAACCACACATTTACTAGTTTTTCTTAATTAGTGTGCAAACTCCTCTAGTCCTACTTGTGTTGGAGTAGAAGACCAACCGGACTAGCGATCAAAGACGATGGAAGAAATCAAGACAGCACGCAGGCGAAGTGGGTGACCGCCCAGAATAGGGTCAAGCGGCCGCCCAAGTCATTTGGACAGAATAGGGCCAACGGGGACTAGGTTGGGCGACCGCACATGGCTAGAGTGTGCGGCCACACAGTGTCGGGGAAAACCAGGTTGGCCAAAACTGTTTGATTTTAGGTTTCCTTCTTTGACTAGGATTTGGTCTTTATTCTAGGTTGTGTATATAAGCAGGGTTCCGCCCCATAACTCATTGTAACTCCAAATTTACATATTATAGTGCAAGATCCTAGCTTGGTAGTGCCCCCAGACGTACTAAAAAATATTGACGAACTGGGTAAACAATTCTCTGTGTCTCTTTACTTTGCTTCTTTTATCGTTCTTGCTTGTTGTGTTTGCGTGTTATATTCTTGCGATCTGTTTGTGTTTGGAGGGTCTCTACCACAACAACTTGTGTTGGGACGGAGGGAGTATATAGATTTTCATAAAATTAAAGTCAAAGTTCAGTCAAATTAACAAAAAAAGTCAAACAGTGCACATTGAGCTGAGACGGAGGTCGTATATATTAGCAGCATTTTTTTGAAAACATTAACTGGAGATCAAGGGGGATTGAACCCTACCTCCCATATGGAGAAATTCTTATAGGCTACACCGGCACTGCTAGATCAAATGCTCTTTACTATGACACTTATTTTAAAATTTACAAAAAAAAAAGAAAATGTAAATTATGAGAGATCCTAGGATGGACCAAAAACTTTTTGCTGGATCGACTTGAAAAGTATACAACAAAATTCCTATCGATTAAACCTTTTCTGTTGAGCCCAAATTTGTTGGGCCAATTTCATTCCAACAAATTTATTTTGAATGAAGAGAGTATAAAACAGCCATACATTTTTTTAATTTTAATTAAAATAATTAAATAAATATAACACTATTGCACAAAGTTCTTTCGTACTAACGTAACGAACAGATTATTACTCTATTTGTTTCATAACAAGTATAACAAGTATTGCTGTTAATTTATCTATCTTTTAAAGATTAGTATATTCTGTTTGTTTGTATTTTGCTTGAACTTTATAAATTTACATTAAAATTATTTTATCTTATAAAAACACAATATATATTTTAAAATATTTTTTTTTATAAAATACGATGTTTACTATAAGACGAGAATATAAGAGCAGAGAAATATCCTATGATGGACCAATAAGCTTTTTCCTGTTTGACCTGAAAAGGATACAACTAAGAGGTAATCTTTCAGTTGGGACCAAATTTGTTTGGCCAATTTCGGCTAATTATTTATCCTTCCAAAACGTGCAAAAATGGAATGGAAATCAATATCAGCAATCCTGTGCAGTCTATAGACATAGAGCAAGTGGCGGATCTACAGTTTTAAATTTGGTGGTGTCTATTCTTTCAAAAAAAAAAAGAGAAAATTACCATAGGGTCCCTCACCCTAAGTCTAACTACCACCTAGTCCAACCTAATATTTCCATCTACCATCTAGTCCAAGCTAATATTCTTATTTACCACCTAGTCCCTCGGAATTATTAAATCCCGAAACTACCCCAACTATAAATAGAGCCCTACCCCCTCCACCTCTCACAAACACGCCTCCTCCCTCTCTCTACTTTCTCTCTCTTCTGGCACGCCCTCACTACTTTCTCTCTCTACATCTCCGGCGACCCCTCATTTCCCCAACTCCGGCGACCTTCTCCCTTCCCCTATCTCCGGTGACATTCTCCCTAACCTCGGCGATCCTCCCTCCCCGACCCAAATGCGTCCCTCTCCCTCCCTACTTTCCCTCTCAACCCAACAAGCTCCGGCCGGCCAACTGCTCAGATCCAACCAAATCGCCCACCAATCTAACCATCGTTGGCCAACTCCGGCGACTCCATCCCTCCCCTAACCCCGGCGACCCTGCAGCTCCTTCTCCGTCACCGGCCACTCCTACACCATCTCCGTTCACCCCTCCCCCACCTCCGGCAGTTACAGATCTAGACCTCACCTCTCTCTCTCTCTCTCTCTCTCTCTCTCTCTCTCAATGGCGACCTGCAGCTCCTTCTCCATCACCGGTCACCCCCACGCCATATCTGACGTCAGATCCCCTCAACGTCGCGACCTTTACTCTTTCTTCGGTCCCCGCTAGCTCCGGCAACATCCCGTCGGTTTGTTTGTTTTTTTTTTTTTGGTTTGGGAAATGAGAGTATAACAGTGAATTTGTTGATTGTATTGTTAAGGTTGGTAAATGTTTTTTTATAAAATTTCAATTGGAGAAGTTCAATAAAATTGTGTGGAATAACTGGTATAAATTTCAGAATTTTTGGATATGTTTAAGGCCTTCAAATCGATTTGATTTATGGTATATTTTATAATGTTATGTGATAATTGTACAAATAATTTGTTGGTGGACTGGTGGTTTTGAATGTACAAAGATTCATTGTTGGTATTGCTTTGATTTGGTTTGCAAAGTTCACAGTTTTTTCTTTTGAATAATTGTGAATTTCTTTGTCGTTCTTGGAACATCTGTGAACAACTGTGAACCTGTTCTTGGAACAAGTGTGAACTTGTTGTTAGAACATCTGTGAGTCTGTTCTTTGGAACAAGTGTGAATCTTTTCTTTGGAACAAGTGTGAACCTGTTCTTGGAACAAGTGTGAACTTGTTCTTGGAACAATTGCGAACTTACAATTGCGAACTTGTTTTTTGGAACAAGTACGAACTTGTTATTGGAACAATTGCGAACTTACAATTGCGAACTTGTTTTTGGAACAAATACGAACTTGTTATTGGAACAATTGCGAACTTACAATTGTGAACTTACAATTTCGAACTTACAATTGCGAACTTACAATTGTGAACATACAACTGTGAACTTGTTATTGAAAAAAATAGTATTTTTTTTTTCAAAAATTGTGAATTTGTTCTTGGAATAACTGAAAACTTGTTCTGGAACAACTGTGAACTTGTTCTTGAACAACTGTGAATTTGTTCTTGATTTTTTTTTTTTAATGTGAATTTGTTGTTAAGAGTTGTTAATTTGTTCTTGTAGAAAATGTGAAGTTGTTTTTTTATATAAAGAATGATTCTTTCTTTTTTTCAAAAAAAAAAAAAAAGGTCACCGGAAAATGGTCTCCGGAAAATGGTCGCCGGAAAATGGTCGCCGGAGGTGGTTAGGATGGGTGGTCAAAGGTGGTCATGGTGGTTGGAGAGAGAATGTGAAATGATGGAGGGAGTGGCATTAATGTAATTTTTCATTATTTATTAAGGGCATTAGTGTCCTTTTAATGACCCTTGGACTAGGTGGTAATATTTCAAAAAAATCAAATGGTCGCCGGAAAATGTTAGCCGGAGGTGGTTGCCGGAAAATGGTCGACTTAGGTGGTCGCCGGAAATGGTAGCCGGAGGAGGTCGCCGGAAAATAGCCGCCGGAGGTGATCGCCGGGAAATGGTCGCTGGAGGTGGTCGCCGGAAAATGTTCACCGGAGGTAGTGGTCGGTCGGAGGTGGTGGCTGATTGGTCAAAGTTGTTGACTGGTGAGAAGGTGAAAGGTTGAGGAGGGAGGGGTACTAATGTAATTTCCAGTCATTTAGTAAGGGCATTCATGCCCTTTTAATGAACTGTGGACTAGGTGGTAAAATCAAAAATACCTTGTCCTTGATGGTAGTTTTGATTATGATGAGGGACTAAATGGTAGTTGCCCAAAAAAAAAAAAGATGGGAAACTAAGATGCTCGGGGGTTCGGGGGCAGCGGCCCCGATTTTTTTTTTGAGCAATACCGGGACAGAGGGAGTAATTTACAGAATAAGAAAAAGAACAGAGGAACTTACTTATGTCATCCTCATCCGGGACAGAGGGAGTAATTTACTGAATAAAAAAAGAATAGAGGAACATTAAGTGAGGCGGAGTTAGTAAAATACTTAGACAATTTACTCTAAGTAAAATTCACAAATATAAGTATAATAGGCTTCAATATATCAACATTATATAAAATAAACGCAATTTACATATGATTTTTCCTAGGATTCATCTTTTGAAAATAATCTAAAATCTCATCTTCTTCAATAGTCATGAATACATCTCTTTCTACAAAAGTTACCAATCGGTCATTTAAACAAGAACATAACATTTGAATTAGAAATAGGTGGGATACATGACAGTGAAATAGAAAGTAACTCAATCCAAATTAGCACCAAAATCAAGAAGAAAATCATGACAGTGAAATCAATTTTAGGGGTTAGGGTTTACCTTTAATTGAATTTTTTCTTGATTTCTTGAGGGGCTGTGGAGGGGGAATATCGCCATCCATTCCGACGATGGTGGCGGACTGGCGGTGGCTGTGTGGGCGGCGGCGGCTGTGGCGACGCCGGAGAGAGTGGGCTGCAGAGAGTCCGACGCAGAGAGCGAGAGCGAGAGGCTGTGGCTGTTCGTGCTTCTGTGTTTTTTTTTTTTTTGTTGACGGCTTCACGCGTTATGCGTATAAGGTATAAGTATTTTTGAGGTTTTTTTTTAAATACCAAAATTCCAAAACGACGTCGTTTTGACCAAAAAAATAAAAAAATTAAAAAATTACCCGTGCCTGGGCACTGGTAGGCACATGCCCAGGTCCGCCCCTGCATAGAGCATCTGATTATTTCATGAGGGACCATATATATACATACTCCGTATTTTTTAAATGAATGTTCAAAATTTTATATTAGGGTAACCTAAATAGGGTCTAAAGTTACGTAGTGGTGCCAGTTTGAGGCCCGACGTAAAAAAATTAGTGAAATAGGGCATGCCTTGACACTTTGGTTGCAGAACGGGGCTTTTTAACGGTTCATCCAAAACCTCCGTTAAGTGACCTCATGCGTACCACTAGTGGCGGCACCAGAAATTTAAGATAGGGGGCAAGAAATTTCGAAAGAATTTTGTTTCAACCATTTTTTCGATATGCTCCATCCATACCACGAGAATTAGGATTTTTGGGTTGGGCACGTGGATTAAGAAAAAAATGTTAGTGGAGTAGGTGTTGTGAGTATGAAAAGTGAAGTATGAGAGAGAAAGTGGGGGTAGAGAATAATGAGTGGTGATGTGGCGGATTTTGTATATATTATTTTCCTTATTTTCCTATGAATTTTGGTTCATTTTGATGTACTTTAGACTAGTTTTGATGTAACTTGGGATATTTATGTAATGGTTGGGCTTTAATGTAATCCGTGGGTAGTTTAATCTTTTTATTGGTTATCCGGATGTATTATTTCATGAGCTTCAAAGTCATATTCCAAAAAGTCAAGAATAGTCAAAGTCAAAGTCAACCGAAGCGGAGGAGTATAGGATCAAACTGCAATTTCTGGAAGTTGAGGCACTGTTCTGCATTGTTGAAAAGTCCAGGGATTGCTGTGAAGAATTAAAAGACTGTTGGGACCAAACTGCAAATAACTGAAACTCCAGGGACTGAATTGCAAATTTTGGAAAGTCAGCCTCCTTAGTCGGCACATGATTTCGGGAATCTGGCACTGGCAGGAGGATAGTATTTCGTTTTTTATTTTCTTTTAGTATTAATTATTCTTTTTAGTTTTGGATTTTGAAAAAGAGTCATTAATTAGGAATTAGATTAGAATTAGGTTATCATTCTTTTGACTGGAAGAAAAACAGGACGTACTCTTTTTTTCTCTTTGAAGGTTTTGTAAACCATTAATGGAGAACTAAACTCCATTACTTTTGGTTGAGATCTTGAACCTACTTTGATTACATTGAGGTAATTTTTCTTATTCTCTTGTGTAATTTATTCATAATTTTGCTTGTATTGATCTAGATTAATATTTAGGGTTTGTGGATTTGGCCAATCCATTAGTGGCCGAGTTTAGGTCTAATTTAGTAGGTGTGCGACTAAGCCTACCAAATTTTGGCGCCGCTGCCGGGGAACAGTGTTTATTTGTTTACGTTCTTATTTTAATTCTTGTTCTTTTTCTTTTTATTTTATTTGTATTTATTTTTAGTTAGTTTAGTTATTTAGTTTCCTTTTTGTTTTTATTTATTTATTTCTGTTTTTAGTGTGGCACCTTTTATGGTCCACACCCGTTCTACTGACAATCTGCTTGGAATTTTTGAGTTAGATAGCAAATGGCAGATCAGACATTGAGGCAAAGGACTGCCCCGAATTAGAATGAGCAACCACATGCCGTCCAATTCCCTGTCTTACCGGCCGGAGTCACTTTTAAGTTGAAGCCGGGGCTGTTGAGCCAGTTACCACACTTTACTGGGATGCCTGGAGAGAATCCGAATCAGCATGTGTCCTAGTTTGTGCTGATATGTCAAAGCATGAAGCCGGCTACACTTCCTTTAGAGCACTTATTACTCAAAGCATTTTCTTTCACTCTGAAAGATGATGCTAGTGCGTGGTACTATCATCTCCCACCTAACAGTATCACCACATGGCAGCAAATGAAGGAGGTGTTTCTTGATGAGTTCTTCCCTCCCGATCAAATCAATGTGATGAAGCGGGACATTAGCAACATGGAGCAGAAGGTGGATGAGACTCTATACGAGTATTATAACAGGTTCCATAAGTTGTGCAGGAGTTGCCCGTATCATGGGTTTGATGATGATCAGCTGATAGTATATTTCTATGGAGGGTTGACAGTCATGGATAAGCGGTTGGTTGATTCTTGTTGTGGGGGCATATACTCAACAAGACGACTGAGGAGGCTAATGAGATAATTGACGAGTTGGATAAGAGCACTCGGACACATGGCCGGAGATCGAGTTTCAGACAGGTTAGTGTTGTGGGATCGAGTGGTGGTGTGCCAAGTAAGCTTGAGACAGATGTAGAGGACCTTAAGGGGATGATGAAACAATTATTGATGGGTCCACCTCAGAGTCAACAGTATCCCACTAGTCAGTATAATCAGTACGAACCACCGTACTAGCAGCAGCAGTATCAGAGTACCCCACCTAGACAGTCTACAGGTAATATGATTCACTCCTTAGCACAATCGGTAAGCATGATGAATAGCAATTTTCAGCAGTATCAACAGAAGACCGATGCGAGTATCGGTAATCTAGAGAGACAGATTGGTCAGATAGCTGATGCGGTTGGGAGATTAGAGATTAGAGAGGCAGAGAAGGTACAGTCTAGAACAGAACCTAACCTTAAGCAGAGTGCATGTGCCATGACTTTGCGCAGTGGTAAGAAGATTGGGAAGGAAGTTGTACCGGAGGAGCCAGTGATTGAGGAGGTTGTGCCTATTGAGAAGACCCCGGAGGAGGGGAAGAAATCTACACTAGAACCCACAGTTTATGAGTCGGATGTTCCATTTCCTGAGGCCTTGAGAGAGCATCGTAAACCGGAGCCTGACAAGGCTATATATGACACTTTCAAGAGGCTTGAGGTAAATATTCCATTTTTGGACTTGCTGCAGATTGTCCCGAGATATGCCAAATTCCTTAAGGAGTTGTGTACGTTGAAGAGGGATCAGAAAGCGAGAAGTCAGAAAAAGGTGAAGATGAAAGAGCATGTGTCTGCAGTCTATCATAAGAAGATGCCCAAGAAGTGTAGTGATCCGGGTATGTTTGTTATTCCCGTGTCTTTGGGTGATGAATCTGAGCATATGGCGATACTTGACTTGGGTGCTTCAATCAATGTCATGCCCTATGCATTGTTTGAAAAGCTCAAGTTGGGACCTTTACAAGATACTAGGGTGGTGATTCAGTTGGCGGATAGATCTAATGCATACCCCAAAGGGAAAGTTGAGGATGTTTTGGTCCGGGTTGGTAAGTTCATATTCCCTGCTGATTTTTATGTGTTAGAGATGGACACGGATCCTAAGGCTCCCATTCTATTGGGAAGGCCATTTATGTCTACGGCTCACACTAAGTTGGATGTTTCCAACGGATCGTTGACTATGGAGTGTGATGGGGATTTAATGGAGTTCAATATTTTTGACTCCAAGAAAGACCCTAAGGATGTCCGTGGTTTGTGTTTTATGGATGTAGTAGAGCCAAAGGTAGATAATGTGTCCAAGGTTTGTAGTAGTAGTGATGATGTGAAGATTGGTTTGGAGATCCCGACGGTAAAACATGGACCAAGAAAGGTGAAAAATCTTCCTGAGCACTGAAAGCATGCATTTGGAGGTGAGGAAGAATTGATGATGGCTAATGGTCCGATGGAGAAGAATAGAGGTTTAAGCACGATGAACAAAAATAAGAAGGGGTTTATGCAGACAATTCGAGCTCAAACGGAGTGGAGTGTGCATTAATGAGGTACCATTTATTCCCTTACATTTAAACTGTCCTTATTTTTATTCACTTGTACACACTGATGACACTGGTAGTTTAAGCGTGGGGGAATGTTTCGTAGTGTATAGTATGCATTTTTATTTCTAGATTAGGAGTTTTTCGTTTAAAAAAAAAAAAAAAAAAGTCTAGCTAAAGACGGTAAAAAGGGCGGCTAACCGGGAGGCAACCCGGATTTAATTTGCTTAATTTTTTTGGTTTTTATTTTTATTTTAGGCTTTTAAATTAATTATAGTTGTATATTATGTTTTCAATTTTTGTAGTTTTATTTATGTTTGGAATCGGTGCTACTAAAGGTATATTTTATTTTTGATGATGTGCAGGAAATCATGGTATAGAGAGTTACATGGGAGCACTTTGGGAAATTTCATCCAGTCCTTGTGCCACAAGTGCTCAATTCTTGTGCCACAAGGGCTGGCCAAAAAAAAAAAAAAAAAAAAGGAAGGCAGCTTGGGAAATTTCACCCAGTCCTTGTGCCACAAGTGCTCAATTCTTATGGCACAAGAGCTGGCCACAATGTGTAAAAAAAAAAACCAGAGTAACCAGTCGTCTCTCTCTCTCTCTTCTCCACAATCCTCACGGTCTCTCTCTCTCTATCACCGCTCTCTCATCCTCTCTCTCTCAGTCGTCCCTTCCTCCCATCTTCTCCCCCAAATCATCCATTATCGCCGGCCACTCCCCAATCGCAGCAAGCACCCCGACCGGCCACCGTCTCCACCATGGCCATCGAATTCCGGTCCGACTACAGTTCCCTCATCTCCGGCCTCCACCATCGGCCAACACCACTACTCCGATCAATTATCCGGCCAGAAATACCCTCTTCAAGCCGTCGTCCTAACCACCCGGTTCCGGCCCCAATAACCCTTATCCATTACACAGATCCGACCACCACCTCTCCGATTCCGGCGTTCTACCTATGTCCGACAGCCTCCCTAAGATCGAGTTCACCATCTCAGATTCTGGGAGTTGTCATCCGCAATCCCATATTCCGGCCATCACAGCTACGGCCAGTTGCATAAATCTCCGGCCCCATTCATCTTCTTTCACTGGTCTGGCCACATCTCAGTCCGGACAACACCATCACTCACTCTGTGACCTCTCTTGCGCAAACAGTGCAGTGCCCAACTCCACGGATTTTTTGATTCCGGCATTTTCTGCTTATTGAGGTATCAAATTCTGATTTCTATATCGTGGAGTCTGCTTTTATGTTCAATTATTTGTCATGGAAGTAGTGCAGGTTGATAATTGTGTTGGATGGTTGATTTCTGTTTGTGAGTGGAACCAAATGCCTATTACTTGGTCTGGTATATCTGATTCTCTTGAGGTAACTAGTGTAGGGGTACATTAGTTACCACACCGATTTGGGTAGTGTTATTGAAACATTGTGGTGGCCTTATCTTTGTAAATGGGATTACTTGCAATGTGTTTGATGGAATCCCCATGACAGTTTGGTGATAATGTTATGAGAGTGAGCATGAGCATCGCCATATTAAGTGATACTGTGATATTGCCCCGTAGTTTCTGTGTGATATGCACAATGAGGGAATTGTGAAATTTAAGTGTGGGGGTGGAGATGTATTCATGTGCTAAGATCATTTTACTTGTTTCTCTATTAAAAAAAATGGAAAAAATGATGAAATGAAAATAAAATAAAATTGAGAGGCTAAGTGAAAACCCGAAAGGGCGCTTAGGCAAAAGGTGATGATTTGAGTGTATTATCATTTATTCACCGGTGTTGGGGACATAAGGGAGGTTCGGAGTCTCGGGTTAGGATTTTAATACTTGGTGTAGGAGGCTCGGTTAGAGGTGATTAGGATAGAAAACCTCGTTTTGTTTTTGGAGTTATAAGGGGGTGTTGGTGCTAAACACGAGGTGAGTTTTACGCGGGAACACTGCCCGACCAAAAACTTATTTTTTATGAGGGAGACTTGTAGTGTGAGACTAGCGTGATGGAAATTTAGGATATTTTAGTTTCCCGTGGCTTTTATGAGTGGGCCTTAGTCCGGATACGGTTTTTCACTATTTAGGAGTTTGTATCGGGCTAAGGCCATTGATTTATATTTGATTTTCTGGAGTAATATGGGGATTTTCTGGAGTAATATGGGGACGGAGTTTCTTATACTCCGAGAGTTGGTTGTGTTTGTTGATTTTGACTTGGAGGCTTAGAGGAGATTAGGGGTCATTTTCTCCCATGCTATGCTGATTAGACCGGTGTTTAAAGTGGGGTTAGGATGTTACTCAGGGACGAGTAACGGTCTAAGCGTGGGGGAATTTGATGTGGCGGATTTTGTATATATTATTTCCCTTATTTTCCTATGTATTTTGGTTCATTTTGATGTACTTTAGACTAGTTTTGATGTAACTTGTGATATTTATGTAATGGTTGGGCTTTAATGTAATCTGGGGGTAGTTTAATCTTTTTATTGGTTATCCGGATGTATTATTTCATGAGCTTCAAAGTCATATTCCAAAAAGTCAAGAATAGTCAAAGTCAAAGTCAACCGAAGCGGAGGAGTATAGGATCAAACTGCAATTTCTGGAAGTTGAGGCACTGTTCTGCATTGTTGAAAAGTCCAGGGATTGCTGTGAAGAATTAAAAGACTGTTGGGACCAAACTGCAAATAACTGAAACTCCAGGGACTGAATTGCAAATTTTGGAAAGTCAGCCTCCTTAGTCGACACATGATTTCGGGAATCTGGCACTGGCAGGAGGATAGTATTTCGTTTTTTATTTTCTTTTAGTATTAATTATTCTTTTTAGTTTTGGATTTTGAAAAAGAGTCATTAATTAGGAATTAGATTAGAATTAGGTTATCATTCTTTTGACTGGAAGAAAAACAGGACGTACTCTTTTTTTCTCTTTGGAGCTTTTGTAAACCATTAATGGAGAACTAAACTCCATTGCTTTGGGTTGAGATCTTGAACCTACTTTGATTACATTGAGGTAATTTTTCTTATTCTCTTGTGTAATCTATTAATAATTTTACTTGTATTGATCTAGATTAATATTTAGGGTTTGTGGATTTGGCCAATCCATTAGTTCTATTTGTTGATCTATGCTAGAATTCTCTGTTCTGTGCCAGAATTAGGGTTTTCACCGTAGCATCTTCACGAATTGTGTATGTGCCATAGCAATTCGGGAAGTAGGCAAAATTAGACGATTATCTATATGAAATAATTGTAGAGAGCGTTTTTGATCTTAGTCTCTTAAATTGAGTCAATTAATTCTGCGATCTAGACTGTGCCAGTTAGATTAATTTATTAATTAGGGTTGCTAGTGAGTGCGCCACTGCTAGTAACTAATCTGTAAGAAGAGACAGAGATTGCAATATATCTCGTGATCAAGTGAATATGATTAACGGAGAATAAGAAGTACCAATGAAATTGAATTAGAGGACGGGGATAGTGATCAATCTGAAGTGCTTTTAAATCATTGTTTTTATCATCTTAGTTTATTTTCCCGTCTTAGGAATTAATTAAAATCTCAATTAAACCCCCAATCTGGTCAAGTGACTGTTCGCAAATAATCATCGTTCTTCGTGGAACGACACTGACTTACCCTAATTACATTATTAGTGGCCGAGTTTATGTCTAATTTAGTAGGTGTGCGACTAAGCCTACCAAGTGGAAAGTTGTTGTGGGTGTGAAAGTGAGTCCCATTAAATAAAACACTTCAATTTTTGGGTTGTCCTAATTCAAATGGAACACCCAAAATAAAAATGTCCTAATTTGAGTGGGACGGAGGGAGTAGTAATTATTATTCAACCAATATAAAATATTAAAATTATGTATGCATGTTAACATTTCAAGATGAATACAAAGGCATTAAACACAAATATAAATACTATCAATAAAATTCATCTTACATATGAGACCGTCTCACACAAGTTTTTTTACCCATGCTATTTTGTAACCAAAATATTATATCGTTTTTTTTGTGACTGTATTATGAATAAAACTCATATGCGGCCGTCTCACAGTGTGAGACGGACCGCCCACTCAGCCATACCCGCCCAGCCACAACCTTTGTCCTTCCAAATCACGACACGTGTCGCACCTGAAACACCCCCAATAACTTTAAAATGAAACATCTTGTGATTTTGAAGTAGAAAAAAATATTAAAAATACCGTTGCGTTCGTCTCGACGAGACGAATCAAACTAGATATGTCATGGTATGGTATGATTTTTTTCTATTTTTTTTTTAAAAACCCATAATTTTTAACACAAAAAAAAAAATTTGGGCTGCTTGTCTCCTGAGATGTAACACACTGTTCTGATAAAAGTAACAGTTTCATCTTCAAAAAGAAACACTTTTATTGTTAAAAGTAACAGCAGTTTTGCAAAAAAAATATAAATAGTTTTGATAGTTTTTGTGATTAGAAAAAGTAATAATTGAATTGTAACACAGTGCATATATGATTGTAATTTGCTATATAGATGAATGTAACATTTCTATAAAGTAAATGTTTTTTAAAAAAAGTAAAAATTCATGTATATAATCGGTTTTTGCATTTCAATTGAATGTAAAACCCTAGAAAAGTGTTACAATTGAGAAAAAAAAAGTTACATTCAGTTATTATAAAATGTAACATTTGTTTAGTTGTCAATCTCATATTATCTTTATTCTATTTCAGTAAAATTGTGGTATATTTTTGGGAAAAAAAATGTTACATATGAGAAAAAAGTGTTACATTTCTTTATAAAAGTGTTACTTTTGCTTGCTGGCGAGCAAAAAATGGTAGGGGAAAAAAAGTTGGAGGGCAATAAAAAAAAAAAAAAAAAAAAATCAGCTTTCGGCTTGCTCGGCTAGACTTGATTGTGAGCCGTCTCACACGAGTCCAACCCCTGCCCCTATATTATTATCCTTTCTAAATTCACAAGGTTCAATTTCAATAAATAGAGGAGGTGTCCTGTGCGCCGGTTGCACCGTGCGACAGGAGCGACCTTCCCGCCCCCCCCCCCCCCCCCTTTTTTCTTTTTTTTTTTTTTTTTTGCCACCCCAATCTTTTTTTCCTCCAAAAAAAAGTAACACTTATTATAACGAAATGTAACACTTTTTTCTTTTCAAATGTAACACTTTTTTTTCTTCAAAATGTACCACAATTTTGCTGCAATACATTAAAGATAACATAAAGATTGACAACTAAACTAATGTCACACTTTTTATAAAGGAATGTAACACTCTTTTTTTCAAATGTATCACTTTTTTTAAAAAAAAATGTACCACAATTTTGCTACAATAGATTAAGATAACATAAAGATTGACAACTAAACTAATGTCACACTTTTTATAAAAGAATGTAACACTATTTTTTTCAAATGTAACACATTTTTTTTTTCAAAATTAACATAAGATTCACAAACTAAACTAATGTTACATTTTATAAAAAATGAATGTAACATTTTTTTTCTCAATTGTAACAGTTTATATTCTTAAATGTAACATTATATCTGAAATGTAACAATTTTTTATTGAGAAAGTAACAATTGAAATGCAACTCGATTATATATATGATTTTTTACTCTTTTTTTAAAGAAGAAAAGTAACATTTACTAAAAAAAAATGTTACATTCATCTATATAAAAAAAAATATAATCATATATTCACATTGTTACACTTCAAATATTACTTTTTTTAACCACAAAAACTATCAAACAATTTAAATTTTTCTTGTAAAATTGCTGTTACATTTGAATGTAAAAAGTGTTACTTTTTGAACATGAAACTATTACTTTTATCAGAACAGAGTGTTACATCTTAGCTGATGAGAAGCTCAAACTTTTTGTGTGTAAAAAAATATGTTTTTTTCTAAAAAAAAATCAAACCATATCATGACCTATGTAGTTTTATTCGTCTCGTCGAGACGAACACAACGGTATTTTTATTTATTTTTTCTGAGTTATAAATATCAAGATATATCATTTTTAAGTTATTGGTTTTTTTTTTAAGTAATGACACGTGGCGCACTGGGAATAGAGGAGAGGCTGGCGGGCGGGTGGGTAAAGGGGCTGGGTTGGGCGGGTTGCTCCATGGGCCAAGCCCGTTGCAAGGTGGTGCGGCGGGTGTATACAAGACTTTGTCCAATAAATAAAAGGCGGAGATGGTCCAATCGTATTTCCATTAATTCTATATCCCCAAAGCCATTTTTGGGATTCTAGCCCATCTTGGTTCTAAACTAAAAGCAACACTCTATATTCTCCGTCCCACTCAAAATATAAGTTTTGGTCATTTTAATTATAATTATAGTTTGGTTAATAATTTGAAAAACAATTATGATGATAATTAAAATCTAAACAACTGTTATTATATTTCAGTTAATTATAATTTCAATAACAATTTTTAAATTTTTATTATCATTATTATTTTTCTTTAAATTATTGGTCAAACTATAATTAAATTGACAAAAAATCTTATTTCAAGTGGACGGAGGGAGTACATCCTTAGTTTCAATTCACTTCTACACAACCTCTTTCTCATGTTTCTAAAAAGGTTTCACTTTGCTTAAAAAAAAAATATGAAGAAGAAGAAAAGAAAGGTTTCCCCAAAGACAGCTTTAACGATTTTTCATAGCATTTTTGTGTATTTCTTCGCGTGTCATAGAAATGTACAGAAATGTGCTATTAAGTGAGGGTCATAATAAATCTAAACCATAGACTCTTGGTGGTAAAAAAAAAAAAGAAAAAGAAAAAGAAAAGGTTAGTACATAAAGTTCTGAAAGTGTGGTCTAACACACGTTTTGGGTATTTTGGTAATTTAAGATAGTTAATTTTTGGGATTTATGTTTTTCTTATTTTTAGTAGATTTATATTACTTAATTATCTTTTTATTATTAGGTGACTAACAATTCTAATATTTACCTTGTTTAGTGTATATCTTTTATTTGTTTTGCAGATATCTCTCAAAAAGAGCTAAGGATGGAAAGAGATGAAGAAAGATCACAACTCTATAAAAGAGTCGGACACTTCATTGATCAAGCACGGATTTCCAGAGCTTACTCGCCGCAATAGAAGTTTGATTTTTGAGAGAGTTTGAGTGCAACACAAGTTCTTATAAAACTTGTGTTGTTTTGTGTTTCGTAGTTTAGACTTTTGTGATTTCTTCTTCAAAATACTAGCGGGTAACCCGTGCTCTGCACGGGAAACCAATACTATATCTTAAAAATAATATTTTAACTATAGTTAACTAATATAGTAATTATCATTTTAACTAAAAATAATAATAATAATAATTAATCTATATAATTACTATTATTATAATTAAATAATATTATTGATAGTAATAGCAATGATTAATTTATATAATAATTATTATAATAAACTAATACTATTAATAGTAATAGTTAATAGATATAGTAACTATTATGATTAATTAATAATTTAACTTATATAATAACTATTATAATTAACTAATACTAATAATAGTAATAGTTAATGTATATAGCCTATTTATAGTTAACTAATACTATTAATAGTAAAAACTAACTAATAAAGTAACTATTATAGTTAACTAATACTATTAATAGTAACAATTAACTTATATAGTAACTATTATAGTTAACTAATACTATTAATAGTATTAGTTAACTAATATATTAACTAATACTACTAATAGTAATATTTAACTTGTATAGTAACTACTATTGTTAACTATTACTATTAATAGTAATACTTAACTTATACTATTAATAGTAATATATTAACATACATATTAACTATAATAGTTAAGTAATACTATTAATAGTAATAGTTATCTTGTATAGTAACTATTATAGTTAAGTAATACTATTAATAGTAATAGTTAACTTGTATAGTAACTATTATAGTTAACTAATACTATTAATAGTAATAGTTAACTTGTATATTAACTATTATAGTTAAGTAATACTATTAATAGTAATAGTTAACTTGTATAGTAACTATTATAGTTAACTATTACTATTAATAGTAATAGTTAACTCATATCATAACTATTATTATGAGCTAATAGTATTAGCTAATAATGAGAATATCAAAAGTCACACACTTTTAGGATAGTGATGATGTGGCATCACGAAATGCAAGATTCTTCCATGATTTGTCCGCGTGGCATCACCACATCTCTCTTCACCAACTTTAATATATATATATATAGATTTTTCGTGTAACTCAACATTGATTTAATAAAGAAGAATCTTTTTGTCGTCTACAACAAATTGTTGTAGATGTTTTAAAACTTGTGTTTCAATCGTTTAAAGTTTACTTTCTGCTGCAATTATGTTTTATGTGGACTATAGTGTAACTACATCAGATCAGAGCTTACACTGCGTCTATGTTCTTTGCTTTTAAGGTTATCCTAGCTACCAAATCTTTCGATTGGTATCAAAAGCCGTTACTCGACGTATTGAGTGTGATCCAGAAAGGTAGTCACAATGGATAACATTTCTAGCCAATATTGTCCTCCTGTTCTTAATGGAACAAACTACTCTCTTTGGAAGGCTAAAATGTGTATTTACATCAAAGCCATTGATGAAAAGGCGTGGTTAAGAATGGTTGTCCATGGTCTCCTCCTAAAATTGAAAACAAATCCAGTGATGCTGCTGGAGGAAGTGCAGAAGTTATATATAAACTTAAGTCTGGGGAGACATGGACAACAGAAGAAGTTGCTATCGCTAATTACAACTCTAAGGCACTAGATTCCATTTCTAGTCATGTGGACAACCACCTGTTTCATATCATACGATACCAAAATGTGGCCAAACTTGCTTATGATGCTCTGCAAACTCATTGTGAGGGTCCTAAAGTGTTGAGGCTACTCATCTTAGAATATTAATAACTTGAGTTTGAAAATCTTCGAATAGAGGAAGATGAGACTGTCTAATAATTCTCAACTAATTTGTTGGATATCTCTAATGAATGCCTCGCTCTTGGTGAACCAATTTCAAACGCCAGACTTACGAGTAAAACTCTTAGATCTCTCCCTGAATGCCTCAACATTAAAATTGTTGCAATTGAAGAAGCACATGATACTCAAACCATGGCCTTGGATACTCCCTTGGCATTTTGAATATGTTTTGAGTTTAACTTGGGTGTTCAAAAGAAGCACAAAGAGGAGAGTCTTGCTCTTTCTTGTTTGCTTTAAATTTTCAAAGAAATGGGAGAGATCTCACATCAAATTGATGCTTCTAATCTTGAACAAGAGTATGTTGCCTTAATCACTAAAAAGTTCAACTCATTTCCTAAAAGTAAAAGAGAAAGCATGTTTCCGTCACAAGGCCAATCCTCATTTTTTGAATACCGAAAGTTACCCAAAGTTTTAAAACCCCAACTGAAACAACTAAATGAAATCTAATTTTAAAAAAAGTCAGTAGCTTTGAAACTGTGAAAATAAAAGATGGTGTTCACTGTCGTGTTTGTTCTGGGTTTGGGCATTATGTAAATGAGTGTGCCAACACTCTAAAGAAGAAGGGTATGAGTCTGTGTGCCACCTTAAGTGACAGTAAAGATGAGGATGAAAGTGCTAATCTATCAGTCATTGACTACGTACTCAGGTCATGTCACTGATGATGTGACCACATTATCTGTTACACCCTCTAAGTTTGATTTACAACTTGTCAATTCTACTGTAACTGATAATTCTGACACAGAGGGTGACAACACTGCAACTTTTCAAGAGCTCCTTGACAACTACAAGGAATTATATGCTAGTTGGGAAATACAGGGGAACAAATAAGTGTTTTTGAAAGAATTCATGAGAAACTCACAAATGAAAACACGACTTTGAAAAATGAAGTTGAAAGAGTTCTCTTGAAAATGAAGGTCATAAATAGTCCATAGCCAAACTTGAGTTGCTTTTAACAAAAAAGGAAGTAAATCTTGAGCGTGTCAAAATGAATTTGAAACTGTCAACAATGTGCTACTTTTGGATGGGCATGTAGTGAACCCACTTAAACTCAAAATGCTCAATAAGCCAGTAGTGTATGGTGCTTATAGAGTGAATGAATTTCCGAACTACATCAACTAGGCGTAGGCATGAGAGTTTAATATGAATGAGTCTCCACATATCCATAAACTTTTGAATAGTCTATGGGAATTTAAGAATTAAGAGGACCCAAATTATTTATGCTTCTTGGACCTATAGTTGATCAAGTTTTCGAACTTGGGTTACTACAACTACCTTGAGTTTAACTTTCCATAAACAAACTAGTGAGGGTAATGTATCGGGCAGATTTACTGTCTAGATGCGTAAATGGGCGGGAAAAATGAGTTTCAAGAAGTGTTAGATTTACTTCAGCTTTAATTTATAGCGAAAAAAAAAACCCAGGCCCCTTTTAGACGCACCCCCCTGCAGTTCAGGCCCTAATCTGTCATTAACCCTAATTTATATATAGATTACACTTCATAAATTACACTCCTTCTGTTTCACAGTAAGAGGCATATTTTCTATTATGGTATGATTTAGAGTAAGAGTCTCATTTTCAAAATGACAAATTATAAACGAAGAAGTTTTGTGTGAAACGGTCTAACACATGAGACGGATCTCGACGAGAGATAAAATGGGCTTGCTCTGCACCGTCGATAGGGGGCAAACCATTTGTCTCTCAACGAGATCCGTCTCACGTGTGAGACCATCTCACACAAGTTTTTGTCATTATAAACAATGTTTTGGAAAACTTTGTTATTAAAATATTCATATAATTACAAATAGACAATACTTAACTATCATATTTTTTTACCTATTTGAATTATGAATAACGTTTTAAATAAGTATTTCAACTCATTTGAATTGTTTACTCATTTTTTAATGCTTTTTTGATAAGTGTGCAAACTAAATATAAAATCGTCACTTTAAGATGGAGGGAGCAGTGGCGTATGTTTATGCATAGTATACCCTCTTTTTACCATATAACATTATTAATACATAAATAAAATTAAAATATTATGATTATTAAAGAACTTTATATAATTTCACTAAAAAAAAGATAATCATTCTAATATTATTTATTTTTAAATAGATATTCATTTAAAACAACTTGGAAGGGGGCTTATTGTATTTTACTTTAGCCGAAGGCAATGATCAAGTTTAATGGTAAGAGAAATGCTAGGAGTACAAAATAAGGTTACAAAATTTTGCTCACAAAATGAGGTGACGATATCTTATTGGTTGCATTGATAATGGACCTGCTACACTCTAATTAAAAACATCAATAAAATCACGACACGTAAGATTTTATGAGCGAGATTTTGTGATATTTTTGTGCCTCTAGCATTAGTAATTACGCATTCCCGTGCTTTGTATTCCAAAGTAGTGCTGGGTCCCTAATCGCAAAGTTAGGTCATAAGAAAGCACGTGAACGACGTCCATTATGTTGCCTACTTTAAAGAATGACACTACTTGCATTTGGCTCTTCAAATATATTTAAGTGTTTTGTCAAAATAATATAGGGTAATTTGTATATTGGTAGTCTGAGTTTGTCTAAAGTTTGCAATCCCCAAACTAAAAGTTTAATTTTGTAAATTGGTTACCTAAGTTTGTCAATTTTTTGCAATGTGGTGAATAAACTAACTCTTCGTTAATTTTTTAACAGACCTAAACGCATATGCAACGCACATGACTTTTTAGAAGAGGAATATTATCAATATTCGGAGGTGTGCAACTCAATCACCACATTGTAAACGTGTTCAGGTCCGAATATTGGTAGGATTGCCCTTTTAAAAAGTCATGTGCGTTGTACATGTGTTTAGGTTTGTCAAAAAATTAACGAAAAAAAGTTAGTTCATTCACCACATTGCAAAAAATTGACAAACTTAGGTAACCAATTTGCAAAATTGAACTTTTAGGTTGGGATTACAAACTTTCGACGAACTCAGGTTACCAATCTGCAATTAGCCCAATAATATATTTATGAAGTCTTTAAGAGACTTTATTTTTTCAGAAAATTGTATCAATATTGAACATTTTACTCATCTCAATTATAGAAGATAAGGTTCACTAAGACCATCTACAATGGGTGCTTAATGGGGTGTTGAATGAGCCATTAAACATAGTTGGGGGGAGGGGGGGGTGTTTAATGGCTACAATGGGGAGTTGAAGAGGTGTTGAATGGGAGAGGTGTTGAATAAATTCAACACGGTTGAATGGGATTTGTGGGCGGCCGAATCTGCCACGTGGCGCCTTGGTATTGGGCAGACCTGGCGCGTGCACGCCAAGCGCCGACAGAGGTGCGTCGCGTGCAGAAGGCTGGCTTTTTTTTTTCCTGGTTATGACACTTGGTAGCACATGATTGGTCCATCAGATTTTCAGATTAAATTTTCATCTCAATTATTTTAGCTCAATTATTTTACAGTAAATGTTTTTTTTTAAAAAAAAAAAATTACACCAAAATTCATAATTTCCCCTTATAAATAGATGCAAGTTTCATTGTATTTGGATAAAAAAAAAAAAAAAACCCCTCTTTTTAGTGAAATGGAATTACAACCCCAATTATTTGAGCTCAATTGTTTTACAGAAAATGATTTTTTTTTTATTGTTTTTCACACCAAAATTCATAATTATTTAATTGTAATTACAAAAAATTAATTAAGTTTGAAGTATTTTTTTATAATTGATTATTATTATTATTTTACAAATCATAAAAATAAAGAATATAAAATGCATTATAAGTGGTGGGGTATAGGATGATGAGTTGGAAGGGTGTTGAATGGGGGATTAAACAAACCATTTTAGGGTGTAAAAGTTGACTGAGTGTTGAATCATTAGGTTGAAGAGAGAGAAGATGATGTAGAATGATAAAGTGAGTGTTAAATGAAAATTGGTGTTGAATCCTTGTAGATGGTCAGAGCATAAAATAGTCACGTAAAATTGGAAGATTGATTGAAAAGAATTAGGTATAAAATAGGGTGTAAGATAATATTAAAGAGTAAGGTATAAAATAGGAGTGAGATAATATTAAAGAGTAAGGTATAGAATAGAGAGTAAGATGAGTGTGTTTTGGAAGAAACTAGTTCCTCCATAAGTTATAAAAAGTATTGTTTTTAACCCTTAAACCTAAAACTCTAAACCCTAAACCCTAAACTTTAAACCCTATATAAAAACAAAACTTTTTATAACTTATGAAAAAACTAGTTTTCCCCAAAATTTTCTCGAGTAAGATAATATTAGAAAATTTTGACGCAGAATTGAGAATTTCGTCAAGAGTGCGTACCTAAAACATGTGTAAGTGGATGTAGAAATACAAATTTCTTTAATTGAGTTGATTGTCAAAATAAAGTGATACTCATGTTGGAATGCGAATTGATTATTTTAATATATCACATTATATTATTGCCTAATATATTAAATTATTAATTGGTTATTTTTAAACTCAAATATTAATATATTAATAGATTTAAAAAATTAAAAATTTAATTTGCTTCACTATTTCTTTATCTTTATAAAACCACCATTAAAAAGCGAGGCACAACCGAAAATTTTGGGGGAAACTAGTTCATCTATAAGTTATAAAAAATTATGTTTTTAAAGGGTTTAAGATTTAAAGTTTAGGATTTAAGGGTTAAAAAGTGAACTTTTTAGAACTTATGGAAGAACTAGTTTCCCCCAAAACCTACTCGAGGCACAAAACACAGACGCACAGTCACGGTAATTCCGTTGAGTAGGATTTGGGAGAAAATAATTTCTCATAATTATAAAAAGTCAACTTTTTAATATTTGTATTACCCGTAAACCCTAAACCCTATAAAAACAAGACTTTTTATAAAGTATGGAGGAACTAGTTTCGGCAAATTTTTGGAACTGCGTTAAAAATGGGGGCCCTACACATTTTAGTTTGAGTGCACATAACCACGTGAGGCGCACGTCCTCGTTTGACGCAAACTTCACGTGCTTCTTTGTATCAGGAGGTCACGGTTTTGGGGTGACTTAAGTTTGCAAACTCAAACGCTTACCTAACTCTCTAAAACATGAACACATTTATTCATAGGTTATTATTGGTCCTTTTGGATTGGTGTCTTATAGTAAAGTTTTATACTGTTTGAACACGTACCAACATTCACGTGCTTCTCATGACCACTAACTAATCCATTTACTCCTTTCCATCACATATTTCACCACATTTCACTTTTCATTATAAAAGTAAATTTTATTAACTATTAATATAATTTAATTATTTTAATGAATTTTAAAAAATTATTACTAATAAATTTCTTAATTCTCCTTCCGTCCCAGAGTACATGTACATTTTTTTAGTCTGTCCCAGAGAATATGTTCACTTCCTAAAATGACAAAGAATTTTTACTATTCGTCTCACTCATTCTCCCTAGTACTTACTTTTATACTCACAACACCAATCAATTTATTATTTTCTCCAACTCATTATCTCTCCTATTTTACTTTTATACTCACAACAGTTACATCATTTCCACCATTTCTTATTCCCCGTGCAAATGAGAGGGTGAACATATACTCTTTTAGACAAACAAAAAGAGAAAATAAGACATTAAAGATGGAATATATATAATCAAAAGTTACAAAAGAAGTACTCTTTCTGTCTTGTAACAATTTGGACACAAAAATTAAGGATGAAATATATATAATCAAAAATATTGTGAGTAAAAGTGATTATAATATAAATGATTATATTATCATTAATTTATTAATTATGAGTATGTTTGGATATCACATGTCCGAAATTAATTATGAAAGATAAATTTCAAAAATACCCCTTACTCTATACATATAAATATAGTAAATGCACATATGAATGAGAGGTTATCAATGTAAAACATTATACCAAAACAACTTTTAGAATCACTTTTGACAAAAGTTGGGTCATAGATGCTTCTGTCAAAACGCAGTTTTTTGCGTTTTGATAGCTTAAAATCAGAATCAGTTTTGACATCCAAACACCACAAAAGTGATTTTTGATCTCTAAAAGTGATTATAAGCCTCAAGAACGCACTCCCAAACTCACCCTAACAATTTAAATTAAATGCGTGAGTATAAGTGTATAACAAATGAGGTAGGGTAAATAAAAAATATTGAAAGTTAAACATTTTAGAAAATTGAGATTTACCAAACACTCAAACTTTAAGATTGTGTGACTACTTCATGTTTTGAAAATAACATATATGAACTTTGACCAAGCATTGGTGTCAATCTAATGTTCGCAATAAAATTTTAAAAATTATTATTGATAAATCACTTAATGATTTGTCAATTATAATTTTTAGAATATCACTAGAATGAGTAGATCAATATCAATATTTACTTAAAGTTCATTTATATTGACTATAAAAAATTAATATGAGACTATCTTTCTGAAACATAGTGAGTATTTTTTTTTTTGAAAAGGGGTGTGATGAGAGAGGCGTGTCAACCGCGTGAGTGAGCAAGGTGGCTAGCCACGGGATGACCGACTTTATATAGCGTCGCGGTGGCGGAAAATTATTTCACTCACACGCAGGTGATGCATTTTACCTTTTATTTCCAATTTTTTCTTACTTCCATTTAATTTAAGTCACTATTATTAGTATGTGTATTTGTGGCAATGATCCAATATTATATTTCTACTTCCATCCGTCCGTTACATATTAAAAAAATAATTGTATATTATACACTATTTATAGATGATAAAATTATATTAATTTTTTTTGAAACATAATTATTTTTATTTAAGAATACAATAATTATTTTAAAAAATTAGATAAAGCAAAACGTTTATTACATTTTCGACCATTGCTAATGTCGCATGACTTCTAAAGATTTAAATTTTACTTGTTTTTTGACGATGTCCAATCCAGAAGGGATCGAGGAGAGGGATCGAACCCTAGTGCTCACCAGAGGGTGAGGCTTGGCTTTACTCGTTGAAGAACAGGTACAATTTATTTTTTAATTTTTATTTAAAAGGATCTCCATAATACTTTTATAAAGCTGACATTATCTCTTTTTTTCACTTTCACTTAACATTTTTATTTGCAAGTCAAACTGTTTGCAAGTAAAATAACTAATTTTGATTTGTCTCCAGATGAAATTAAGAGGTAGGACCGAAAAAGGTATCTGCTCATCTATGTAGTATGCAGTAAACAAATCCCATGACACAAAAGGGATTAGAGAATTTGAATAAACAAAAAAGGAAAAGCAATTAAGAATAATTAGAGCATGGTTTTGAAATCATTTTCAATGACTCTCTTTATCTTTCCCTTTGATTCTACTCAAACATGATGCCTATGCGTCCCATGTCCCATGTCCCAGACAATGAGTTGTTTTATAGTAACCGGTTAATTTAATACTCTTCTACGTATCACACTGATAGCTAGCAGCTCGGCCTCTAATTTGTCCCAAACCAAATCGAGCCATTTACACCTCCAATATCAGGGAGCTAGTTTTTTTTTTTTTTTCTCGATGTTATTACGAACAAATTTTATGCAGCTATTTTTTATTATTTTAATAAAAAATAAAAAATAATGATATTGATACTATTTAAAATGATGTGTTAATAATAAGTTGTAATTTTTTATTAAGAGAATTAAAAGTATCTTAAATTATTGCTTAAAATTCATTTATAATAACTAAAAAAAAAGGGACTAACACTTCAAACAGAAAGAGTACTCTCTTTTTAATCACCCATTCTATTGTAGCAAAAGATTAATTTGCATTCTTTAAAAATTTGTCGTTCAATATAAAAAAAGATTTGTTAAAGGTAGATTTTTTGATTTTTTTTTTCATGCCTCTTTTACCTTTTTAGCACCAAGACATGATATCTAACAAAATCAAGGATTAGAGTATAGCGTTGCTTAATCATGTTGGTTCCCACTTTTTAATGATGCTTAATAAGGTCTTGAGGCCCACTTGACAGATAATCTCAATTAGGTTTGGGTTTAGAACATTTTTCATCTATTAATTAATTAATACTTTTTATACAATATTCTAATTAATTAGTTGTATCATGTCATTAAGGTCGTGTGTGATGAGTACATATAGTCATATAATACATAGTTACTATACTCGTTCCCAAAGTAATTACTTTTTTTTATTTAAAATTAAGGTCGTATTTTGATACATTCTTTTAAATTAATTGTAATTTTTCAAAAAATTATGAAAGTTTGATATCATAATTAAGTGTTTGTTTTGTCAAAATTCAATCAAATAACGAAAAGTCAAAATATTACTCCTACATTTTCTTCCAACTCCTTTTGGGGTGATACATTTTTTTTTCCGCGAGTAAACGAAATTATTATTTTTCTCTAAAACCAAATAAACTGACATATGCCATAGCCCATATGTCATGTCAATACTTCAATTTGCAATGGCACCAATAAATTACTCCGTATTATATAACAATAACAATAATGATAATAATGATAACAATCATATTAATAAAAAATTATAAATATATACAAACTGATAACAATTCATGCATACATATTTTTAAAGTGAGTTGGTCTCCTGTAAAACACGTTTTTCCCTAAGGGTTAGGAAAAACGTGTTTTTCAAAACCTTCAGGCTATCACTTTAAAAGGTTTTAGCTATCAATCTCATATTATATCCAGAAGACTTTATATTGATATCCAGAATGCTTTATACTCATATCCCCCTTCTGGCTATCATTTTCAAAAGGTTCTGACTATCAATCTCATATCCAGTAGGCTTTATATTGATATCCGGAACCCTCCTGGCTATCACTTTCAAAAGGTTCTGACAGAAGGCTTTATATTGATATCCGGAACCCTTCTGGCTATCACTTTCAAAGGTTCTGGCTATCAATCTCATATCCAGAATGTTTTATATTAGAGGTGGTCTCCCATGAGAACAAGGGGATCCGTCTCATGCATGAGACGGGTCGCCCCATGACCCATGGGCCGAACCCGCCACGTGGCAACCCACCATTGGCCGAATTTTTTTTTTTTTTTTTTTTTTTTTGAGTTTTTATATTTTTTTTTTCCGACTTTTCAGTGGTTTAGCAAAAAATAATAGTTACCATCTCTTAAAGTAACATTGTTCATAAGTAAACGTAATACTTGTTTTAAAAAAACAAAAGCTCGTTTTTACCCATTTGAAAAGTAATAACTTATGTATATGAATGTAATAGTAAGTTTATACAAGTAAATGTAACACTTTGATTGACGAAATTGTAACAGATTTCTATAGATAATGTAATACTTTTACATGTATCATGATAAATTTGACCCCATTAAAACTTATTGTTTCAAAACAAATAGATATCTATACATATGTATTACAATTATTTACAAATACTATTACATATAAATAACACGTTTGTTACATTTTAGTTATAATAAGTATTACTTTTGGCAAACGAAGAAAACATATGAATAACACTATTACTTTAAGAGATGGTAACTATTACTTTTCACAAACCGAAAAAAAACCAAAAAAAAAAATATAAAAATTTAAAAAAAAAAAAAAAAAAAAAAAAAATTGGGGCCAATGAGGGGCTGCCACGTGGCAGGGTCCCCCCATGGGTCCTGGAGCAGGGTTGTGGGTCGGGTAATGGGTCAAAAAAATGACCCGTCTCACCCATGAGACGGGTTGGAGTGTTCTCACACAAGTTTTTGTCTTTATATTGATATCCAGAACCATTGAAAAGTTCTGATTATTTATAAAAATGTCACCGCGCGTTTTTTTTAATGAAGTTCCACATATTTATAAAAATGCCATTGCGTTTTTTTTAAAACAAGTTTTTCCCAAGATTTTGTGTTTTAAAATATACTTCTCAATCATTATTTATCTTTAGCTTTTCGTACAATAATGGAAACCTTTTGGGAATGAAACTAATAGAGACTTTCTATCATTTCTAGTAAATACTGATGAAAAAAAAATCACTATTATTATTCAATTATTATTATATTTTAATTTGTTATAATTGTTATTATTAGAGTTATTACTATATAGATTTCTATGTTATTATCATTACAACTTTGCAAAACAAAAAGGCGAATCTCCAAATAAAAGTGCTGAGCTAACGGGGTAATTAAAAACCAATCTAACTTTCACACATAAAAGAGAAGATCATATTTTTGACATTTTTTAATAGTTTTCATTTTTTGATTAAATAATTTTAAATAATTATTTAATTAAAATTCAGAATTTTTTTTCAATATTTATTTTTAAATAAATATTTTAGTTTCACATATTAATAATCCATGACAAATTCTATAAATTGCGAACGATTCACTTTTAAAGATTGACGTGTGAAACATGCAGAACAATCACGTTGCATGTATTTTGACAAAAAAAAAAAATCACGTTACATGTATACAATACAATTTTGGCAAAAAAACAATGAAATCCAATAGGGAATGAGTGAATCGGATTTTGATTATGCTAAGGAGGGTGCCATGAAAAATAATTAAAAGGGTTATGAAAATAATGAGAATGACTCGATCATTTAACGAGGAAAACCCTTGATATAACAATCTCTTAGGAAAAACCTCAGGAGGTGAGTATGAGCACCTGTCTTCCCTAACTATTGTATTGATCTATAGTGATTACAAGCTCGGAATTATGGAGAGATTACAGAGGTAGAATATGTGAAAGAGTGTGTGTTTGTGTTTCTCCATAACCCTTTAAATAAGTAAGAAAAGATAGAAAAATATCATAGCTAACAAACTATGCTAAAAATCCGAGGATTATCTTAATAAATATTTGACTTGGTCTTCTTTTCTGTTGAAAATATGTCGTGTAGCACGTTTTTACTCAGCTGTAAATAAGTAAAATTAGTTAGGATAATTATAAATAATTATTGATAATTCTGCCAGATGTGAAGATGTCTGCAAGTTGATCAAGATGTCGCCGTCTGGAAAATATTCTCATAACCATCTATCCTAGAATCGTGAGATCAAATCAATCTCTTAATAAAGTCTATACATTTGTTGATATAAGTCTTTTACCACGTGATTTTCAAGATTTAAGCTGCAAAGAATTTTTATTAAGATAAAATAACTTTATTATTCATAATTTACTGAATACGGAGATGTCCACATGCTGACAGCACTCAAGATGCCGTCCTTTGTAAAATGTGGCAACAAATACAACATACCTTTTTTCAATTTTGGCCACATGAAATAAAAGGAGATAAAGTGCCTAAAACGAGGAAATTGTCAAAAATGGATGACATCTCCCTATTTCGGTGTGGTGCATGTATCTAAATGACGATTTTGTCCTCTATTTTTATTTATTTTTTTGCTCCTATCTATATACCCTTTTACTTTTTCCCATGCTTTTTTTTTTTCTTTTTCTTTTTTGAAAGAAACATACTCCATCCGTATCAGACCAATGGGCACAAAATGTTTCTAGTACTGGAATTAAGGAAAGTGTAAGTGTAAGTGTTGTGAGTATAAAAGTAAATAGGAAAGAGAATGAGTTGAGATTCGTTACCATTTTTAGTAATGTGCCCATTGTACTGGTGCGACCAAAAAGAAAATTTGTGCCCATTGGAATGAGACAGATGGAGTAACATACTCCCTCCGGACACAAATATAAGCACAAAATTTGGGTTTTTTTTTTTTTTTTTTTTTACCTAAATACTCCCTCCGTTTCATGTCACTTGAGACTTATTTCCGTTTTCGTCCGTTTCACATCACTTGAAACTGCCCAAAATTGTAAAGAATCTTTACTATTTCCCCCACTCATTCTCTCTCATACTTTACTTTTACACTCACAACACCAATCAACTTACTATTCCTCCCACTCATTCCCTCTCTTATTTAATTTTTCATACTCACAAACACATCCTCCCACTATTTCTCTCTCTTACTTTTCCTTAATTTGTGTGCCAAAATCTTCGGTCTCAAGTCACATGAAACGGAGGGAGTATAAGCAAAAAAGTTGTGTTTCAATACAAAACTCATTAAATGTAACTGGAGCCTAAGTGAAAACAAACAGTCTAATTTTAACTTAATTGACGTAATAAGTCAAAAGCCCTTCTAAATAATTGGAAACAAACGAGCACTAACTACTCTATTCGTCCCATACTTATCGCTACTTATTTTCATTTTGGGCCTCCTATACTTATTGCTACTTACCTAAAATGTTTAATTTCCTCTCTCCCATCAACTCACAACAACTATCTACTAACATATTTTCTCTCTCTTACTCACTCACAATACTGACTTATTCAACATATTTCCTTAGACAAATTCTTATGTACACCGGGTGCACAGCGTGCGGCGGGCCGCTCCATGGGCCGACCCGCCCCGCCCAGCCAACCCTCATCCATTCCCAGCTTGACACGTGGCGCGCTGTGAGCCACACGCTGGTTCACCCAGCCACGCGCCGCCACGTGTTACCTTAAAAAGAAAAAACCCATTAACTTTAAAATGCTATATCTTGAGATTTATAACTCAGAAAAAAATATATCGTTGTGTTCGTCTTGACGAGACGAATAAAACTACATAGGTCATGATATGGTTTGATTTTTTTTTTTAAAAAAACATATTTTTTTACACACAAAAAATTTGAATTGCTTTGTCAGCTGAGATGTAACACTCTGTTTTGATAAAAGTAACAGTTTCATATTCAAAAAGTAACACTTTTTTACAGTCAAATGTAACCGCAATTTTACAAAAAAAAAAAATGGGTTTTGCATTTCAATTGTTACTTTCTCAATAAAAAATTGTTACATTTCAGATATAATGTTACATTTAAGAATAATAACTGTTACAATTGAGAAAAAAAAATGTTACATTCATTTTTTATAAAATATAACATTAGTTTAATTGTCAATCATATGTTAATTTTCGGAGAAAAAAAGTGTTACATTTGAAAAAATGAATGTTACATTCTTTTATAAAAAGTGTTACATTAGTTTAGTTGTCAATCTTTATGTTATCTTTATCTATTGTAGCAAAATTGTGGCACATTTTTTTTAAAGAATTAAAAAAATGTTATATTTCGTTATAATAAGTGTTACTTTTGTTGGAGGGAAAAAAGTTGGGGTGGCAAAAAAAAAAAAAAAAAAAAAAAAAAAGGAAAAGTCGCCCGCCGCACGCCATGCGACGGGTGTACATGAGAGCACCTCATTTCCTTAATCCCCGTGCATTCCTATTTGATAGCAATAAGTATCGGACAGATGGAGTATTTCCTACCCCACTTTTTCTCTCCTATCAAACCATTTACACTAACAACACATCACCTTTTTATTAATTCTTGAACTCATTTTTTTTAAAGTTTAAATTGAGACGGATAAGTATAAGATATAATATTGATGATGTAACATATATTTATACAAAAAAAATGTACTCCCTCCGTCCCGGAGTAAGAATCCTACCCCTCACTTGCACGCTTATTAATAAATATTGGAAGTGATGTAAATGTTATGAGTGTAAAAGTAAAGTATGAGAGAGAATGAGTGGGAGAGAGTAGTGAATTGATTGGTGTTGTGATTGTAAAAGTAAAATAAGAGAGAGAATGAGTCGGGTGAATAGTAAAGATTCTTTGGTATTTTTGGAATACGACTCTTACTCTGGGACGTACTAAAATGAAAAGTAGGACTTTTACTCTGAGACGGAGGGAGTATAAAACAAAAAGAAAAAGAAAAAGAAATAACATGTGTCCTCGTTATAGAGAAGTTGCCATATGTGGAAACATCTAATCTAGCACTTACCATGTGCTCTTCCGCATGTGAAATTTCATGTGACCTACTTATTATTTTAATGATAAAAAAAATAAAATAATAATAATAAAAACAAACCTCACAAGATTAACGGCGACTCTTTCTCTCTATTCTCAAGCTTCTTTTCTTGATAACCATAATGTTTGTTTATCCTTTAAAATTTTAACTTAACCATGGTTACTTTTTTTAACTCTTCAAAAACTAACTAGCTAAACCATGGGTTTAAACACGCGCAGTTGGGATTTAGAAGTTGCATACCCAACACTCTCCCACCTCTCTCTCTCCCTCTCTCTCTCTACCCTTCCCTTCCCCGCCCCCCCTCTCTCTCTAAAATCTTCACTCTGCTAGAAAGAGAGGCTGTTTCTCAATTTTTCTTTTACCGATCGTTTGTTTCCCGGGTATAAGAAAAGATTTCTTAGGTTTGGCTACACAACCATCACTTTCCCGGAAAAACAATTCAGTTCAAAGAGAGGTTCTTTTTCTTGTTTTGTGCCCATCTCACAAATATTGAATTGTAAGCTCTTTTACCATTTTTGTTATTTTCTTGTTATATGCGGAAAAGATTGTATTTTGTTTGTGGGGTTTTCGTTGAATTTTGATTGGTAAGTTTGAAAGATCTGGAAATTTGGTGGGTATATGGCCAATTGGGTATCTGATGTTATTATAAAGATTGATTGTTCTGAAAGTGTTTTGGAGATGGGATTGTTCTGGATTTATACGTTTTTATGCTGAAATTGAATATCTGTGGGTTTGTTTTGGTGGTGATTTTGAATTGGGTTTGGTAAAGATTGAATCTTTTTCTTGTTTATATTGGTTTTGGGGGGATTTTTGAGATGAAAATAGAGATGAATATGGATGGTGTGTTGTGGAATGATGAGGATAAAGCTGTTGTTGCTGCTGTATTGGGCACTCGAGCTTTCGAATATTTGATAACTAGTTCTCTTTCTGCTGAATGTTCTTTAATTTCATTGGGGAATGATGAGAATTTGCAAAACAAGCTTTCAGATCTTGTAGACCACCCAAACTCTGCCAATTTTAGTTGGAATTATGCCATTTTCTGGCAAATTAGTAGGTCCAAGGTTGGTGATTTGGTTTTGGGATGGGGGGATGGGTCGTGTAGGGAGGCGAGGGAAGGGGAAGAATGTGAAAATGCACGAATTCTCAATCTCCGAATGGAGGATGAGAATCAACAGAGGATGAGGAAGAGGGTACTTCAGAAACTGCATACATTGTTTGGGGATTTGGATGAGGATAGTTATGCTTTTGGATTGGATAAAGTTACTGATATGGAGATGTTTTTCTTGGCTTCAATGTATTTTTCATTCCCTCGAGGTGAAGGCGGCCCCGGGAAATGTTTTGCTTCGGGTAAGCATGTTTGGCTTTCGAATGTTTTGAAATCCAACGGTGATTATTGTTTCCGATCGTTTCTTGCAAAGTCTGCTGGGATTCAGACCGTTGTTTTGGTTCCAACTGATGTTGGGGTTGTCGAGTTGGGGTCTGTAAGATCGGTACCTGAAAGCTCTGAGCTTTTGCAGTCAATTAGGTCATCGTTTTCATTAACCAGTAGAGCAGCTAAATCAATGGCAGCTGAGCCTATTACTGTTGTGAGTCAGAAGAATGAAGCAAATGGGCATTTTACGAATTTGAGTATTGGAGAAATAAGAGATGGAAATGCATACCCGCCTCCCCATTTATCAAGTTTTGGGGTCACTGACCGGACTGGTGGAGGATCGAAGATATTCGGGCAGGATTTGAGTTCAAATATTGTCCGTCCCCAGTTTAGGGAAAAACTGGCTGTTAGAAAATCAGATGAAAGGCCGTGGGAAACAACATACTCCAATGGGAATGGCCATCCATTTGCAAATGCTCGGAATGGTGTTCTTAGTTCAAACTGGGGACAGTTTCTGAGTTCTCAAAGTCAAACTCAAAGTCAAACTCCCGTAACTAATCTACAAGAACCCTCTATTGGGGTCCGGGAGGAATTTCGATTCAGCAGCTTTAGACCTCAGAATCCGTCCCAGATGCACATTGATTTTTCCGGGGCTACATCGAGGCCGTCTATGATCTCCAATCCAGTTAGTAATGAATCTGAACTTTCAGATGTGGAGGCTTCATGCAAGGATGAAAGAACGGGATTAGCTGATGATAGAAGGCCTAGAAAGCGTGGGAGAAAGCCAGCCAATGGGAGAGAAGAGCCTCTCAATCATGTTGAAGCAGAGAGACAGAGGAGGGAGAAACTTAACCAGAGATTCTACGCGTTACGAGCCGTTGTACCTAACATATCAAAGATGGACAAGGCTTCTCTATTAGGCGATGCAATCGCTTACATAAATGATCTTCAGAAAAAGGTGAAGGATCTGGAATTAGAGAGGGAGAAAATCGGGAGCACTTCTAGAGAAGCTTCAGGTTCGGAAGCACCTAACCCTAGCTCGGAGAGTCAATACCCTATTCCGAAAGTGGAGATTCAAGCAGGTCGGGAAGAAGTTTTGGTCAGGGTCAGCTGCCCTTTAGATGCACACCCGATATCGAAAGTCATTCGTGCTTTTAAAGAGTCTAAAATCAATGTAGTGGAATCTAAGCTTGTTGCGGGGATGGATACGGTGTTCCACACGTTCGTGGTCAAGTCTGAAGGGCCGGAGCAGTTGACCAAGGAAAAAGTGATCGCTGCGTTTTCTCGAGACTCCAATTCCAGCACATTGCAGGGTTTATCGTAAGTACCGTACTAAGAATTTTTGTTTTTGACAAAGTAGAATGTGGGCATGATATTTAGGGAAGAAGAAGAAGAAACAGTTGAAACAAAGCATCTGCAGTGGTTATTTTTGATAATACAGCAGTTGAAGCTTAAGAAGTAGAAAGAAGGAATAACTTTTAAGTTGTACCCTGTTGACAAATTAGAGCAGCAAATTTTATTGTTTTTGTTGATAGTATATACATAAGTGTTATTTTTAAGGTACATTAGTTAAAATGTAAGCTGAAGGACCCTGTTTTTTCATTGCTTATATGAAATTTCTTAATTTCATTGACTCTTTTGGTTAATGGATATTGTTTTATGCTTTCTAGGAATTGATTTCTTGTATGCTAATTAATTAAATTCAATAGTACGGTATCATTGCAATTAATGCTTTCAAAGTTCACTTGTGTTGACTGAAAAATTTAAAAAAAAACGTGGGCAATATAAATGGGGACGGATGGAGTGTGAAGGGTATTATGTAGAGATCTTATCTTAAGCAAGGTTCTAAAAAACGCTAGGCGCCGCAGGGGCGCTTAGGCGGGGCCAAGAATTTCAGAAATAACTATAATATCCTAGACGGGACCTAGGCGTTTCATGAGCGCCTAGGCGGGGCTTAGGTGGCCTAGATGGGCATCTTTTAGAACACTGATATTAGAAGGTCTAAAATTGGTGATAGATGGGCACCATGGAAGTACCTGTGATTGAAATTTAAAAGAACATGTGATGTTATCATGTTAGAATACCTAATTAATCAATTTCTTGTAAATATTTTCAATTTTAGAAGATATATGGGTCACTTTTTGAGTGTCATTTTTAGTTAGTTATTGAGGAATCTTTTTCATGGGACATGATATTGAAGTTGAAAACTGCATCTGAACAATTTTTCTGGAAGTCATGAAGATTGGTGGGATAGAAGCAAAGAGTTGTCAATCTGTCGAAAAAAGTTGTCACTGTTCATAGTTTGATGACAAAAACTTGTGTGAGATGGTCTCGCACGTGAAACGGGTCTCGTTGAGAGAGTAAATGGTTTGCCCTCTTTGGGCGGGACGGGGTAAACCCATTTCTTTTTAGTCGAAATCGTCTCATGTGTGAGACGTCGTCTAACCCAAGACTTCCTTCCTCTAGTTTGATAGGATGGTTTTTACATATGGAAGAAACTTGTTTTACATGCTGCCTAAATTGTAACTTGGTGGTCCTTTATCCCCCTTCAACATAGTATGATTGGTTTGGTTGGCCCCATGAGAGAAAGAGAGACAGAAAGAAATAATGTATTCAAATTTTATAAGAAATATGGAATAGTTGAATAGTATGTGTATAATATTAACTCATGTGGATCGCATTTCAATTCAGAGGCCAATAATGGAATTTAAAAGTTACTTTAGAAAAGAGTGTGAAGATTCAAGTTCACCAAGTAAAAATAGAGTTGGTTTTGATTGTAGGTTTGAAAAAATAAAAATATATGGTGTTTGATTAATTACATACTTGTTACATAACTTAGCCATACCATATTTGTGGCGCGAACTAACATTTTGAATTTTAAAATACCTGAGCGAGGCGCGTGCAAGATACTGAATATCAAGTCGCGTCACATCCAACGCTCAGCCTACACTGTAACTTCTGGTGTAACCAGATCATAATTATCGTGATGTGACGTGCATACTTTAAGCACAATGCGTGTTTTATACCAACCACTAAAATATTTATCACGTCGAGCCAAATATCATCTTTTCCATTATCAATTGATTCCCGCAACTCCAAAGTGTCACTCAACATACAAGTATCTTCATGAAATAACTTCTCCATTTTCCAATTTTTTAACCTTCAAATCGATTTCTTTTACCTTTTCTATGTTTTTACTCAAATTGGAGCAATCAAAAGGACCATGCTTTTTAATACAAGTGGAAAAAGGGAAAGACAATGCAAATTCATTTTTTAATTTTTCACTCGAATCCTAGGGCAAGCCTTTATTGGCATAAAAAGGACTAAAGGGTGTTAGGTATCTAAGACCACCCACACTGCTACCCAACTTTCATTCTCACTTTAACACTCCAACTCATCTTCTCTTTCATCCACCTAATAATTCAACTACTTATTCATTTAACCTCCCTACAATAGTTAGATTAAATTAAATTCATCTCCCTCCCAACTCATCATTCTATACCCAACCACTTTTATTTTATTTATATTATTTATTTTTATTTTTATGATTAGTAAAATAATAATAATAATAATTATTATTTATAATTAAAAAATACTTCACACTTAATTAATTTTTTATAATTATAATTAAATAAATACGAGAAATGATGATAATTATTATTAAAAATAAGAAATGTTACAATAAACTTAGCTCGCGACACAAGTAATGAAAGACAAAATTATTAAATCACGCATTTCCGAACTTTACCCATATGTGCTTGACTAGATCCTTCTGCAATTTTTGATGAGCTCTTGGATCACGGATTCTGAACTAGCACGTACATGATCTACAAATGCAGGTAATACCTCAGTCGAGAATGGTTGCTGTGTACTAGACCCACTTGCCTCGGTTTGATCCTGATAGTCAAGCCAATTCTGAGAATACGTATCCCGTTCATCCTAAACAATTATATTATGTAATATGATAATTGAGAAAAGAGGGGGTTTTTTTGGTGTCCAAATCAAATGAAACTTGCATCTATTTATAGGGGAAAAAATAATGAATTTTGGTGTTTTTTTTTAAAAAAAATTAATTTGCTAGGTGATAATTCAGCTCAAATAATTTGGGATAGAAAATATATCCGAAAATCGCATGGACCAATCACAGCCCAACACGTGTCCCAATCAGATAAAAAGAAAAAAAAAACGCTGGGTCTGCCGACACACGCGCCGTGTCGGCCCAATGGTTGACCGCTGCGTGGCAGGAGCTGGTGCCCCTTTTTTTTACAGCTGAATGAAATTTTTCATTTTCCCATTTCATCCCACCCCATTTCATTTCCCCATTGCAGCCATTCACCTAGTTGAAATTCCATTTCAACCCCAATTTCATTCCCCATTGTGGGTGGTCTAACCAAATTGTAAAAGCAAATAATAAAAGCAAAGTAGGAAAGAGCAATGCTTGCTAGGGGCACAAAACAAAGTCACAAAATCATGCTCACACAATGAAGTGGCGATATTTTATTGGTTGCAGCGATATTGGACTCGCCACACTCTAATTAAAAACACCAATAAAATCACTACACCTATGATTTTGTGAGTGAGATTTTGTGATTTTTTTGTGCCCTTAGTATTACTAGTGAGTAACCCGTCGAGATTCGACGGGAGCATAGTAATGCTAAGAATAAAAAAAATACTCCCTCCGTCCCTTAATGATCTTCAAATTTGAAATTTTTCATTAATAAACCCCCATGATCTACATTGCTATATAAAGTCCAACGATGATGTTAACATCAAGATGAGGATGAGCTTGACAATGAATGTTGTTTTCTTATAACCCAACTTATTCCAATACACACTGCCCACTATCTTTTCATGTAACCCAAGAGCTCCATGTAAAAAACCATACATACATGAAGCATTCACTTAAAAAATGTAAATATGATATGCGCATATCATCCCATCCTATTCACACCCACAGCCACACACAAAAAAGAAGGAAAGAAACGGAAAAATGAAGATATTTGAAGCCCTCGGACTTGCAATGAAAGTGAAACATCCATTAAGACTTCATGGACACAGTGCTAAATTATAATTCATACTCTTTCGTCCCAAATTGAGTTAGCAACGTCCTCCTTTGTCGAGAGAAAACTGCATGTGATGTAAAGAAATAGTGATGAGAAGCATTACACAGAGCCACTGACAAATGAAATGATTTAGCATCAAAGGTCCATCACAAATGCAAAAGAATTGCAAATGTCCCCCCCCCCCCCAATATGGATGTTTAAATTTGTCCTTGATCATTTTGGGATGGAGTATCAATTTAAGAATATTTCTCATTCATTCTACCCGAAGCGCAACAGCTCCACAGACCACTCCCCAAATCAAGCTCTCGTTTTCCAAATCAATTATGATCTCAGAAAATCTGCAGGATGAGACCAAACATTCACTTTAGCAAACCCAATCATATTTGCAGATGTTTCATAGGGCATGTTCTGTCTTTGATTCAGTAAACCATAAGCAATAATGGGATGCTAAATCTAAGTCAGAAAACATAGTATAGTATATAATAATTAAAAAAACAATTTAGGGCGGGGGGTACAAAAGAGAGAGGGTGACCAGAGTAGGGAAGGGGGAGAAGGTGGAGAAAAATTATTGGACAAAGTAAACATCATGAAATTTTAGCAGCGGAATTACCAGAATCGAAAATTTCTCCTACTTTGGTGTGTTTGAGTGACTCGGTGCTTGCTGGAGAGATATCACCAAAGGAGATAACTGTTTTCATGATTCTTAGGAAAAAAATATATGTCTAAGGATGGCTAACAAAGTGGAAGTATTAGCAACCCTAGAATAGTTTGTACTTCTAAAAAATTCTACCTCTTTCTTTCGTTACAGTTCTCAAATTGAAACTGAAAATTCTGTCATTGCCCAGCTAAGTGTATTAAGTTCTACAAACCTTGTTGACAGCTTAAGCATTCAACAGGGACAACCAACACCATACAATCATTAACTTATGCTATTTAGATATAAACTCGGTGATCAGGACCACATTCAGGTGATTGACTAAATAAAATTAAAAGGAAGTAATAAACTCGGTGATCAGGACCACATTCAGGTGATTGACTAATAAAATTAAAAGGAAGTAATAAATCACCACCTTCGCCAGTCAGTACCCCGCGCTCGGCCTTCAAGTAAAAACACTAACACACTGCACAAAATAAAAGATCATTCAAAATCATGAACATTACATTTGGATAACCAACTTCGATTTGGAAAATAATCGTAAATGTGCATAGAAACCGAAAACTGGAAACTGAAATAGTTGGATAATAATCTACAACTAATCAATACAAACAAATTATTGCAGCTAACTAAAATTCAACTAACCTCATGAATACATGACTAAATACAAAATTAATAAGTCCTATATCACAAACCTTAAGTCTTAGACAAAAGTAACAACATAGTTACTATACATCCCATTTAGCAGCAACCACATTAACTTGAATTTGATACCTACAAACCAATACACTCATTAAAGTTATGTCTATTAAATGAATTATTGCAAGTATAAATGTTTATAAATTTTGAATTACCTCATAATTTGTGAAAAACTTCTTTATAGACCACATTAGTGGTCACATCGCTCGTTTAACCGTCATTTTTACAAATCAGAACTTTGAGCCCCTTTTTGCTTGTAACTCTCGAGATTGCCACATACAACTGCCCATGACTGAATACAGGTTGAGGAAGGTAAATCCCTACATGAGAAAGAGACTGTCCCTGACTCTTATTTATAGTCATAGCGAAGCAAACATTCAATGGGAACTGTCTACGTTGGAATTTAACTGGGAATTTTGTCAAATCGGATTGGCTCAACATCATTCTAGGAACAAACACCTTCATGCCAGTATTCTTTTCAGAGAGCATTCTTGCTTCAACTATATGTTTTCCCAGATTTGTAACTATCAGTCTAGTTCCGTTGCATAATTCCGAAGCTTGATCAACGTTTCTGAGTAGCATGACTATGCACCCAACCTTCAGACGTATGGAATGGTTCGGAAAGCTCGAGCATTTAATCGTATTAAGAAACTCAACAGAAAATACATCCTCGTGGCCAGCAATATCTCTGTCCTCCTTGCTGATGCTATCTGAACTCATATACAACACTTCTTCACGGGGCAACAGTGACATCACATAATCATTGATAGTATCTACTATCTCATTAGTTTGTGCCAAAATTACTCTATCCTGAAAAAAACCATCAATACCCATATTATATAATATGTCAGGATACGTGTTTTGAACAATAGTTACAATATGATCAGCTGTATCCGTTATCAAAATATCATCTGGTAATTTAAAGTCAATTTCTCCATCATTTTCTTCACCAACATCACCATCTCCTACCCGTAGTATCCATTCAACAAAATTTTTGATCTCCATAGCATCAGAAGAGGAAGAGAAACCGACCTACATAGATTTAGACAATGAATGAGATAGAAAAATTTAATTACTACAATAGGGAAATGTAAAATATTAAAGTTTAATATAAGATGAGTTACCTGCAATCTTATATTTTTTGTCAGTTTTAGAACCTCACGCTAATAGCAACATGTACAATATCATGTCGGCTTCCTTTAGGCACAACAGTCAATATTTGCCTGAAATCTCCTCCAAACACAACAACTAATCCACCGAAGGGTTTATCAGAGCATTGACCAGCAGAAGTACGCATAATGTCCCTCAAGATCCTATCAAGAGCCTCAAAGCAGTGCTTGTGGGTTATTGGAGCCTCATCCCAAATTATGAGCTTCGTTTTTTTAGGAGACCACACACATCAGAACCACGTTTAATCTTGCTGCAAGTTGAGCTTTCGTCCACCTGGATAGGTATGCCAAATCTGGAGTGAGCAGTCCTATCCCTCGGAAGAAGCAAGGAAGCAATACCGCTAGAAGCAACCGGAAGAACTATGTCCCTCCTGCTTCGCAATGCCGAGCACAAAGTCTTCCATATGAAGGTCTTCCCCGTGCCACCATACCCATACAAAATGAACACTCCACCATCGCCTATATCAACAGCAGTCATAATCTTTTCATAAACCATCCTTTGTTCTTCATTCAAACATTTATGTAATCTGGAGTGCTCAGCCTGCATCTCCTCAACGTCATATGACATTTCATCTAATATTAGCATATTCTCCGCATCAAAAATGACATAAGTGCTTGGTTGATGCATATCTTTAAAATTTCAGAGACCACAACAATTTGCTGCCAATAACTTATCAATATCAGCCAATGCAAAATTTTTTACTTGCTCGTCACTGAGTTTCAACCCTGCAATATGAAAAGATTCACATTAAAAAAATAATCGAAATATAATTAATTTACATCAGTTTAAAAATTAATATAAAAAACGTGACAAATCAAATAAACTTTAATATATTTCATTTAAAAAATTAAATCAAACATAACAAAAGATTTACCAGGATTGTTAATATTCCTATGATGCTTGTAAATGATATCATCTAACAGTACTTGCCAAGTTTGATTCCAGACATATTATGGCCTCGAAATACTATTAGATAGTAGAAGCACCGCGAATAGTCTTCTTAAATAATCCGGTGACCCCCATTCACTTTCTTCTTTTATTCCATCCACATACTCTTTATCATCATCTAACAATCCTAGAGCATAACATGCTGCTTTGTAATCATCGTGCACTTTGTTATTTACGGTTTTCAAATCATCATAACATGTAGCACCAGGAGCCTCAGGTAGTAGATATCTCCAGTATTGATGGGGACATGATAAATCCGTCCTATTGATGTGCCTTTCTTTCTAGGATGCCATTCTCGCTTTGTCTTATCCCAAACAAAATGATTTGGAAACTCATGATACTTGTAACGTCGAGCCTCTAGATTTTCACGATTGATCTTCATCCACTGTAAAAATTGTGATTGACTAACAGTAGGCTTACCCACAACATCTGGAAGATAATCACCGTCTTTGAAAGGGATGCCCTGGTCTCTTTCTAAATGGAAAGATAAGCGCTCAACAGAGGGTGTCCTGTAATGGAGATCAAATCCAAATATTCTCCACATCGCCTCACATGCAGAAACATATCTGCAATCCATATAATGTTTCACTTCATCATCGACGCAAAACTTTACCCCTATTCTGTCACTTCTCTTGCTAATATACTTGAATAAGTACTTTATGGATTTTCTTTGATTACAATATTCCACGTTGATGTGAGCCTAATACTTCAACAACAACTCAGTATTATAAGGCACAATATACCTACTATCAAGCAAAACTCGACCTTTTTCTACATTGGCACCGGTTCTCTCCTCCGATAAACATGATATCCATTCTCATCAATGGATGTTCCTTCATTAAAGGTTTTAGGGAAGTTTTTTGAGCACCTTTTATTTTCCATGCAAGGGGACTTTGGGTTAGCAGCACCACAAGGACCATGTACCATATATTCTTTTACAACCTCGTACAATTCAGGATTAGTTTCATTATCGGGAATCTCAGCACATATCCACTTGTCGACATTTTCGTCTGTTCCTGCTTGGTCCTTACTTTTGAGAAAAAGAAGAATATGAGCATGGGGAAGACCTCGCTTTTGAAATTCCACAGTGTAAACAACTGTATCAAATAAGCATGGGAAAATTAAAATTATTGTCACATAAAAATTAAATATATATATATATATATATATATATATATATATATATATATATATATATATATATATATATATATATATATATATATATATCATCCGTCCTAGTACAACTGAAACTTTTGATAAATTCAATTACACTTTCAATAATTGTTTAAATTTAAAAATAAAAATCTTAATAAAAATTTAAATATTCTTATTGTATCATGCTTGATAATAGTTAGAATAACTGTTTTTTAATTTTTATTATGATTATTTTTTAATTTATTTGTATAAGAGTAATCGAGTTGATGACCCTTAGCAAAAAAAAAAAAAAAAAGTGGACAGAATGACTTACGTGCAGTAGGCTCGCCAAAAATTTTCTTTTCCTTCAAATCCTTTACTAATTCCTCAAGCTTCATTTTAATAACACGGCATATAATATCAGGCCTATCTTCAGGGCGTAGTTTGGATTGCAGGTAAATGTTATAAAGAGTGACGGATATCCTGTCCACCTGCAAATAGCTAATGCATCCTGGAAATTTTGAGTCATCCAACGCTGTCCTTCGGTGTACGTTGATGGCAACACAACCCGCCTACCTGCAGATGATGGATCAGTTTTACCTCTTGAAACTGCATCTGATAGTTTCCGATAAGATTCGACCCGAAGAGCGGGTTGATTGTGACGAATCCACTGAAGCCATTGTGTATCCATCAATATGTATGCATCAACCATAAACTGCTGCAACAATCTTCCACTTCTCATAAGTTGAGGTCCCTCTGTAGACCTTTCCTGTAGTCGGAATGATAAGAACTCCTTCAAAGAAAGATTGGGTGTCTTTGACATAGGAGGCATATTCCTGGGAATATAGGTATAGTATCCATCTTCCCCATAAACAAACAACAGCGGGTACTGAAGAGGAAGATAACAAGGGTTGAACTCGTGTATTTTTTTAAGTCACCAAACCGTTTCTCAACCATGATGTCTCTCACATCAGGTGCATCTTCAATATCACCCTCGATAAGAGCTGCCACTTCAGAAGTTGTTGGCAAATTATACGTTCTTCCATCCTTAGATCGATTTCCTATCAGCCGAAGCCTAACCTCACTCGAATCTCTCAACGAAATACGCTCTGCAGCTATTCTGTAAATCTTTGCATACGGGTTGTTTTCATCAACCATGTTTCTTAAGTCCGCTACAATGGAGTTGTCTAATTCTAACGTCCTCTGTTTACTGTTAATTTTAAAACAATTAATTTAAAATTAGTATATAATCTCACATGGTATATACACAAATAAATGTAATCATATAATACATTACGAAAGACACATACATGATAGCTTTTATTATGTTAGAAACTTCATTTTCAGTGTCGTAAATATATAGCTGAGCAAATTGTGGACGAGCTCCTTCTTTGGGCATCAATGATCCAATTCGATGGAGATTCTGACCTCCCATCTTAAATGCATAAGGGCCTTTTCCTTGATTTACGCTCTTATCAATCGTCCCCCCCCCATTGATGTAAAAGCTCAATGGGTCATCTGATCCACTTGATTTTAGAGTTGTGTCAATTCCCTTCCTCCCTCTCCTATAAATTTATAAATATAATATTTGTACCATTAAAATAATATTTTTTTCAATTTTGATCTCCTTAAAATTAGGGAAAAAAGAATATAAAAGCTCATAACTGAATAAATATTTTTCTACAATGTCCTTATTCATGTCTCATTGGCATGATAAAAAGAATATAAAATCCCATAATTAAATTACATTTTTTTTCTACAATGTCTTTATTCATGTCCCAACACCTGTTAAGTAAAAGATTAAACAATTTTTTTTGGCTTAAGTTATAAGTGTCTTAAAGTTCTCAGCTTAAATAAACACTTGTTACCTAATCATTGATTCGTTTCTTTTATCTTAAATAGATCCAATTGCAGAGATTTGATTAAAGGTTTTGAGAGTCTCTATTACTGTATTTTAGATAATTTGAATTTTAAATTATGATGTAATAATATGTAAATATGAGTGGCATAAGCCTTATGTGCTGCAATGTAGGAACACAACATCATAAATATAATACTTTTGATAGAAATTCAAATGTGTTACACCAAAGTCAAAAAACCATGAAAGCTTTTTACTCCCTGGTCTCGTTCATCCTTTCAAAATGTTATCTGTAAATTGGAGTCAACTTTTAAATAAAAAATAGTCCTAAATAAATTATCACATTTAACTATCTTTAAATATCATGAAGGTAATACAAAAACAATTAAGTTTAATTGTCAATTTAATTAGGTTGTCCAAAAAAAATTAAAAAAAATTTAGTGCCAAAAAACTCAAAATATAATGTTAATTTGGGGATGAAAGTAACAAATTATTGTCGTATCACTACTATTAGCATCAATTCATAAGATTTCGAACATGTCTTGGAATAATATTATCTATATCTAATTTCAAAATTAAGGAAAATATGTAATATTTATTTTATTCTGATACAACTTAAAGAATAGTTTAATATACATGACATATCCTAATTTAAGATGGAATGCAAAATTATTTCTTCCTTAGTGTAATATCACTACAATTACTCCTAAGCTATTCGTGAATTTAGTTTAAAACAACATTACACAAAATCCATTAAGCAATCTCGAAAAGAAGATATGTGCTTGGTTGTGATAGCTCCGTGCAATGTTGTTGGTGATAATTGAAAGAGAAAGAATGTGAAATTTCTTTTTGATTGAGTTTTTTTTTATAGCCAAAATGGTATAACAACAATAACAGCAAAACTTTGGTCTCAAAATGATAAGTCATAAAGTTAAATATTAATTTTATTATTTCTTTTATGTTCATTTCCATGAGTATATGAAACTACAGTGTTGTAGCTTTTGACTTATAAAATCATACTCATTTGACGAATTACTCACTTACAACTCGAGTTTTTTAGCTCTGACATTTCCTTTTACAATGTTAATGTTGTGCATTGTTCTAACCTCTTTTTAAATTATTTATTTCAAAAGAAATGTTATCATTATGTATTTTACTAAATAAAAAATGAATTTTTTTTTTATTTTTATTGACTTTAATTTAGTATATGGAGATGAACAGTTAATAGTATTCTTTTTTTTTATTAATGAGATAGAAGACACATTTGATGGGTGATTTGGATAATTCCGTCTATTTTTATATTTGACAAGCTTTTCAAGGGCAAGTTTTTCCTAATCAACAATAAACTTAACTCTCTCCCAGCCTTTCTTCTCCATTTTCCTTTCTCTTCCTATTCTTCAATTTTTTTCTTCTATTTTTAATTAGTTCAATCTTAATCTTCTTCATTTTGTCAATCTTTCAACAACACAATTGTTTGTAATTTCAATATTGAAATTATATAAACAATTGTCTTGTTGTTTTTCTATATAATATAATGTATAATAAGATTCTCTCCTAAGTGAGAGCCGTTGTATTCTCTCCTTGTGAGAGCCGTAGTATTCTCTCCTTGTGAGTGCCTATGTTTATCTTCTTGTTTGTTTGTTGTTGTTTTATTTATTTTGTAATTGGGACGACTCTTGCATTCTTGCACAATGAAGAGGTTGCCATTTTTCTTGCTATAAAGGGATGTTTCATGAATTTTGAGATGTTTGGCGGGTGTTTCTTTGTCAACCCGGATTCTCAAATTTATCTAGTGCTCAACGCAATATATTATCAATGGTGGGATTTTTTTGAATGCCAAAGTAAGGCAGTGTCCAAGTTTTTTTTGGAGTGGAATCGTACATTTCAAAATTATGTTTGGAAAGATCATTGTTGTATGTTAAGAGATGGTACTATTATTGATATTTGGGTGAGCCTCTGACATCTGTGGAGTGCCATCATTGTTTCATTATGAATGCAAGTGATTTACTCTGTTTAAAAAACAAACACTAAACTTAAAATAATTAAAGATGATGTAGTGGATGAGAAAATGTATAGTCGCAATAGCTTCTCCCTATATTTATAACTAATTTTAAATTTTATGAAGATATATAAATTTATTTTATTTCCATATAACTCGACCAAGTAAATAAAAATATAATATCTTTCGTAAATAAAAAATCTCGCTAAATAAAAAATAATGCTCCGATTAAAGAGAAATACTAATAGTTACGTTCAACAATATGTTACAATGATATACTCCCTCTGTCCCCGAATGATAGTCCCCCTATTTTCATGGGTTTTACGAAGGAACTTTGAGTAATAATTAATGTTATTTTTAATTATTCTAGCAATATTTTTTTTGAAATTGTTCTTGATACACCATTATAAATACTATTAATATCAATTTTTAGATTCACATTAACATAATTATAAGTAGCATTTATATCTGCTCAAAGTTCCTTCGTAGTAACAACGAAAAAAGGTGGACTATCTTTATGGGACGGAGGGAATATTTTTTTTAGCAAATGCTAAATTAATACTCGAAAAAATTAAAAGACAACCCATAAAAGGAACCCATGCCAGTAAATCTTTTTTGCGGGTATTAATTCATTCATTCGGATTAACAAAAAATTCAATAATACATCTATTCTTTCAAAATAGAGTAATTTTTTCTAGAATTATATTCTTCAGTTGGATCTGCAAAATAAGAAACAATGAAACAAAAATCAAAATGGGAGAAGGAATTACATTTTTCATCGCAGATCAATTGATCCTGATGTAGATCATCAACAAATATCATTAGAGCTTTCCTTTAACATTCAAAAGAAATTGAACATAAAGAAATAACTAAGTAGCAAGGTTGATCTAAATCATCTCCAGAAACATTTTTCACAATATTATAAGGATATGTACAACAAATTGTAAATGAGATGATAACCAAATAGCAAAGAGGATTTTAATATTTTCCAATAATATTTAACAAATTGGTCACTCACCATGTATTCAAATTCTCTTCAACTCAAGATTCAACCTGCAACTCGCAAAAATACATAAAGGGATATTAAAAATACACATAGACCGAGATTTTTTTTTAAAAAAAAAAACACATTGATGGAGTCGTGAGGAAAAAGAATACAGTGTGTGTATATATAGAGAGAGATATGATTTGAATTAAGATTATCAATGGAAAAAAGTAAATATTTTGGCAGGATAATTTGGGCTTGAAGATTAGTATTTTTTTGTTTATTTTTTTTAAGGGAAGATTAAGTATATTGATCAATTTTAAAGTCTAATGAGATAAAATTCTAAAGTCAAACAATTTGAAATTCTTGTGTGCTTAAATTTAGGTAAGAATTAGTAGTTAAATAATTCCCTTAAATAAAACGTATATGAATTTGAATTCTAATTTCAACTTCAATTTCAAATTACAATACAATCATTTCCTTATATTTATTTTTTATTTATATAATACAATCCTTTTCTTAATTCCAAATTATACTACAATCCTTTCCTTAATTAACATGTTTTTAATTAATGAAATTCGATTGGAGTTTGATAAGAATTGGTATTCAAAAATATTCCTTTAAATTATATATCAAAAAAAGTTAAGTATAAAAAGGGTAAATTAATCATACATTTAAATCTCTTTGAATGAAGTTTAATTTTGTAATCAATAAATTCAAATATTTGAATTTCTAGCTAACTTAGGATATGGTTTAATCAATTACATCAATTCCTTAATAAGCTTCCAAATTTGAAATTTAAATTTCAAATTCACTATATTTTTAGTGCAAGGCAGCCGGATTTTTTATAAGTTTTTTTTTTTTTTTTTTGTTGAAAGCATCAAAATGTGCTGACCAATAGAATTGTAGAAATGTGCCAAGTGGTATTATGAGTCATCATTATGAGGTGGCACAATGAGAGAGCTCTAAATGTTTCTGCTTTCTAATATTATATAGATTCATAGGAAAAAGATGAGAAACATAATTAGCATATTGATACCTTAAACCTTCAACAAGCAAGGCTGCCTAAATGTAGTCAACTCTTTCTTCAAAAAAAAATAAAATGTATTCAACTCATTCACGTTTGTTTGTTATTCTTTTCATGAGGTGCTCATGTCCTCGGCCCAGTGTTTTAAAAGACCACCGTCTAGGCCCTGCCTAGGCGATAGGCGTTCATGAAGCGCCTAAGTCCTGCCTAAGATATTATAACTATTTCTGAATTCTCGGTCCCGCCTAAGTCCGCTTAGACCCCGCCTAGGCTCTAGGCCCTGCTGGGGCGCCTAGCGACCGCCTAGCGCTTTTTAAAACCTTGCCTCGGCCTACTGCCTCTTCTTTATGATATAAATGTTAAATTCTTTCCGTTTTAAATAATTGTTTAAAACTATTCACATTTACTAATCATTAAAAGCAAATTTGAAAATACAAAATCGTAACGTGTTTTACGTTAGTCTTAGGAAAAACGTGTTTCGGTGGCATTTTTTAAAATATGTGGAACTTCTTTAAAAAATGCGCGGTGACATTTTTGTAAATAATCATAACTTTTCAAATTGTTTTGGATATCAATAACAAGCCTTTTGGATATGATTTTCAAGCACATTTGAAGAAGGCCTTGGCCAATAAACTTTCTAGATATCAAGCTCAAGAGGTTTTATCGCTAGTGAGAAAAAAAAACTGATAAGAACCTTTGATACTGATAGCCAAAACCTTTGAAATGATAGCCGGTAGGTTTTTTCTGAAAAAGAAATAATAGCAGTTGATGTGTTAATAGATAGCTAGTGACATGACAGTGTTTAGGATGATCAGTCGGTGTGTTACGAAGGTCCAGCGAGTGTGTTATCATCCAAATGAAATTCTAAAATTTGTTATTGATAAATTATTTTGTGAATTATCATTAACACTTTCTGAAATGTTTCTAAGATGATTAAATTGACATTAATGCATACTCAATATTTACTTGTGTTGACCGAAAAATTCAAACGTGACCGGTATAAATAGGATGGATGGATGGAGTATGAAGGGTATTATGTAAGATATCTTATCATGTTAGAACTTGAAAACTACATCTGAACAATTTTAGAAGATATATGGGTCACTTTTTGAGTGTCAATTTTTAGTTAGTTATTGAGGAATCTTTTTCATGGGACATGATATTGAACTTGAAAACTACATCTGAACAATTTTTCTGGAAGTCATGAAGATTGGTGGGATAATAGAAGCAAAGAGTTGTCAATCTGTCGAAAAAAGTTGTCTCTGTTCATAGTTTGATGACAAAAACTTGTGTGAGATGGTCTCGCACGTGAGACGGGTCTCGTTGAGAGAGTAAATGGTTTGCCCTCTCTGGGCGGGCGGGGCGGGGCAAACCCATTTCTTATTAGTCGAAATCGTCTCATATGTGAGACGTCGACTAACACAAAACTTCCTTCCTCTAGTTTGATAGGATGGTTTTTACATATGGAAGAAACATGTTTTACATGCTGCCTAAATTGTAACTTGGTGGTCCTTTATCCCCCTTCAACATAGTATGATTGGTTTGGTTGGCCCCATGAGAGAAAGAGTGACAGAAAGAAATAATGTATTCAAATTTTATAAGAAATATGGAATAGTTGACTAGTATGTGTATAATATTAACTCATGTGGATCGCATTTCAATTCAGAGACCAATAATGGAATTTAACAGTTACTTTAGAAAAGAGTGTGAAGATTCAAGTTCACCAAGTAAAAATAGAGTTGGTTTTGATTGTAGGTTTGAAAAAATAAAAATATATGGTGTTTGATTAATTACATACTTGTTACATAACTTAGCCACACCATATTTGTGGCGCGAACTAACATTTTGAATTTTGTAATACCTGAACGAGGCACGTGCAAGATACTGAATATCAAGTCGCGTCACATCAAACACTCAGCCTGCGCTGTAACTTCTGGTGTAACCAGATCATAATTATCGTGATGTGACGTGCATACTTTAGCACAACGCGTGTTTTTTACCAGCTGTTAAAATTTCAAATCACGTCGCGCCAAATATCATCATTTCCTTTATCAATTGATTCCCATAACTCCAAAGTGTCACTCAACATACAAGTATCTTCATGAAATAACTTCTCCATTTTCCAATTTTTTAACCTTCAAATCAATTTCTTTTACCTTTTCTATGTTTCTACTCAAATTGGAGCAACCAAAAGGACCATGCTTTTTAATACAAGTGGAAAAAGGGAAAGACAATGCAAATTCATTTTTAATTTTTTACTCGAATCCTAGGGCAAAACCACATTCTAAAAGCAAATAATGAAAGCAAAATAGGAAAAAAGATGAGAAATATAATTAGCATATTGATACCTTAAACCTTCAACAAGCAATGCTGCCTAAAAGAGTATTCAACTCATTCACGTTTGTTTACATTCTATTCATGAGGTGCTCATGTCCTCGGCCTACTACTGCCTCTTCTTTCCGAGATAAACGTTACTCCCTCCGTTCCATACTTATCGCTATTTATTTTTATTTTGGGCGTCTCATATTTATTGTTTTATAAAAAATGATCACTTTTGTCTCTCCTATCCACTTACAACAACTATCCACTAACTTCTTTTCTCTCTCCTACCCACTCACAATACTTACTTTTTCAACATGTTAAAAAAAAAAAAAAATCTCCGTACACTCTTATTTAGTAGCAATAAGTATAGGACGGAGGGAGTATATTATATTCTTTCCGTTTTAAGTAAATATATAAAAATGATAAATTTACTATTCATTATTCATTAAAAGCAAATTTGAAAAAGACGGAAGGATATATTGCTAATGCTATTATCGATGCTTAATTATCAGCAATATTCTACTTACCCGTTCTTTCATGAGAAAATTTTGGGGAAACTCCATAAGTTATAAAAAGTCTTGTTTTTATAGGGGTTAAGGTTTAGGGTTTCGGATTTAGGGTTTAAAGTTGAGGGTTAAAAAGTGGACTTTTTATAACTTATGGAGGAACTAGTTTCCCCCAAAACCAACTCTTTTTTCTTTGCATGATAATTAGTTAAGGCACTAGAGAAAAACAAAATAGCTCTAGCTCAACTGCTCAAGTGGTATATGGTGTTAGCTTTTTATGTGGAGATCACAAGTACTAATCCTGATAGAGAGATTTGTGTTTGGTTATTTATAGGTCCATTTGTAACTTTCATGACATTATGAATTTGTTGGGTTAATGCCTTTGAATTTGGGACGCCGAGTTAAAGGGTTAAACAACAAAGAAATCTCGTGATTCCGGGACGGAGCAGAACAGCTCGGCCGAGCAGGCCAAAGGAGTCGGCCGAGCAGACAGGGTCCGGGCGGATCTGGGGTAATACCCGGGCGGACCTAGGCAATGAGGCGAATCGGAAATTTGACGTCGGAAATCAAGAGCAAGCAGAACAAGTAGGTCCGGGCGGGTATTGGATGAGATCCGGTCGGATCATTGCAAGGGTTCGGCCGGACCATAGTGTACACCCGGGCGGACCAGGAGACCTGGCATGTCAGTTTTGCTACAGAGTTCCAGTTCCGCAGAAGGAAGGTTTTCGAGTCAGTTTTAGACTAGGATTCCAAGTTCCTTGCATACTTTGAGATAGACTTCACCGGTATAAATAGAGGCCATTAGTCTAGATCAAAGTTAGAGTGATTTTGTCTCAGATAAATTATTAGAGTGCTCAAAATAGGTCTGTAATTCTACAGTTACACAGTTAAGAATTTTGTGATCAAAATTCGTGTAGCAGTAATAGTGAGATCTTGTAATCGTTTCTCCAGATTGATAATAATATTCTCTCCCCTCCCCGTGGACGTAGCCAAGTTGGTGAACCACGTATATCAGTGTTTTTGTGATCGCTCGCTTTTCTTATCAAGTCCTGTTATTGCTCTAACAGAATTAATATAAAAAAAAAGCACCAGAGAAAAAATATGAACTTATTTCATTTTAAAGTAAATATGAAATAGCAAATGAATGATGATTGGCAAAGAGATACTCAAAAATTTATTCAGAGTAAAGTAAGATATGGTGAAAGAAAGAAGGATAAAAATGTATTTTGAGAAAAATTTAGTTATGAGAATAAGGCGAAGACAATGATGAATTAAGAATTTTGTGACAAGTGTGTTTATGCAATGGTTTAATTTCAAAATTAACATAACATCAAATTCTTTTTAGTCAACAGTAATAGAAAATAAAGCAAATAAAAATATTCCCAAAATGCCAATACATACTAAACATTGCAACATATCTTTAGTTTGATGTAGATCAAAAAGAGAGTAAACAAAAAGGAAATGTTAAAAACATGCAAACATGGATCATTATTCTTCCCCTTCCACTTCCACTTCCACTTTTGCTTTAGCTTTTTGCTTGCCCATATCAACCATTAGACCCATTACCCAATATTTTCACTTTTTACTCCCACTTCATTATCTTTTTAGAAATATTATCTTTTCTTAAAATGTTAATTAAGATTTAATTTAATTAACTATCAAAATTGAGAGTGATAAAGTCTGTGGTTTCATCCCAAAACTAATTAAATTGAGTGGTGCGAAGCATGCACGTGTAACGGGTCAGCTCTGATACGAACTAGCTATAGGATAAGATTAGTCCATTGGAAAGAAGAAAGGGAGGAACAAGCATTTGTGGGGACATGTGATGCATGCAGTGCACATGGCGGTCATAGTTCCAGTTCTGAGTCCACCTCTACACATCACCATCTTATTTTACTTGTAAAATATTTTGTCTAAGCCATTGACTTCAATTCAGCTGGGAACCAAAGTTTTTTATTATAGAAAAAAAAAAAAAATAGAGATCATTTAATTATCCGAAAATTACAACTAAAAGAAACAAAAAGGTCCTAATTTTGTTGTAGATGACATTTATTATAACGTACCAAAAATTCAACATAAATTAAGTCAAAATGATGTCGAGATTGTTAAAGACATTATATCACATCGGGAGTTAACTAGTCATGCATTGACTATATAAAAATTTTAGGCTACTATTGATTTTGAGATGAAACTTCAGACTTTATCAGAGATCCGTTAAGTTTCTATCAAAAATAAAGGGGAAAGTAAAAGAAAAGCGTATTAGACTTAGTTTATTTACTTGAAATTGGTACGTCAAGGGGGAAGTAGAAATAATAGTTGGAAATTGAAACTCAATTAAAAACATAAAAATAAAATAATAGTAGTGTTATAAATGGGGAACATGAATCCAATAGAATAATCAACATGTACTCGGTGGTACTAATATTAAAAGATTAGCATTAGGCTGGTTCAGGTGTCCTTGTACATACATGTGCTCTACTATTATTATTCACCCTTTTTGGTTTGAACAAAAAAAAAATACTAGTAAAATACCCACCAAACCTAACCCACAAGTTGGATTTTGGTAAGCACGTTATGTTGACCATCACTTTTGAAATCAATCTAAAGCATTACAACTTGTACTGTACAAGTAGGCCACATAAGGTTACATTAGACATATCAATGAGTGAAACCCATCAAATATGAGTTTGACAATAAAAACGGCTCAAATTTCATCTTTTGAAATCAAAGATCTTTGCTAATACATGACCAATTCAAAGGTATTCAAAATTGATGAGCTATATGGTGTAGTTTTTTAGAAAATTGATGCAATTAAAATTTGAGGTTCCGTATTAAAACCAATTGGCAATGGGAGGAGTAGCCCAAGATGTATATATTTATATAGTTAGATACAGTATTAAAACAAAAGAAGTGCGGGATGTAACAAAAACAAGCCACCTTTGGATGCACACCAATGATGAAGCAAACATACATAACATCAAGTCCAAGGGGGCACAATTTCATCCACTATGCTCGTTAAATCTTCTAACACAAGCCCCTAACCGACTGATTTGTATTTCCTTATACACAACTTTCAGAATGACATAATCCATCAAGAACAATGAAACAAAATGCTCCAGATCTCCCGAAAGAAAGTGCATACCCTCACCTCAAATCCTGGATACGCCACTGCAAGGTAGGAAAACAAATGGTACGTGACAGGGTAAAAATAATTAACCAAGTGTGCTTGCACCGGAGAAATGTAGTATAGTATATGTGCCTACACTAACAAAATACATAATCTTTTAGCCACAATCTCTATGAAAGATAATTTATTCAGAACCCATTTGCAACACTTTCAATTTGAAAAAAAAATCTCATGTTAAATCAAGTGACCATGAATAATGTCAACTAGATACCGCCTACCGCCCATTAGGATTCGTCAACAAATCAAGCAAGTTACTGGTTTCCCTGAGCAACAACACCTGTTTAAAGCGAGTTTTCCTACTTAAATGTTCTGATCAGTAATATTCCAGAAAAGCACAAGACTATATATAAAAAGGGATCTTGTTCCACACATAGCAATAATGCACAATTACGGATTTCATTTACAAATGCAAAAAAGTATTAAGATTAGTAACAAGCTGAATGTAAAAACAAGCACACTAAAAAACCTCAATAAAATTTGTTTCTCATGCTTCTAGTTCTATCAACAATGAGTATACACTCTTCTGCTCTGAGTACTAAAATTAAGCTCTCGGAACAATCTCGAAACCGCTTGCTTATTTAACTTCATATCCAAATGAAAACGCTACACACAGCTTAGAAAATGAATGATATATACACCAGTAGATAAATAAATTCAAACGCTAGACTAATTAAGTTGAAAATGTAAATTGACCTCTGAGGACTAAACATTTGAAATAATTTGAGGGAAAAAAAAATAGGTTCTACCGAGAATTGAACTCGGGTTACTGGATTCAGAGTCCAATGTCCTAACCGCTAGACCATAGAACCATATGTGTTGGAATTTAATGTTTATTTCTATTAATACTATTTAATCAATCTGGTTGTACATCTTACTTAAAAACTGTCAGTACTCATATAATATAATAAGTGACAAAATTAATTTATTAAAATATTTTTTTGTATAATAAGTGACATAATTAACTTGTTAAACTATTTAAAGACTGTGATTCACTTGTGTTTGTTTAGAAATAGTGACACTTATTTTCAGATCGATCATAAAAAAACAAAGAATATGGGACAGAGGTAATATTAATCTAAAAAAAAAAAAAAAAATCTTACAAGGTTGCATGTAAAATGTCAAGGCACATGTCAAGGCCATGACATAACTAATTCATACTTAACCATGAGCCATAGAACATGCATGCACAAATTAAGCCTATATTGCTATCTGAAAATTACCTTTAGCAGATAGCTAATGTTGGCCATACAATGGACTTCCTCACTTATGTTTTAATCCTTCTTTGTGCAGCCTTGATTGCAAAGATCTTTACCTTGTGTCTCACCAAATGTTCTTATGAGAAAAATACTAGGCTCCCTCCTGGTCCAACAAGATGGCCTATTGTTGGTAACCTTCTCCAACTAGGTCCATTACCCCATAGAGACTTGGCCTCCTTTTGTGAAAGATATGGTCCTTTGGTCTACCTCCGGCTCGGTAGTATTGATGCCATCACGACTAACGATCCTGACATGATTCGTGAAATACTTGTTCGACAAGATGATGTCTTTGCCTCGAGGCCACGTACGCTTGCAGCGGTTCATTTGGCTTATGGGTGTGGTGATGTGGCATTGGCTCCGTTGGGGCCAAGGTGGAAGCGAATGAGGAGGATTTGTATGGAGAATTTACTTACAACGAAGAGGCTTGAGTCGTTTGCCAAGCATCGGGCGGATGAAGCTCAACATCTTGTACAAGATGTATGGGACCGGGCCCAAAATGGAGAGGTTGTGAACTTGAGGGAAGTTTTGGGCGCGTTTTCCATGAACAATGTGACTAGGATGTTGCTAGGGAAACAATATTTTGGGTCGGGGTCATCCGGGCCAAAAGAAGCCATGGAGTTCATGCACATAACACATGAATTGTTTTGGTTATTGGGGTTGATTTATTTGGGTGATTACTTGCCATTTTGGAGATGGGTTGATCCTTATGGTTGTGAAAAGAAAATGAGGGAGGTGGAAAAGAGGGTTGATGATTTCCATATGAATATTATTGAAGAACATAGGAAGAATGAAGGAGAAAAAGATGATGGAGATATGGATTTTGTTGATGTTTTGTTGTCTTTGCCAGGTGAAGATGGAAAAGAGCACATGGATGATGTTGAGATTAAAGCTCTAATTCAGGTAACATTCATTCTTTCCCCTAACCCTTCATTTTTATGTATGCATAGAGTCACAATAACATTTTTATTTATTTTACAGGATATGATAGCTGCCGCGACAGATACTTCAGCTGTAACTAACGAATGGGCAATGGCAGAAGTAATCAAGCACCCACGGGTCCTTAAGAACATCCAAGAAGAGCTTGATCGTGTGGTCGGCCCTGATCGCATGGTTTCAGAATCCGACCTAGCTCAACTCAACTACCTGCGATGTGTAGTACGTGAAACTTTTCGCATGCACCCAGCGGGCCCCTTCCTTATCCCGCACGAGTCAATACGCGATACCAAGATCAACGGCTACCATATCCCTGCCAAGACACGTGTCTTCATCAACACTCATGGTCTAGGCCGAAACACAGAGATATGGGATGACATAGACGAGTTTCGACCAGAGAGGCATATGTTGGATGATGGAAGTCGAGTCGAGATAAGTCATGGGGTTGATTTCAAAATATTGCCGTTTAGCGCGGGGAAGAGGAAATGCCCAGGTGCACCATTAGGAGTGACTCTTGTTCTCATGGCTTTGGCTCGATTGTTCCATTGTTTTGATTGGAGTCCACCTGATGGATTGAAGCATGAGGATATAGATACAAGTGAGGTGTATGGCATGACCATGCCCAAGGCCAATCCCTTGTTAGCTCGTGCTAAGCCACGGTTGGGAAGTAGTCATATGTACCACTTATGAAGTGGCTCTTTATCAAATTACTTTCTTTTTTTTTTTACTTGGCATCACCATCTATAAACATTTAAATCACTTATTTGAATAATGCTTCTTTTTTAAATTTGACAAAATTCGAAATGATAAATATCCCGTTTTGATTTAGGGAAGGAAGGAGTAACCGAGTTACTAAAATATTTCTGTCATCATTTAAATTTGCTGTAGGCCTCTGTTGGGTTAATGCCTTTGAATTTGGGACGCCGAGTTAAAGAATTAAACAATAGAGAGATTTCGTAATTCCGGGACAGAGCGCAGAAGGAAGGTTTCCAAGTCAGTTTTGGACTAGGTTTCCAAGTTCCTAAAAGATTTTGAGATAAACTTTACTAGTATAAATAGAGGTCAGTAGTTTAGATTAAAATCACACCTCAGATTGTCATAGACAAATTATTAGAGTGCTCAGAGAAGATCAATAATTCTAGATCTAGGGTTTTAGCACAGTCAGGAATTTTGTGACCAAAATTCGTGCTAGCATAGATTAGTGTGATCTTGTAAAGAATTCTCCAGATTGATTATAATATTCTCTTCCCTCCCCGTGGACGTAACCAAGTTGGTGAACCACGTATATCGGTGTTCTTGTGATTGCTCGCTTTTCTTATCAAGTCTTGTTATTGCTCTAACAAGTGGCATCAGAGCTTGGTTGAAAAGGAGAATTAGCATCGACGGAAGAGATCCAAGATCGAAGAAAAACAAGGTAGCAGTTTCTGGTCCGTTTTTATCCAGCGCAGCGGTGAAGAAAAAGGCGTAGCGCATTCGTTCACCGTTGGGTGAGTAGCTTCGGGACTCATAGATCTTCGATCTGAACGGTGGAGATTGGATTTTGATGTCCGTAGCATCCGAAATTGTATTCGGACAGAAGTTGCTGGTGTTTTGTCTTCGATTGTATGCGTTTGGAGTTTCTTGTTGCGACTTCTCTTAGTGGCACCAGAGCTTTGGTTCGTGGTTAGAGATTCAGGGATTCCGCTGCAGAGAACAAGAAGATGGGTCAAGGAGCAGATTCGATCGACAAGTTCAATGGGAAGAATAGTTTTTCTCTCTGGCAGATCAAGATGAAGGCTTTGTTGGTAGACAAAGATTTATGGGAACCGTTGGAGATTGCAATCAGGGATCGTAATGATCCCAAGGATAAGGCAGTCACCACAGAAGGTACAGCAGAACAGTCAGAGAAGGACAAGATAGCAGCAGCGAAGGAGGTGGCGGCATTGAAGAAGTTAGATCAGAAGGCTCACGCCAAGAACATCAGACAGTTGGATGATGAGATCCTAACCAATGTTGCAGGAACAGACTCAGGAAGCGATCTTTGGTTAAAGTTGGAAGATATGTACATGACACGTTCATTGACCAACAAGTTATACCTGAAGAAGAAGCTATATGATTGTCGTATGACTGAAGGTACGCCCATAAATGATCATCTTGACAGATTTACTTCTGCATTACTTGAACTGCGTAATATAAGAGTAGTTGTTGATGACGAGGATGCAGCCTTGCAGCTTTTAGTATCTTTACCTATGTCTTATGAACATTATTTCGATTCGTGCATAAATCGTAAAGATGGGATCTCTCTAGAGGAAGTGAAAACTTCTCTCAAGACGAGGGAATTGCGCCGAAAGGCGAGTGTGAATGAGGCAGGTACCCAGTCATCAGGTTTGGTTGCTAGCAGTAGCAACAGCAGGGGTTCTAGTGGGAGGAAGAACAATCAAGGTAATTCTTCACACAAGAATGGTCCAAAACATGGGGATATCTGTAATTTCTGCAAAGAGAAGGGGCATTGGAAGTTCGACTGTCCCAGAAGAAAGCAAGGCAAGGCACCAATCACAGCAGAGGCCATGACGGCCAGAGATTGCAGTTCAGATGAGGATTATGCTCTAGTAACATCAGAATCAGCATGCGCATCTAATGCGTGGATTCTTGATTCAGGAGCGTCTTACCATATCAGTCTTAGGAGAGAATGGTTTACCGGTTATAGGCAGATAGTTGGCGGTGATATAAGCATGGCCAACAGTACAGTCTGCAGGGTTGTCGGTATTGGTTCGATCAAGGTCAGGACTCATGATGGTAGGGTTGTCACTTTGAACGAGGTTCGACACATTCCGCTTATGACGAAGAATCTGATTTCTCTTAGTCAGTTAGACAGCAAAGGGTTCAGTTTCAAAGGTAAAGGTGGAGCAGTTAGTGTCTGTAACAGTTCAGAAGTGATGCTGAAAGGCCTTAAGCGGGGCTCCTTGTATTTCCTCCAAGGAAAGACGCTTGCAGAGTCGACTATGGCTGCATCAGAAGAGGTGAACGAGGGAGATATGTCTAAGCTGTGGCACATCAGGCTCGGTCACATGAGCACTCGAGAGATGCATGAGTTGACTAGCAGAGATATTCTTTATGGCCATAAGATCAAGGATCTTAAAGGCGTTCTGGATTACATCCACTCAGAGAGTTGGGGACCTTCATGTCAGGAATTTCTAAGGGGGCACAGATATGTCTTGTCTATGGTTGATGATTACTTGAGGAGGCCTTGGGTGGTTATCATGGAGCACAAGAATGGGGTCCTAAGGAATTTCAAGGACTGGAAGACAGTAGTGGAGAACCAGACAGAGAAAAAGATCAAGAAGCTCCGGACAGATAATGGTTTGGAGTTCTGCAGTACTGAGTTCGATTCATTTTGCAGAGAGGTGGAGGTTTCTAGACATCTCACCAGCAGAGGCACGCCACAGCAGAATGGTGTAGCAGAACGAATGAATCAGACATGGCTTGTGGGAGCGTTGTGCATGCTCTCCAATGCAGAGTTGTCTAAACGTTTCTGGGCAGAAGCGCTTAGTACAACATGTTACTTGATTAATCATGGACTTCATACCGGTATTGGCCTCAAAGTTCCCTATGAGGTATGGACTGGTAAATCCATGATTGTTTCAAGTGTTGGCGGTGTTGATAAACAGGTGGAGCAACAAGATACTGAAGAGTTAGTTGTACCACAGTCAGATGTTGAAAAACAGGTGGAGCAACAAGATACTGAAGAGTTAGTTGTCCCACATTCAGATGTTAATCAGGATCCACCAACAGAGATAAAGACTGAAGCACCAGAAAGTTCAAGTTCAGTTCCTAAAGAACATGGGTTAGCACAAGGAGGGTCTAAAAGAGCTAATTTCAGGAATAGATTTGAAGACTTGGTGTTTTATGCACTGCAGGTTGCTGAGGAAGTAGAGCCCGTTCTTGCAGAACCTTCTATTTTCAATAAAGCAGATACATGTTCAGAGTCATCTCAGTGGTATGCGGCTATGGGTGATGAGGTGGAGTCTCTTCACAGGAATCAGACTTGGAAGTTGACTACAAGGCCAGAAGGCAGGAAGATTGTGACTTGCAAGTGGATCTTCAAGAAAAGGGAAAGGATGTCCCCGGCAGAAGAGGTCAAGTATAAAGCTCGAGATGTTGCAAGGGGTTTCACACAGAGAGAGGGGGTGGACTACAATGGGATCTTCTCAACAGTGGTCAGACACACTTCGATCAGAGTGTTGCTAGCAATAGAAGGAGAGATATACATGACCGAGTCGGAAGGATTCCAAGTTCCTGGTAAGGAAGATCAAGTTTGTAGATTGAAGCAATCGCCTAGGCAGTGGTACAAAGGATTTGACAGCTATTTGATAGCAGCAGTCAAGAAGTCAGAGATTCAGAAGTCGAAAGGCTTATTGGTCGCAGAGATGAAGGGTTTGGGTAACGCGAAGAAAATTCTGGGTATGGAGATCTATAGAGACAGAGCCAAACGGAAACTGTTCTTATCCCAGAAAAGATACATCAAGAAAGTTTCAGAAAGGTTTGGTGGGTCGACAACTAAGGCTATAGATACTCCGAGTGCAGTGAATGCACATACAGTCGCGTTTGGGCCCAAATCGGTTGAGGAGAAAGAGTATATGGCTCCAGTATCCTTTGCTAGTGCAGTTGGTAGTTTGATGTATACTACAGTGCTCACTAGAGACGTCAAACTCGTCTGTGGAGATGGGACAGAATGTGCAGTCAAGGGTTTCTCAGATTTGGGTGATGTTGACTCAAGAAAATCGAAGACCGGATATGTGTTCACGCTTGGTGGGTCAGTTGTCAGTTGGAAGGCTAGATTGCAGACGACAGTGACGTTGTCTACAACAGAGGCAGAATACGTGGCATTGACAGAGTCCGCTAAGGAAGGAATATGGTTGAAGGGATTGATCAGCAATCTTGGGGTTCATCATGAGAGGACCAAGAACATTGATGTCAGATATCATTTCCTAAGGGATGAGAAACGGGTAAAGGTGAAGGTAGGGACGGCGAACAACCCTGCAGACATGTTCACAAAACTAGTGACGGGAAGTAAGTTCCAACATTGCTTGGACTTGCAGATTGTTCGCAGCTATTAGATAGCAGAAGAGGCGAGGGGGGAGAAAAGGTTTGTTGTCATGGAGATTCAAAGTCAAGGTGGAGATTGTTGGGTTAATGCCTTTGAATTTGGGACGCCGAGTTAAAGGATTAAACAATAGAGAGATTTCGTAATTCCGGGACAGAGCGCAGAAGGAAGGTTTCCAAGTCAGTTTTGGACTAGGTTTCCAGAGTTAAGCACCTATTTGGTCCTTAACCTATTGAGTTGTTTTCCTTTTGGTCCTTAACCTATTTTGGTTTTCCTTTTGGTCCTTGATGTACCTAGTTGCAGGATAAAGTGGTCCTTAACCTATTTTAGTTTTCCTTTTGGTCCTTGATGTACCTATTTGCAGGATAAAGTGGTCCTTGACCTATTTTGGTTTTCCTTTCGGTCAACAAGCTATGTCGACGATTTTAAGGACTACTTTGTCCGGTAAATAGGTACATCAAGGACCAAAAGGAAAATTAAAATAGGTTAATGACCACTTTATCCTGCAACTAGGTACATCAAGGACCAAAAGGAAAACCAAAATAGGTTAAGGACCAAAAGGAAAACAACTCAATAGGTTAAGAACCAAATAGGTGCTTAACTCCTAGGTTTCCAAGTTCCTAAAAGATTTTGAGATAAACTTTACTAGTATAAATAGAGGCCAGTAGTTTAGATTAAAATCACACCTCAGATTGTCATAGACAAATTATTAGAGTGCTCAGAGAAGATCAATAATTCTAGATCTAGGGTTTTAGCACAGTCAGGAATTTTGTGACCAAAATTCGTGCTAGCATAGATTAGTGTGATCTTGTAAAGAATTCTCCAGATTGATAATAATATTCTCTCCCCTCCCCGTGGACGTAACCAAGTTGGTGAACCACGTATATCGGTGTTCTTGTGATTGCTCGCTTTTCTTATCAAGTCTTGTTATTGCTCTAACAGCCTCATTTCCTAACATCTGAGTTTCATGAAATAGTGAAAATGTATGTTTATGATCCCAGAAAGTATCCAGTTTTGATTTCAGAGTTGTGCATGTGATTGGTAATAGTGTCAGTCAATCGGTCCCTCGTGATGTCGGATAATACATGCGTTGACACTTTACTCGAGCTAAATAGTGTAATCTATTTACTTGGGTGTGGGGAGAGGGGGATTTCTAGCCCACTGCATGTAGTGATATTGGAACGGAAGTACCACGCCTTTTCCTTGTTGATGTACTTACTTCCGACGACTTCTTGAGTTTAGGGTAATAGCATCGCCAAAATGATGGATTTTTAGTCTCTTTTGTGTCATGTGTCATCTTGGATTTGCTTGTATCGCTTTTGAGGTTGTTTGATATTCTGGTGCATATTGATTAAAGTAGGGTAATTTACCATGCTTGAGATAATCTTGTGGATACAATTACTTGATGGAATTTAGGTAAGCAAAGGACTTGTGCATGTAGCGAAAGATTTTATATACAAAAGATTTTACTGTTTTTTGAGATTTTTTTGGGTTCATATTTGGGATCCTTGATGGTTAGGATTGAGATTGTTCAGGTGGTTTTATTATTATGGCAAGACTAGGTCCAATCTCCTAAGATTAAGTTTGAGTTTACTTCAATATTGTACAAGAAACGTATAGATTGAATTATGTTGCATGGTGTTAGTTATAGGCTTTTGGCTTCATGGCACGAAGAAACTGATATAAATGCATATTTTTTTTTCAGCAATCAGATTCGCATCGTCGCCCTGCAAGTCTAGGTGGTTCCAGTGACTGCCAAAACATGGCCCGAGATGTAAGAGAACAAGAAAGAAGATGAAATCCCAGCACAAGTGGGAGTACTGCATTACACTTATTTATATACATGAGTGGTTACATAGAAATCATCTAAACAATGTATATGGTGTATGGACTGGAAACATCTATACAATTAATGTATGTCTATCTTATCCTACATGAATGCACATAGTATTCTTAGTTTATCAGACTATGAATCTATCACGAGATTCTGAGGTCTGTGGCTAAATCTGGATTGGCACGCGTTGGCAGAAAAGGCGAAGCACAAATGGTGGATGTCCCTCCCAAAGAAACAAGTCAACAAGAGAGTCATTCTGTTGATGTGAGTTTGAGCCCTGGTGATTATAGTGTTGAGATTGAAGGGGAGGCTGCTTCAATGGGGAAGACTAGGGTTGAGATGGAAGCACTGACTGCTGTAACAGTTGCTGGTTTGACAGTGTATGATATGTGCAAAGCTGCTTCCAATGGTATCCAGATTACAGCTCGAACGCAAAATTGGAGGGAAACGTGGGGATTGGTCGAGAAAGAAATGATGGGTTGTGGCTAATAAGTTGGGGACTCCAATATAAATACTATAAATAACACTTTTCAGAATTTTATTAGCATACTATTATTGCTCAATGTTCATATAAATTGACAACAAAAAAGTGGGACCATCACTCTGGACCCGGGGTTAGTTAAGTTTCAAGGCTTCTTATTAATATTTCGGTTAAATTTAGTACGCGGTAGAGGTGCAAATAAAATAAAAACAGATAGAAAGTAGTTGAAATGAAAGTTATGTGGTCCGTACGCGTGAAATTATTGGTTATGAATCCCTTTTTCTTTAACCTCTTCCTCTTTAGTAATGCAATGTTGTTTGATGCCTAGACACTACTGCACTTTACCATGAAACATCGCACTCTGTTTTGGAGTAGTTTCTTTAGGCTTTTGTGAAAATTGTTGGCCCACTTTTGAAACAAAGGCTCATCGTATGGTGCAAAATAAATGCACTCGCACTCTTTAAGTGCCCACCGTACGCGTCATCTATATATGAAGTTCCATAACTGCTGCTCCGTCCCCCAACTCTGCACCCACACAGATTTGAGACCGCTGCAGCAGTTTCAGGCCCGGCGGTCAGCCACTATTAGGACATAGTGGTGTGGACAATGGCAACTTTAAAAGAGAATTTTGTGCGAGAAGAAACTAAGTTGTTTCATTTTCTATTTCTGCAGCCTTATTTTTCAACATAATGGCCATACTTTTGACTTATTGACACCATTAACCTACATAGTATGGTCACACCTCTGAAAACCAACTACTGTCCAATATAACATTGTTGGATAGTTAAAACTTTAAACTTTCTCTTATCTGCCCTCCTACTTTGGAGCAAGGGTAGTAAATACTGTCTTCTACTTTCATAAATGTGCTAACCAACTTAAAATCTGACCCTGATTTTTACTCTTTTAGGTGGGGAGATGGGTGTATTTGGGGAGATGGGTTATTTAAAGGTACAACCGCAAGTAGAGAAATGTAGTACTGTCTTAGTTGCCATCCCTAAGTGCTGATCGTAGATTGATGGATTTTGTTTGGCAGAAGTAATAACTCTTGAGAGAAAGAACGAATAATACTAGGGGCACAAAAAAGTCACAAAAACTTGCTCATAAAATCCTAGGTGTAATAATGCTATTGATGTTTTTAATTAGGGTGTGGCGGGTCCATTATCGATGCAACCAATAAAATATCGCCACCTCACCTTGTGAGCAAGATTTTGTGAGCTTATTTTGTGCCCCTAGCATTGCTCGAGAAAGACCTCAATACAAATGGATCTAAATAATTAATACATATGGTTGTTCATTATATCAACCAACAATATGTTACATGTATAACCCCCCCACCTCCAAAATAAAAAAAGAAAAAAAGGTTAGATTGTAGTCTCTAAGTACTTGATTCATTTCCGTTGGGTCAACTTCTTCAATGAAACTGGTGCAATGTCTTGCCGTGTCAAATTTGTGCTTTCAAAAACATATGCGGACACATTCATTCAGATGGAGAGAGGATTATTTAAGCTTTTGCATATTTCAGATCTACGGATTTCAAGTAATTGTTCTGTGATTAAAGTGTGTTTGTGTATTAAGTTCAATCTAGCTAGCCACAATTGTAATTTAAGGTGAAGTAGAGTTGAGGGTTGTTGTAAAACAAGAGAGTTGAGAAGAAAAGAGTCACGAGGGAGAAATGTGTAGCATGGATTTCATACGACTCCCATCAATTACGCATACAACTATCTATCTATCTTCTACTTTCACCAATCTAAGTCTTTACACATGAAACCTCCATGCTCCCTGACAGGGGCGGATTTGTGTTAGTGCTAGGTGGTGCACTTGCACCTGGTCAACCCAAAAAATTTAATTTTTTTTTTTTTTTTTTTTTACTAAGTGCACCGCCAAAATAATAAAAGTAAGCTATTATATTCTTGGTGAGTGTGTGAACCTAGAAAAATTAAAATTTACCCACTTCATTTAAGTGACTTATTTCATTGTTTGGACAAATTGAGAGACAGAGAGATCAGAGAGAGCGCAGAAAAAAAAGAGAGGAGAAAACAGGAGTGCGACGACACCGACGCAATCGGCAACCTCCAATCGCAATCGATAACCTCCAGGCTCCAACCGGCAAGGCGGCAACTAGTGACGCCGGCGACATCTTACCCATCTTCTTCCCTTTTTGTAAGTTTTCATCTCTCAAATCTCATTATTTCTCTTCAAATTGGATTTAACAGAAATTTAGGATTTGAACTACAATTTGGGGCTTTGACATTGTTCTTCTAATTTCATGGGTGATTTCAATTTATGTGTTTATTAAATGTTTGATTTTAAATGTATATGTGTTTGAATGGTTATTTCATGGATATTTTTTAGCAAACTTACATGCTTGCAGCTAGTTGACTGTTGTTAACTTTATCTCGTCTTATTTAGTGCATTAGAATTCTCTGCATTTACTTCCTCTAATTGACTGGACCAAAAAATAAATAAATCGGGGGCTCCGCCCCCGAACCCCCAAAGAAAATGCGCACCCTTACCTCAAATCCTGGATACGCCGCTGGTGCACCTGGTGATCAAGATTCTCAGATCCGCCACTGCTCCCTGATTCAATTGGTTAGAGGCTACCTGAGTGCTAATGTACTATACTACTACCTCCCTGATTCAATTGAAAATACTAGCCCCTTACTTTTAAATAAATACTACTCTCTCCGTCTCATACTTATTGCTACTAAATGAAAGTATACCGGGACTAAGAAAATAGGTTGAAAAATTAAGTATTGTGAGTGGGTAAGAGAGTGAAAATAAGTTAGTGGATACTTATTGGGAGTGGATAGGAGAGAGAAAAGTGAATATTTTAGGTAAGTAACAATAAGTGTGAGACACAGTAAATGGAAATAAGTAGCGATAAGTATGGGACGGAGTGAGTAGTATTTAACGTGTGCCTTAAAAACACTTAAAAACACATGTTTAGTATATAATCACAACTATCAATTTATTTATCATATTTTTTCCTAATGGTTTTTATAATTATAAAAGATTCCTTTGTATTTATGTAAACTCATTTATTTTACGGTAACATTTGTTTTATGAAAATAATTAAAAAAATATATACTACCTCCGTCTCAGTTCAATGTGCACTTTTACTGTTCATGTGGTCAATTCATTCGAACTTTGACCATTATTTTGTGAAAATCTAGCTATTATTATACAATTTTGAAAGTTTTTATTGTTTTATTGGTAGAGATAGTATCAATAACATCTTTCAGAATTGCATAGAGATATATAGATTTTCATAAAATTAAGGTCACAGTTCAGTCAAGCTAACCACAAAAGTCAAACAGTGCACATTGAACTGGGACGGAGGTAGTAATATATAATAAATGAAAGTGATAGATTGTAAATATGAGGTTATTATTAAGGGATTTTTACCAATAAGTCCGTAGAAGGTAGAATTTGCCAATATATACAGACATTTTCATATTCTACCTTAGGGTCCCTACAATGAAATCAATTTTACCAACAAATCATTTCCACTTTCTAAAGGGCAAAAAGGCCCTCAACCCAATTAAAATCCCTTTACCCCTCTTGACTTTGACCATCTTTGACCGCCACCACCATCCGCCGCCAACGACTGCCAGACCTCGGCCAACTGTCCGCCGGACCTCAACCACCTCCGACAAACACCGCCGCCATCGTCTACGACTGCCGGACCTCAACCACCTCCGACAACCCACTACTGCCGCCACAACCATCTGCAACCCCAAGTATTATTAATAAAAATTATTTGCCCTTAGTAGGTTTTGAACCTAAGACCTTTTAGTCTTAACTAAAACTACTAACCACTTTTCCAAGACTTTTACTTATTCTTTTTGTAAACTATTAATTTAACACTAAAATCTCACTTTTTTTTTGTTGTGATTAGGAGTATTAATTCTTTACAATCGAACAATTCCTCAATTTTTAATAATAAAAAAAATGAGATGAATTTATTTCACAATTGTTTAAAAAGCGTTTGACAGCACATATTTGTGAAATTAAGTGTCATTTGTAAAAAACTGTGTGATGAATTTCTCAGTTGTTACACTCAACTCATGTGTGAACAATTGAGAAATGAATTCACCGGTTCTTATATCAAACTCATGTGAGAAAAAAATGAGAAATGAATTTACTAGTTCTTATATCAAACTCATGTGAATAATTGAGAAATGAATGTCTCAATTATTATTATATTAACAACTAAGAAATGCATGTCTCAGTTATTACAACTGTGAAATCACATAATAGCGAAATCATATAAGTGTGAAATCGGTTAAGAAATAATTTCACAAGTGACAAATGAAAAATGACACAACTGTGAAATCACACAACTGAGAAATCATACAAGTGTGAAATTAGTTAAGAAATTATTTTACAAGTGAAAAATAATTTTTTTTCTTTTTAAAATTTAATTAAATGTTAAGTGTACTTGTTTGATTCGTCTTAATAATACTATTAAAACGGTGATTTCGGATTATTTTTTCGATTTGTAGATATTGGGATATTACATTCTAAAAGTTTGAGGGTCTTTTGGTCTTGCATAAAAGCTAGAGACTTATTGGCGAGTTTTGAAAAAATCTGTCCTTATTTGTCGTTTTTATTTGGTTTAGGGACTTATTGATCAAAACATCTATTATTAACATGACACACGGTAAAATATTGTTAAATAATTAGCTGATCACTTTTACTATTGCTAATTGTTAACACCACTTTACAACAAAAATACTCCAACTAAATCTTTGTTGATTTCTTTTGACCCAACTCAACTCAAATCCTTTTCTCCAAACTCACATTCTATCTCTCTCTCTTTTTTTTTTTTTTTTTTTGTCCCGAACCAACTGAGATCTTTGTTGAATTATTTTTGAACAAAGATCTTTGTTGAAATGAGGTGAATAATTTTTAATTTGAAAAATTGTTGTATTAATAGTATAATGTATTGAGTAAAATCAAAGTTCTAAAAAGCGTTAGGCCGTCACTAGGCGCCGTAACTAAGCAAAACCAAGAATTCAAACATAATCATAATATTTTAAGAGGACCAAAACATTTATTGAGGAAGGTCTATCACTTTAGGCGGGGCATAAGCCGCCTATGTAACTATGCAAAGGACTTTTAGAACACGGAGTAAAATACAGCCGTTAAACCTCTCAAATTTTAATTAATTAAATCACCACCCGACCAATGTTCCTATTCTTCTCGCAATTTACTCCATCCTTCAATCAAACCAAACGGCCCTTCTCTCTCTCTCTCACGCACAACACACTCTACTGTGTTCCTCCATTATTTATACTCCATTACTCTTCTCTCTTTCACTCTCATTTTCTTTCCCTCTTCTTCAACACCCGGAAAAATGGAAGGAAAATCTAAACCTATTTTCCTTTCCTTCATTTTCCTCTCCCTCTCCCTCTCCCTTTCCCAAGCTTTCCAATTCCAAACCTTCACCCCAACCTCCCTCCCCAAACCCCAAGCCTTCATCTTCTCCGAACCAGACTCCCAATCTTTAACCGCAGACACCCATTCCTTCCCAAATGACGAAACTACCCTTTCCGTACAGTTATACCACCTCGACTCCCTCTCTTCCCACTCCTCCCCTGAGAGCCTCTTCAAGCTCCGCCTCCAGCGCGACGCCTTCCGTGCCAAAACGATGTCGTCCGTCGCCGCCAACGGTAACGCTACACGTGCTAAGAGTAAGACCGATTTCAGCAGTTCCATCATCTCTGGACTCGCGCAGGGTAGTGGTGAGTACTTCACGCGCCTCGGCTTCGGCACGCCTCCCAAGTACTCTTACATGGTGCTAGACACTGGCAGCGACGTCGTTTGGATCCAGTGCTCACCTTGCCGGAAATGCTACACTCAGTCCGACCCAATGTTCGATCCCTCCAAATCCTCTTCCTTCCACGGCGTCGCCTGCAGGTCTCCGCTCTGCCAACGGCTTGATTCTCCGGGATGTAACAGCAAGAACAAGTGCATGTACCAGGTCTCTTACGGCGACGGATCTTTCACCTTCGGCGAATTCGCAACTGAAACGCTGACGTTTCGCAGAAACAGAGTTGACAACGTCGCCTTCGGCTGCGGCCATGATAATGAAGGTTTATTCGTTGGTGCCGCCGGTTTGTTAGGTCTCGGACGGGGTAAATTATCCTTCCCGAACCAAGCCGGTCGCCGATTCGGTTCGAAATTCTCATACTGCCTAGTCGACCGATCCGCTTCGTCCAAGCCGTCGTCTCTAGTTTTCGGCAACGCCGCCGTCTCTAAACGCGCCGTCTTCACTCCCTTGCTCACTAATCCCAAACTCGATACCTTCTACTACGTTGGCCTGAACGGATTCTCCGTAGGCGGAGCACGTGTTGCAGGCATTACCTCCTCCCTCTTCAAGCTCGACACCGCCGGCAATGGCGGTGTAATTATCGATTCCGGTACTTCAGTCACCAGGCTGACCCGTCAAGCTTACATTGCACTTCGTGACGCGTTCCGTGCCGGAGCATCCAGTTTGAAGCGGGCACCCGATTTCTCACTGTTCGACACATGCTTCGACTTGTCCGGAAAGTCGGAGGTGAAGGTCCCAACGGTGGTAATGCATTTTACCGGTGCTGACGTGTCATTACCGGCGTCGAATTACTTGATTCCGGTGGATAGTAGCGGGAGCTTCTGTTTTGCATTTGCGGGTACGACAAGCGGGTTGTCAATTATTGGTAATATCCAGCAACAAGGGTTCCGGGTGAGTTATGATCTGGCCGGTTCACGGGTCGGGTTTGCTCAACGTGGGTGCGTGTAATGTGGCTTGTTTGGATATCACTTTCTTTTTTTCACTTTACTTTTTCTTGATTTTCCGGGAAAAAGCAGGAAAGAGATCCAAGTATGTGGAAAAAAAGGGATATCTTCACATGTTGTTTGTTGTATTTTGCTACTAAATTATGATCTAATATAGAGGTAAAATGGTCATTGTAGAAAGCTCTACTGAAATTCTGTTGATTATTGAACTTATAATACAGGGACAAATTGGGCATTATGGAAATTTTTATCTTCCAGACTTCGACTATTATTACACTCCTGTTCCGAAATGATGCGGAAAAAAAAATCATACTCCCGTTTCAAGTAAGTTGCAACATGATTTTTTTTTATCAACAAAAATGAACTTTGACCAACCATTGGTGACGATTTAATGATCACAATGAAATTCTAAAAAATGTTATTGATAAATTACTTAATAATTTATCAACTACAAATTTTAGAATTTTACTTGAATAATTAGATCGTCGCCAATGATTGGTCAAAGTTCATTTTTTTTATCAAAAAAATCAATATGTTGCAACTTACTTGAAACAGATGGAGTATTGATTATGGGAAGTAGGTAGGTACTAGTAGATTACGGGTGCATTTGTCTCCGCTCTGCATAAAATTACAACACCACAACCTCCACACTGACAGCTCTATTTTCATGACTAATAGGCCAAGAAATGAAGAAAAATATACTCCTATACAATACTACTACTCCCTCCATTTTAAATTATTTTTCGTTTTAGGAGTAAAAAATTGTTTCAAAATATTTGTCACTTTACTATTATCAATGCATTTTTACCTTTTTTTTTTCTCAATTATACCCTTATTAATTATGGTAAAAGCATCTCTCATGCAAGCTTTTAATCACCTAGAAAGTTGAATTATTTAAGGGCAAATGGGTCTTCTTAACATGCATTAATTACATTTCTTAATATGTGTGGAAAAAACTAAAGCGATAGATATTTTGGAACGGAGTGAGTATTGTTTTTGAATTGTGAGCCAACATTCACAATATGGATAGGCGTTGGGTTTATTAATGTTGCTCCGCGTAACGAACCACCTCAGACTTTATCATGGTATCAGAGCTGACCCGTTATACGTGCAGGCCTAACAGCCCACGATGTTGCTCTGCACCACCCGTAACAAGTCCACGTTGCAAGCCTTGGCAAAGCCCGACTACATGTGAGGGGCGTGTTAGAGACAATTATCCCACATTGAGAATTAACAAGCTATGCTTTGGCTATATAATGATCCTGAGCCACTCCTCCTATTGCTAATTGATTTTGGGATGAAACCTCAGACTTTATCACTTACTCCCTCATTTCCTAACCATTCTCAAATATAAAGAGCATTTATTTACAAGGAAGTTTTTTGTGAGTTTTTTTTATTTTTAAAAGTATTTTTAAAGTTTTTTTTATTATTGTGGGATTTCTGAAAGAGTTCTTTGCCAAAGAGTGCTTTTAATAGAAAGAGCTCTTTTTTGTTGTTTATACTCCCTCTGTCCCCCTTGAAATTGCAAAACTTGCCATTTTGAGCGTCCCAAAGAAATTTCAAAATCCATAAAAGGAAAGTTTTAACCCACTTGCACACTCACATCCACTAACTCACTAACTATTCTCTACGTCACTTTCTCTCTCCCACTCATCTATCAACACTCACAACACATTACCTTTTTCACTTTTTCCCTTAATTCTTCTGCCATAATTTTTTTGTGCAATTTCCACAGGGACGGAGGGAGTACATTAATATTCACCCACTCGTAAAGAATGAGTTCTACTATTGTGGAAGTTTTTAAAAAGCGTTTTCTTTTTGTAGTTTTAAAAGCTTGAGTTGGTTTTGGGAAAAACTAGTTCCTCCATAAGTTATAAAAAGTTCACTTTTTAACCCTTTAACCCTAAGCCTTAAACCCTAAAGGCCTAAACCCTAAACCTTAAACCATAAACTTTAACCTCTATAAAAACATGACTTTTATAACTCATTGATGGATGAGTTTTTACCCATCCAAATCATATACTTCTATAACTTATTAGAGGCTCAACCTTGGGTGTTTTAATTGTTTTTGGAGTGTTTATGAGTATAGGAAAGGAGCGGAAGAATGCATGGATTCATGTACATTAAAGTGCGAAAAAGAAGGATAAAGAACGGACCAGAACATAAAGATAAAGAGATGTGACCACTGAGTAATCAAGTCCATTGGATATTACTCGAAAATATATTTCCAACGATAGTTTACACGTCCAAATCGGAGTTCGTATGAAGAAGTTATGGCCTCCGGAAGTTTACGCGTAAAATGTACAAGCCACAATGCAGAAGGTGCGACCGCACATACACCGGAGCAAACCCCAGAACAGACTGATCAAGTGGGCGGCTGCCCACTTTCCACTTGGGCGGCTGCCCACTCAGGGACCTTAGAGGAATTTTCCAAGGGCTTTTCTGGAATTTTTGGAGGACCTTTGGAGAATTTTCGGAGAGCTTTTCTGGAAACCCAAAAATACCAGGGGCTCCTGAGGAATTCCGGCCATCAGCATTTATTTCTTATTTTTCAACAAGGAATCCTAGGGTTTTTCCTATTTTTACACCTCCTTAGCCCTAGTATAAAGATAACACTACATCCAATTTATTATGGGGATACTTTATACATACTTTTATTCAAGATTCAAGGCTGTAATCAAAGATTCATCAATTTAATTCAGGTTTTGATGTTCTTTAGTTTATTCTTTGTTCTTGATTATATGAGTAACTAATTCTTAGATTCATGGATTGGTAGTAACAAATACTATAACTCTATGCTATAGATTTAATTCTTTCATTCTTTTTTATTCTTGTTCGTTAAAATATTCTTCATACTTAATTCTTTAGTTTCAATTATACGTTAAGATATAAATTGGCTTTAGAATTATTGGGTATATATTGCTTCACTTGCGTGGGCGATTATACGTTGACCACTATTTTAATATTAGATCTAATTGAGGACCTAGCGGAAGTCAAAAGGATTTAGGTTTATATGTTCTTGAGTGCTTCATGAATTTCTTGCATATTGTGTAGACCTAGCGGAAAGTATAATATAAAAGAAATAAAAGGATTGCAATCCGGCGACCGAACCGTCCCAATTCTTACTAAAGTGAACAAACCCAAGAATGAGATTGATCTTATTATTATGAGCATAGCATAAATTGAAGGTATTTGTGAATCTAATCCGTGAATCCCTTGTCATCCTTGATAAATCCTTCTTTTTAATTGTTTTCTTAATATTAGTTTAAATTCTTGCATTAGTAGTTTAGTTAAATATTCTCAAACAAAAACCCTGGATACTTTTACATTAATTAAATATACTTGTTTTCACTCAAGTCTCTGTGGTTCGACCCTTACGTTTGTACGTTGCTACTTCGGTGACTTGTACACTTGCAAGGTAATTTAATTAGAGGGAGATTTTCTCCATCACTCATGAAGAAACTAGTTTCCCCCAAAATTTTCTCTAAAAGCTTTGCAGGCAACAAATTTAACATAAGCTTATTTCACACTTTTTACTTTACATAAATAATTGTTATAAATGGATAATTGATGACGCCCTGGATTTCTGGGGTCACGGATATAGAACTCCAACTTTGCTGTCTCTTGATCCTGATCACAACACAAACAAGAACACCGTTAAGACCAAGGCTGGGTTGGAATCCGGCTTAGGCCCTCGGGTGTGAGAGTAAGATCTCTGAGGAAAACCTAAGTAGAAAGCTTGTGAAAGCCTTGTGTGTGTGAATAGGATAGAGCACGTACCTGGCCCTTTGGGGCGGATAGGAGTATTTATATGAGTAGAAGGAGGAGGTAGGTTAAGGTACTAACCGCCCTTGTACCGGATGGACACGCAGCAGGTCCTCATTGGTTCGGCCAGGGGAGTGGCTGGGAACGTGGCGTGTTGTCAGGGAAACATGGTTCCACCACCAACCGTTATGGTGTGTCAGGTACGAACAGGTAACGTCTGTGGTACGTTTGTGACAGCTGGCTGCTGCGGGCTCCGGGCAGGAGGTCGAGTGATCAACACGGGACCCTAAGAATAGCGGGAGGCAGAGCTTGCGGGCTTATCCGGTTTGATGTGTCGAGCTCGCTTGTACTGGCTTTGAACCGGGTCCGGTCCGGTCTGCGATGCTCGGTCTTATCAGTGGCCCCTAACTCCGAGGGTCAGCTTATTTATGAGTGGCGCGAGGAGTTACATTTCCATGTCTCGGCCCGAGCAAACTGTAGTAAATACGTGCACGGAATCTCATGGGACGGGAGTCTTACAATGGTGGTTGATGACAGGACAATGGGCCCCACGAGTCAGGCTAGTGACGTAGCTGTCAGGTCCTTGATATGACAAGGAGCACGCTCATTAAATGCGGACCGTCATTGGAATTCGAAAAAGCTGATTCCCGCCTCTTCGTTTTCCGGGTCTAAGCCGGGTCGCTCTGGATCTTCGGTTTAAGCCCGACCCATTCTGGGGGTATAAATAACCCTAACTGGCTTATTCAAAGACCTTCGGTATTTTTAATCTTTGGCCATCTCTCTTGAGAGAAATATTGCTGATAACGACGTTGATTTGCTTCTTCCGTTTCCTTAACTCGATCGATTTAACAGGTAGTGCTTCCCTTTTTTATTTTCGTCCCTGGTTTCTTATTGCTAACTTTTCGCCTTCGGTCCTCTCCACCGTTCATCGGGGGTAGAAACTTAACACGCCGTGTTTTCATAACTTATCACATCACGAACCAAGCTTTTAACTTTTAACCACCGAATCTCCGATTTCTAACCGGTTAACTTGTCTCTTTCTTAGGAATCCTGGGTCCATCTTTGATTTTATAAAGTTTTGTTGAAAAAACCTTTGACTGTGATTATGGATGAATTGGACCTGGGGAGAATGCTTCGTCCGGACCTTTTCGGTTGTTGTCGACGAACGGGAGGGATTTACCGGTATCTGATAAATGCCTGGAAAAGGCTTTCCCGAGATGCTTTTATGACCATAGGGATAGTCTATGAGTGGGACTCTTGATCCTACCCCTGCTGTGGGAGACAGGCCCCTTAGTTCATTTTGACACGGGTAGAATGAGGGTAATAGGGGGCGAGGAACAGTTGGGGGTTTTTGTGAAAGCGGTTTTAACTCGATTCCCCGATAATGTAGATATGGCCGGTAACGCTAGAAGGTTGGTGAGATTAGGTGGAGACCTCGTGTCTGCAAGCGGTTCTAATGCCCAGTCTTGGTTGGATGTCCCTCTGGATGACGATCTGCCCGTTCAAGGCCATAACCGCGACGTTTCCGCGGGTGCTGGGGTGATTGAAGTGACCAGCAGCGGGGATGTTTCAGAACGGGCTGATGATGGCGACGAATTCTTATTGGATGAACCTGCCCGGGATGTCGTGGGAGATGGTTCTTCAGATACTCAGTCGGACTCACGCGGGCAACTGGAGAGGCTGGCCCCTGATACTGCTCGCAAGGTCAACTTGCTTCGCTCCCCTGTTAGGATCGTAGATTCCTTTCCCGAGGGCCCTGATAACAGGAGGACCAGTCAAGCAGGTGCGTCTAGCTCTGGCGCGGGTTTGAGGGACGAAAGCGAGGAGGATGATGGTGATGAGTATTTGTCGCAGTTTCGCGTCGACTCCAAAGTCTATCTCGTCTACGGTCTTATTGAATACGAGTCTCTCATGGGTGGGAGATCAATGACTCCTCCCTTGATCCGGGCCGAGAACCTTGCCTGCATATTCTACCCGGCTCAGTTTGAAAACGGGCTGCGCCTTCCCTTGGATCCGTTTCTTTGTGAATTTCTTGAGTTCACCCATTGCCTGCCTATGGATCTGACCCCGAATGCCATTCGCTATCTGGTATCCTTTATAGTCGTAAGCCGCATGTTGGGGTATGAGCCTTCTTTGTCCGCGCTCCATATTTACTTCACCCATCAAGTCACTGCGGGCTGCTTGAGCTTAAAGACCAAACCGCGGTCTGAGAAGATTTTTTCCGCAGCTACTAACAAGTTCGATCAGTGGCAAAGATATCCCTTCGTTATTCAGAACCGTTTAGGCTGGCCATTCCCTCGTCCTGACAACTTAGCGCCAATTTCGATGTCCCGCCAAAACTTTCCTGATCCGGAAGAAGGCCGAGAGCTGAGCGCGGCGATGGAGGCCTATCTTGCCCGGTTTACGAAGAGGGTTACCCTGGACGACCAGTCCGTTGTGGAGACTCCTCAAGTTTACGACGTCTCCGCAATTATTAGCGATGAAGAGCTCTTGATCTTCGCTGGGGTGGCCCCGAGGCGCGTTTCTGGCCCCGAGCCCAGGGTCATCATGGCCCCTATATTACGAGATCCTGATTGGAAAGTTCATCAATCATTTGCTTTCCTTTCTGATTGCTCGGCCTGTAATTCGGGGGAGACTTGTGCAGACCCTGGTTTACTCGGTCTCTTCCATTGTACACTTTCGTATTATTTTTCTTGTCTTCTTTCGCTTTGTTTTTACCCGCCTGACTGTTGTTCTTGTTCGCAGACCCAAACGCCACGATGCCTCCCAAGTCCGCCGCAGAAATCAAGGTCGCGGCCAGGAAAGCCGCAGCTCTTGAAAAGCAAAGGAGAGCTGATGCCATGAGGAGGGTGGAGGCTCCTGGGGTCAAGATCCCTGTCACGGACAAGGTTGATAAGTCCGGGGCGGTGGTTTCTCAGCCGCAGCTGACCCGGAACCTGCCCCCGAATCCCCGCCAAGGCGCTGGCCGCGGTAAATCGGTGATTGGAACTGGCCATTCCTCCCAAGCCTCTGTCGTAGGTCTGTCTGCTCCCGAGCCCACGAAGAAACGCCCTGCTATCGTGGATCCGGCGTCCCCTCAGAGGGATAAATATCAGAGGGTTGGCTCCTCCTCCGGTGATTTCACGGTCTTATCTCCTTCGAGAGGGACTTTATGCTCCAATTTATTTCCGGTGGAGTCAATTGAGGATCGAGAGCGCGCCCGGGAGTTCGGGCTTAAGATAGCCAAGGCCCCTGAGGTGTATGGGGTGGATCTTTACAGCCGCCGGAGCGCTAATGCTTATGTTGGTGATGGGCTGATGCATCGCCTCTATTTTCCAGATTACCAACAGAAGGTTTTGGCTGCTTCGAATCCTATCGCCGCCGCGGGCAACGTGGGCTTGTGCTTGACCGAGGTTCGTTTTTGACTTGGGTTATATATCGTGCTTCTCTCCGCATCGTAGTCTAATCACCTTTGTTATTTGCAGATTGCCAACGAGGTTATCTATTTGCGGACCCAACACGAGTCTGATGCCGCCGTGATCGCGGCGAGGAATAATGAGCTGATGTCGGCGAGGGAGGAGGTCCAAAAGCTGACTAAGACTGTGGAGAGCGCCGGCCAGGAATTAAAGAGTAAAGATGCGGAGGTCGTTAGCGCGGCCAAGGAGGTATCTAAATTAAGTAGTGAACTGGCCGCTGCTCGAGAAGCCAAAGAGCGGGCTGAGGCTGAGAAGGCGAGTGTTGATGCTCGCAATACTGAGCTCCTAAGGTTTTTGGAGGCGGAGAGGAAGAAATCCGCGGAGCTGTCCAACAGAGTGGACGAGCTGGACGGCAAACTTCTTGACCAAATGCGCTATGAGAATGAACGTGTGCGGGTCTTGGAGGAGGAGAGGGGCAAGGCGGTTGCTGAATTCAAAGAGTCCGCAGAGTACTCTGACAAATTATCCGTCGCGGGCAATGAGCAATATGAACAGGCGGTGCATACTATTGCCCGGAATCTGGCGGCCACTGGGAAATATACTGCCCAAGAGATCACTATCCTTTGTTCCATCGTGGCCACGGATCCGGAATGCTTTAATGGTCATTCCTTAGTGCCTTTTGCCGATCATCAGCTTGAAGCCTTGCCCGAGTCGGTTCGGAATGCTCTGCCTCCGGTTTCACCTGCAACCGTTCAACCCTTGATCAAAATGATAGATGACTTGCGGTTTACGGGTGATGAATCCGCCTTGTCTCTGGCCGCGGCTCTGGAGAAGGTATTTGGCCCTAATGGCCCCTTCGTTGAAGGTATTGTTCTTCCCTTTTCGGCTTTTGCCTCCGCTCTAGCCGAAGCCTATGAAGCTCTGGCTCGTTCTACAGCTGACCATACTGCCTCTGATTCTGTTCCAGAAGTGGAAGTCAACCCGCCGCCGGTTAGCTGAAGATCAAACCGGGCTGCGTCCTGGGGCCCTTTTTGTAATAGTATTAGATTCCGTGAATTTGAACATTTGACTTCATTTTGACATTATTTTGTAATGTATTTAATTGCTCTTCTTTTTATCCCTATTTCTCTTTGCCGTTTACTTTCGTTGTGTTTTATTGCTCATGTAATTGCCAAGCATTTATTGTTCTTTCTTAAACACTTTGTTTGTTTTCATTATTACCTCCCTTGGCGGGCTTACGGTCTAGCTCGAGGGCGTATGACCGCGCATCGTTCATGAGAATTCATGCAACGGTATTTCCCTTGGCGGGCTTACGGTCTAGCTCGAGGGCGTATGACCGCGCATCGTTCATGAGAATTCATGCAACGGTATTTCCCTTGGCGGGCTTACGGTCTAGCTCGAGGGCGTATGACCGTGCATCGTTCATGACAAATCATGTAACGGTATTTCCCTTGGCGGGCTTACGGTCTAGCTCGTGGGCGTATGACCGCGCATCGTTTGGACTTGCAAAACGGCATCCGCATCGCGGGCATGCGGTCTAGCTCGTGGGCGTATGACCGTGCTTTGAGAGCGAATGTACTTGAGTAATTTCTGAGAACGATAGCAGTATAATTTACTTTACTCGAACATATTACATTGTGATTTTGTTACAATACATGAATAATTCCATAATTTCTAACTGCTATTGATTGCAAAAAGATTTCAAGGTCTACAATTCTGTCTTCTAATTGTAATACTTCTTCAGATGATCACTATGCCAGGCGTTTTTCAAGTCTTTTCCTTCTGTTGTTAGAAGCCTATAGGTTCCCTCTTTGATTACGCGGGTAATCTGATATGGGCCTTCCCAGTTGGGCGAAAGCTTGTTGTATACGGGCTGCCTCCCTGTGACTTCAACTTTCCTCAGAACCCAGTCACCCACGGCAAACGATCTCTTGTTCACCCTTTTGTCGTGATGAACTTTGGCCCTCTGCTTGTAATTGACCATCTTTGCTCGTGCTTCCAACCGTTTTTCTTCGGTAGAGTCTAAGTCTTTTCTGCGGGCTCCCTCATTTTCGGTTTCGTTAAAATGGGCGACCCTATAGGTGGGCAAGGCTACTTCCACAGGTGCGACCGCCTCCGATCCATATGTCAGGGAAAAAGGGGTTTCTCCTGTCGAGTTCCTTGTCGTGGTTCGGACAACCCATAGAGCAGTACTGAGCTCTTCCATCCAGCGACCACTCCTTCCCTTCAAACTTTTGTGCAAAGCGGTCATTAGCAACTTGTTCGCGGCCTCGGCCTGTCCATTTCCCTGCGGTCTTGCGACTGAGGATTGTCGATGTTCCACGTTGAGCCTCTTGCATTCCGCCGTAAACTTGCTTTGAAATTGGGGTCCGTGATCGGAGACAATAGCCCGCGGTAGACCAAACCGACAGAAGATGTGATCATGGATGAACTTGATGATGCTTGCTTCCGTAGTACTAGTCAGTGCTTTTGCCTCAACCTATTTTGTGAAATAGTCTACTGCCACCACTACCATTTGCGCTCCCCCGGGCGCTTTGGGATATGGCCCAATCAAATCAATCCCCCACATATCAAATGGCCAAGTTGGGACTACCAAACTCTGCTCGGTGGACGGCTGCCTTGGTATGTTGGCGAACCTCTGGCACTGATCACATTTGCGGACGTAGTCCTCTGCGTCTCTTTTCATTGTTGGCCAATAATACCCGAGGAATCTGATTTTGTCGGATAGGGTCCGAGCTCCGGGATGCCCTCCACACACGCCTTCGTGAACTTCGTATAACAGGTTAGTGACTGTTTCGGACTTGACACACCTCAGCAGCGGTTTGGTGAAGGATCTCCGATAAAGTACGCCATCGATGACCGTGTATCTAGCGGCCTGTTTCGTCAAAACTCTTGCCCGGCCAGGGTCGTTGGGGAGGGTTTGCTGCTCGATACATTCCCTGATCTCGTCAACCCAATCTTTTTCCGGATCTCCTATCTGGTGGATCTCTATCCTGTCAATGGCTGGGCGCTCTGTGAATTCTATCCAGCAGTCCACACTGAGCTTGGCAATGTCCTCGTTTGTGATCCTGGAAAGCAAGTCCGCCTCGGAATTTTCAGCCCGGTTAACTTGGTTCAGCTCATGGTATTCGAATTCCTTTAATAAGTTTGTCGCGAGCTCTTTGTATTTGACCAAAACCGGGTGATTTGTTTCGTATTCCCCTTTCACCTGGTTTATTACTAGTTGTGAGTCACTCTTCACGACCAGCTTCGATACTTTCATGTCTCGGGCTAATTCCAAACCCGCTATCAATGCCTCGTACTCGGCCTGATTGTTTGAGACCGCGAACTTAAACCTCAAGGCTCGCTTGAACCTTTGACCCTCCGGGGCGGTCAAGAGAATTCCGGCACCGCTGACAGTCTTTCCGGCGGATCCATCTACACTTAACGACCAGCAATTTTCCGGTCTCTCCCCTGCAACTATTGCCTTCTCACCTCTCTTTTTATTTGTCTCTGCGGGTTGGGTTTTGTCCGGCTCGCTCTCCTTTGATTCAAATGTGGTCTCTGCCACAAAGTCCGCCAGTGCCTGTGCCTTGATGGCCTTCCGCGGGGAGTAGGTAATCTGGAATTCAGTCAGCTCTATGGACCACGATAGCATTCTCCCCGAGGATTCGGGCTTATGGAGTATCTTCCTCAGCGGGGTGTCTGAGTAAACCGTGATTGGGTGGGCGATGAAGTATGCCCGCAGCTTCCGAGCGGCTACAAGCAAGGCGAAAGCTAGCTTTTCAATGTTTAGATAGCGACCTTCCACAGCAGAAAGCGCCTTGGAGACATAATACACGGGTTTCTGAAGTTTGCCCTCTTCCCTTACCAAAACAGCGGCCACTGCATAATCTGTTGCGGCCAAGAAAACATAGAGTTCCTCCCCAAATACCGGGCTGCTCAATAGCGGCGGCTTTCCCAGGTAAGCTTTTATTTGCTCGAAAGCGTTCTGGCAGTCCTCGTTCCACTCGAAGCCCTTCTCTCCTCCTCTTTTTAAAGTTTTGAAGAAAGGCAGGCACTTTTCGGCTGACTTAGCAATGAATCTTCCCAAAGTCGTAATGCGGCCATTAAGCTTCTGCACATCCTTAACGCATCTGGGGGGCTGTATGCTTATCAGCGCCGTGATTTTCTCGGGGTTTGCTTCGATCCCTCTTTGGTTTACCATGAACCCCAAAAACTTTCCTGCCTTTACTCCGAAAGCGCACTTGGATGGATTAAGCTTCATGTTATTTTCCCGGAGGTTGGTGAAGGTTTCTGCCATATCAATGTCGTGAGAGGTCTCCTTGGTCTTGATAACCATATCGTCGATGTAAGCCTCCAGGTTCCGGCCTAATTGATCATCTAAGACGATTCCTACCATCCTTTGATACGTACCGCCCGCGTTCTTGAGGCCAAATGGCATGTTGTTAAACGTGTAGGTTTTGCCTGCGGCATAGAAAGCGCATGAAGGTACGTCATCCTCCTTCATTTTGATCTGATGGTAGCCCGAGTACGCATCTATAAAGCTTAACACCCTATGCCCGGCGATAGAGTCTACTAATTGGTCGATCCGGGGAAGAGGGTAACAATCCTTAGGGCAAGCCTTGTTCAAATCGGTGAAATCCACGCACATCCTCCACTTTCCATTTGCTTTGGTTACCATGACGACGTTGGCTAACCACTTCGGATATTTGATCGGGCTTATGATTCCTGCTTTCAGCAGTTTATCTACCTCGATTCTGATCGCCGCTTTCTTCTCCGGTGAAAAGTATCTTTCTTTCTGGAGGACCCGGGTGAATGTGGGATCGACATTCAGTTCATGCTCGATGACCTCTCTACTTATCCCCTTCATGTCCTCGACGGTCCAGGCAAATACATCCAAGCATTTTCGCAGCAGCTCAATCAGAATCTTCCTTTCTTCTGCGGGGATTTCCAGCCCGACCTTGACCGTTTGTTCGGGGTAAGCGGGGTTTATGACTACATCCTCCAGAGCATCGTTGGGGCGGATGTCCCTTATTTCCCTGTCGAGCAGCGAATCAGTCACGATGTCTATGTGCTCGGTCTCTGCTGCAATACGACGGGCTCTCCTACTCCGCTTAAATTCTGCCCGTGTTGAGTGGAATGACAAAGTTCCAATCATGGTCGCCTCCTCGGTCCTGTTGCTGTTGGTTTTGATCTTTTTTGCCTCCCTCGGGCTTACCAATCTTTTCCCCATCGCGCTCTCCCTTCTTTTCTTCTCTATTATTTTGAGAAAAAGCTCGGGCTTGTTCTCTATGCATGCTATCCCTGCGGGAGTGCTGAACTTGATCTTCTGGTGAGGGATTGACGCAACGATTCCTAGGGCAGCCTGAGCGGTCACTCCCAAGATTGCGTTGTACTGGGATTTTAGATCGATCACCATGAACGTGACGCGGGCTGTTTTCTCGAACGGCCTCTCTCCAATGGTCACTTCGAAGTCAATGGTCCCTTTTGCGTAGACCGTATGATTCGTGAACCCTTCCAACAAGCCCGCATATGGGGTTAAGTGCGCCTCGGACATCCCCATTTCTTCTAAACAATGGAAGTAGAGTATGTCCCGTGAAGCCCCGGTATCAATGAGGACCCTCCCAATATCCGCTCTACCAATAGCCATCTTGATTGTCAATGGCTGTGTTGAATGGAAAAGGGTGGAGGCCAGCTCGCTCCTCTTGAACCCGATCATTTCCTCTTGCTCGGGTGGGTACGCAGGTATCAGGAACACCTTTTCCAATTTCTTGATCTGAATAGAGAGCTGGGTGTTGCTCGGGGCTTCTTCCCCAATATACTGGATGTCATAGCGTTTTTCCCCATCGGCATCGTTATCCCTAACATATTGGACATGTCCCCGTGGGGCTTCTCCTTTATTGCTGGGTCCCTCGATCCATTTTTTCAATTCTCCGGCCTCAACTTTCTGTTGTATTATCTTTTTCATCTGAAAACACTCATCCGAGTTATGCCCGTGGCTTTCATGGTAGCCGCACCACTTCTTCTTGTTCGCCTCATAAGGCTTTCTTTCTAGGGGTGGGGGAGGAGGCAGGGCTTCTGCCCGAAGAATCTCAGTCCTTGGGGCTATCAAAGGAGTGAAGGTGTTGTCATTTCTTTTGAAATTGGTCGTGCCCCTCGGTCTTCCTCTATTTCGGCCGCCACTGCCCCCCGAATAGCCTGCGTGGTACCTTGAGTCATGAGCGGGCTCGAGCCTATCCCTTATGCTCCTGCGGGCATCTTCCATGAACGAGGGCTCAACTCCGGCCATGGCAATGGCTCGATTGTACATTTCCTCCGTTCCCTCGGGCTTTCGACAAGCGAACTCTTGCCTCAAGGTATAGGATGTCAATCCTCCCAAGAAGCACAGCTCGATGTCATTTCTCGTTAGGTCCACGATTTGTTCGGTCATTTTTCTAAACCGAGTAATGTATGCTTTCGTACTTTCTCCGGGATATTGCTTCACACCGCATAGATCCGATTTCGGTCTTGCGACCTCCCCAGCGCCCGCGAACGAATTCAGGAACGACGTCCGTAATTGCTCGTAGCTGCAAATGGAGCGGGGTTTATGGGCCAATAACCATCCCAGCGCCTTCCCCTTGAAGGTGGATGCTAGAGCCTTGCATTTTACGGCCTCGTCCGTTGAAAATAGAGCCATCTGCCCTTCAAACCGCCCAACATGGCTTTTGGAGTTAGACGAGCCGTCATAAGCGTCTAGCGTGGGGACCTTTCCCCGCTTGATTGGGGAATCAGCTATCCAGGAGGCAAAAGCATCTATGGGTCCAATGCATTTTGCCACACTTTGCTTAGACTCCCATAGGTCCCTGATCATCCCCTGGACCTTGTAATCAATCTCTTCCCCGGTTTTCACCCTTTTTGCCGTCCCCGCAAATTGCTCTCCGGTTCTAACAGTTGCTTTTCCCTTGTAGTGGCCTTTGGACCTTCGAGGTTGAGACTCTCCTTCTTCACTCTTTCTCCCTTCCTCTCCTTCTTCATCGTCGTCCTCCACAACGATCGTTCTTTTCTTCTTTCCCTCCACCCTGCTGGCTATGCTTTTAGAACCATAAGTTTTTGATCTTTCAAGAGGGATTCCCGTGTCAGCCTCGGCATTAAATAGCTCTTCCAGGGCCAGGTTTAACTGAAGCCCTTCCGCTACTAGATCCTGCCTGTCTTTCAGGAGCTGGATTTTCTTTTGAATCTGTTCAGGGGTGAGGGGAGTGACGGGGATTTTCTGTGCCTTGCGTGCTTTTGATGTTTCGATACGATCTCTCAGATCCGCCTCTCTTCTTGCTTTCTGAGAAGGAGTGCCCGAGCAGCCACTAGGCGCCTTGTCCCCCAATCTGGCAAAGATAGATCCTTGAGGCGCTTGTTTCGAAGGGCTAGCATTTGGGTTCAAGATTTCTTTCCCAGTCATTATAAATATTTGGAATGTCGAGTGTATTTTTAGAACCGTAGAAACAAAAGAATGGCTTCGAACGGTGGAAACTCAAGAAGAGATGATCGAAACTTGAACTGACGACTTGCAACAAAGGGTGTTGAGTCAGACTAGACTGGGAATTCGGAAGAACTCAGAAGATTGCACTAGGAAGATTTTCGTTTCCCGGCAATGGAACCACTGATGACGCCCTGGATTTCTGGGGTCACGGAGATAGAACTCCAACTTTGCTGTCTCTTGATCCTGATCACAACACAAACAAGAACACCGTTAAGACCAAGGCCGGGTTGGAATCCGGCTTAGGCCCTCGGGTGTGAGAGTAAGATCTCTGAGGAAAACCTAAGTAGAAAGCTTGTGAAAGCCTTGTGTGTGTGAATAGGATAGAGCACGTACCTGGCCCTTTGGGGCGGATAGGAGTATTTATATGAGTAGAAGGAGGAGGTAGGTTAAGGTACTAACCGCCCTTGTACCGGATGGACACGCGGCAGGTCCTCATTGGTTCGGCCAGGGGAGTGGCTGGGAACGTGGCGTGTTGTCAGGGAAACATGGTTCCACCACCAACCGTTATGGTGTGTCAGGTACGAACAGGTAACGTCTGTGGTACGTTTGTGACAGCTGGCTGCTGCGGGCTCCGGGCAGGAGGTCGAGTGATCAACACGGGACCCTAAGAATAGCGGGAGGCAGAGCTTGCGGGCTTATCCGGTTTGATGTGTCGAGCTCGCTTGTACTGGCTTTGAACCGGATCCGGTCCGGTCTGCGATGCTCGGTCTTATCAATAATTTATTTCATATTTTCCAGTGATTTAAACTTATAAACTTTCCTTCAACAAGTAAAAACTCAACAAATGGAATACCCCATGGGTGAGTTAAAAGGAATGATCTTCAGTGAGGAGTTGAAATTTATGTGTATTTGAGAATTATCTCTACTTATAGAACACCAAAACTAACTTTAAATGAGTAATTTACTAACGAGCAATGTTAGGGGTACAAAATAAGGTCACAAAATCTTGCTCACAATATGAGGTGGCGATATTTTATTAGTTGCATCGATAATTGACCTGCCACACTCTAATTAAAAACACTAATAACATCATTACACTTAGGATTCTGTGAGCAAATTTTTGTGACTATTTTGTGCCCCTAGTGTTATTCTTTACTAAACCATAAAAATCTAAATACTCCATCGGTGTCAAAATGATTTTCAAGTTTGACTATTCAAACATTTTAAGGATATGAACACTTGTTTCACCGGCATATTGTGTTTATGCATATTTACGCCTAAATTGTAGAAATGGTAAAAACTTTCAATGACAATAAAAAATGACAAATGAGAAAATGACTTCGAACCGAACGAGTATTATAAAGTATTGAAGAAAAATCGTTATGTTTTCACTCCTCACATTTTATGATGGTACAACATGGAGAATCATCATGGTGTAGCATGTGCATAAAAACAGCTATCCTTAAATCTAGGAACCCATGAGTCACGAGATTCATGTTATGGGACACATTGATTAACCCATGAACCCTTTTTGATTAACACATGCTTTACTTCACTTATATTCTAATTTGATTTAAAACAATGAATGTCTCTTTAATCATTAAAACTTAAACAAAATTATTTAACTTGGTCCCAAATATAAGCAAAAAAGATGGATTTTTTTGGACCTAAATATAAGCAAAAAAGTTGGGTTTCAATACAAAACTCATTAAATGTAATTGTATTTAATACATTTTTACCAAAAATACCCCTAATTAATTACTCATTTGCAAATACAAGTGTACATTTATTACACATTTAATATAATGATATATTAGTAATTTTAATATATTTTTATTATAAACTCAAGACAATTAACTAAATTTAACTACTTTCTTAATAAGTGTGATTTTAGTTACTTTTGCTTATATTTGTGACCGGAGGGAGTATTAAAAAAACTCGTGTACCCCTAACAGATTCTAATTTCTTAGAGTTAAATGCATATATAAAAGATAGCTTATAATTAATGAATAAGGTAAACAAAAGTAAATATTCTTTTAAGTAATAGTAACACGTAAGGAGTACTTTTTAATCTTTGTATAGCAATCGGCGAATAAGCTAATTACATTGACTCTGGTAGTTTGACTGACACATACATTGAATCAGGTATTCGGATGCATAAGTTGACTTTCAAGGTCTGACATGGGTCGGGTTTGACTTGTCAGTCATCTGTGCATGATCATTTGAATGCCTGGGAAACTTGTGCAGGACAGCAGTTATTACCAAATTGCAAGTGATGAAAAATTAAGGATGTTAGAATGTTATCTGCAGGAGCACTTTTTGATTTTTTTTTTCTAGCTTGAAGTAGCTTTGAAACAAAGTCATGTTTTTATGCCATTGTCCCAATTCTAATCCTCTTTAATTATTTGCAGAGATGATAATGAAATGATGAACACCAACCCACACTATTTGTCACAATGTTTCCATCTCAAAAAATTTTGTACTAATTTTTATTTATTTTTCCAAAAATCTCACTTTCCTAAAATAAATGTCCAATATTCTTTCTTTCTTTCACTCTACTCCACTTGTCATAGTTAGTATGGGCTGGACTGGGCCGGCAATGGAATATGTTGGAGGTTCTGTTGTGGAATTGACCCTCCTACACCCAACGCCCAAGCAAATCGCAAGAAAACCCGGCACCACAAACAAGCACAAGAAATAAGAAACCAAAGCAAAAGAACAAAACCGAACACAAGAAATTGTTAACCCAGTTCGTCAATATGTTTGACTACGTCTGGGGGCACTACCAAGCCAGGATCTTGCACTATAATACGTAAATATGGAGTTACAATGAGTTATGGGGCGGAACATTGTTTATATAGCAAACCTAGAAAGAGTCCTAAACCTAAACATAAGAGGAATCCCAAAATAACTGCAATTCCCGCAACCTGTGACGCGGCACCAGGCGCCCGCCTGGTCCTATGCAAGCGCCCGCCTGCATTAATCCGCCAGGAACCAAAACCTTCTGCCCAAAAGAGCGCCCGCCTGGTCTATACCAGGCGCCCGCTCGCCTGGCTGCTGCAGAATTTTCTTCTCTCCGTTTCCTTTTAGATCTCTACTCCAACAATCTCTCACCTAGAGATCAACCGCGTATACAAACCCCGTATCTGTCTTTAACTCATCCATTGGTGTCGTCCTAGTGCTCACCTCGATCATGGTAGTACCATTCTCCTCCCCTATTCTCCAAGCCTCGTTGAAGCTAAACCCAGCTTCAACTTCATCTTGCTTGAGAAACCTGGAGCCTTTGCATCCGATCTACACTCACCGTTAGATCTACGCAGCGGAATATCCAGTCCTAGAGTATGTGGTTCATCTTCAGTGACCCCTTGTCCTTGGTCATCATGAACCGTGCCGCTCCCACCCGAGTCTGAAATATCCATGCGAATTTCCCTCGCATCACCGTATTCCTCAAACTCTTTGAGCTCATACTCCCCACCATTATCCGACATCAAGCTTTTAACCTTGAGTCCCTTCCGATTCTTCACCAAGGCCTTCCACTTCTTATACATCCTGAAAGATTCATCTTTCCCTTCTAAGAAGTAATCCCGGACCTTCCTTGTCGAATCATCAATGAAGGTCATGTAATATGACACACCAAACCGAGAAGTTACCGGGGATACCCCCTTCTCACCCATGTGACCCAATCGACAGTGCCACAAATCCGTATCACCCTTGGCTGACGCCACCGCGATACTATCCTTGATGTTTTCCGCCAAATACAATCTTCCTTCCCTATTACCCCGAGCGATCTCACAATCCTCCTTGGTAATAACCCAGTTCCTGCAGCTAAAAGTTACCGTGTAACCTTCTTCACCCAGCTGCCCAACTGAAATCAGGTTCTTTTTCAAACCCAGAATGTGACTGACCCCGTGTAGATGTAAGACGTACCCGTCCGATGCTCCTATTCTGACATCCCCCTTCCCCTTGATTTCCAAAGGCTCGCCATCCGCCAGATAAACCTTACCAAAATCACCGGAAGTGTAATTTTCCATCGCTCCTGCATGCCCGCATGAGTGGAATGATGCCCCCGAATCCAGCACCCATGATTCTAGCGCACTACTAACACTCAGAATCAGTACATCATCACCTTCAATTATCACATTCGCCGATTTATCCCCTCGCATGGGACAATCCCTCTTGTAGTGTCCTAACTCCTTACAATGATAGCACTCTACCGATCCTCTGGCAACCCTTGGTCTTTCTTTTTTCTCCTCATACTGATCCCCACCCACGATTACACTTTCCCTTGACCCTGTTCTCCCTTTATTGCTAGAACCCGGTCTTCCCCTACTAGTTGTAGCCAAGACCGATTCCGAAGTAGACGGTGTCCCCAACTTCTTTATGCGATTTTCTTCGCCCAAGAGGAAGTCCTTAACATCATCATACTTCAATTTGTTCTTACCCGCTGAAGCATTTAACGTTGTCACCGTTCCGCTCCAACTCCTTGGTAAGGACGCTAGCAATAAACACGCATGAACCTCGTCACCGAAAATAATCTCCAACGCAGTCAATGAGTCTATAATATCCATAAACTCATCGATGTGTTTAGCTATGGATCCTCCCTCTTGCATCTTGAGACTACCCATCTTGCGTATCAAATCAACCTTATTTGCAGCAGATGGAGTTTCAAATCTCTCAGTAAGATAATCCAATATCTCCTTGGTGGTTTTCGCCTTCCTGGTAGTCTTCGCGATCCACTTCGACAAAGTAGATCGAACCACCCCTAAGGCTTTCCGATCCATGAGATCCCAGTCTTCCTGCTTTTCTTTTTCCGGCTTGACTCCTGTTAGAGGCTTATAGAGATCCTTATTATACAAGAGATCCTCTATTTGCATCCTCCAAAATCCATAGTCAGAACCATCAAATTTCTCAACCGCTTGTTTATCCTTGCCCATTCTTGATTGCTTGATAAACCCCTTTGATCGTCCAACCAAAGCTCTGATACCAGTTGTTGTGGAATTGACCCTCCAACACCCAACGCCCAAACAAATCGCAAGAAAACTCGGCACCACAAACAAGCACAAGAAATAAGAAACCAAAGCAAAAGAACAAAACCGAACACAAGAAATTATTAACCCAGTTCGTCAATATGTTTGACTACGTCTGGGGGCACTACCAAGCCAGGATCTTGCACTATAATATGTAAATATGGAGTTACAATGAGTTATGGGGCGGAACATTGTTTATATAGCAAACCTAGAAAGAGTCATAAACCTAAACATAAGAGGAATCCCAAAATTGTTGGAATTATGCTCTAGGCCCTTGAGAAAGGCCTTACGTTACATCATTTGTTTTGGAGATAACAACCTTGGGTTATTATATGTTTTACATGTTTATTATAATAATCCCCGTCCCTAGAACTTATGAAGAACTAGTATAAGTTTAATTGATGATCATGCGATGATCATGTGTATTAGATACAGATTAAGCTTATGGGTACATGTTGGTGACCATGTACTGGACATGACCCACCTATGAGATTTATGTCATGGTCAAATGTCATAATTAAATCTCATAATAGTTATATCATTGATATCCTTAGACCTGAGATTATTACAGTCTTCCACATGATGAACATTATGTTTGACGTACTCAAACGTCACTCCTAACCGGGTGGTTATAAAGGCTACGATTGACATAATCGGATTCATGTAGGGAAAGGTAATAAGTCAATATGGGATTTGTCCCTCTCTCAAGAGAGATATCTGCTTAGGCCTCTCGTAGAGTGAGATTGATGAAATGCGTGGCCGCGCTCAAATGAATTGATGAGATCAATACCATTTGCTCATTATCAATCTACTCAAGATCGAGAAAGCATTGAACAATATAAGTTGACATGGACCATGACTTATGTTCAATATGATATCGTGAGACAAAAGGATAGTGATATATTCTATTGAGGATTACGAACTTCTTTAAGTTATATTAATTGGGTAGTCATGATGGCTTGCTAGAGTCCGCTTATGATTTATGAGTTTGACCTTGGTTGGACTCATTGCCAACTTAATATAATCCTATGGGGTCACACACAAAAGAACGAATTGTTTAAAAGGCTAAAAATGACTTTTTGCTGGTGCTCGGCCGAGCACCTCAAAGGACTCGGCCGAGCATGAGAAACAGAAAGTTTTGACACAGAGGTGCTCGGCCGAGCACCTTATAAGACTCGGCCGAGCAGGCCCTGTTTGGGCCCAAAATCTGATTTCGTGTTTTGACGAGTTTTGACCTATTTCTCCTAAAAGGTTTAGGACTAATGAGTTTAAATACCTCTCTCTTAACCCTAATCAGTATGGATTGATATTGTATCATTATTGGTAGCCTCCATGTGTTTGAGAAACATATTTCTTGAGTTTAGATTGAGAATCAAAAGCTCAAGAACACCAATAAAATCATATAGCCTTTGAAGATTAGAAAAACGTGTTTTCTAATGGGTCTAGCAATCCAGATCTAGAATCGTTCTAGATATTCGTTCGCGTGTGGATAAACATAGAGGGCGTTGGCATCAACTCCTTCAAAGTTCGTGATCCAAGTGTTGCGGTCGTTCCTGCGTTCGTGATTCGAAGAAGCGCGAAGAACAAAGATTGAAGATCTCAGAATTTTAAAGCTCCGTCACGGTTAGTGTTCTAAATTCATCCTCGTATTAATTTAATCATCGTGATCGGATCTAGGCTTTTGGGTTTTAATTCCGCTGCGCATGTTTGCTCAAAACCCAACAAAAATAACTGAAATTCCTGCAACCTGTGACGCGGCACCAGGCGCCCGCCTGGTCCTATGCAAGCGCCCGCCTGCATTAATCCGCCAGGAACCAAAACCTTCTGCCCAAAAGGGCTCCCGCCTGGTCTATACCAGGCGCCCGCTCGCCTGGCTGCTGCAGAATTTTCTTCTCTCCGTTTCCTTTTAGATCTCTACTCCAACAGGTTCCACCTTAAAACCAATTGGTGGTACTCCCCTTATCACCAATCGACAATGTGAGGATTAGTCCAGGATCCTTATATAGTCAAGGCATGGCTTGTTAATTCCCGATGTTGGATAATGTATCTAACACTGATAAAGTCTGAGGTTCCATCCCAAAACCAATTGGCAATGGGAGGATTAGTCACCTCCAACATAGTCCATTGCCGGCCCAGTCCAGCCCATGCTAACACTCGGGCCTCTCGCTTCTTCTTACCCCATCTCTAATTCTAAGATGGTATCAGAGCCACCGATCCATGGTGGCCTGACTTCCGCTGCTTCTACATGGGACACGTGCAAGCCCAACGGCCCACGATTCTGCTCCGCACCACCCGATTAACAAGTCCATGTTGTAAGCATTGGCAAAGCCCGGCTACACGTGAGGGGGCGTGTAAGAGACAATTATCTCACATCTTCTAAAGAGAGAAACATGGACCGGTTACGGTATATAGACTTGAGGAGTTACTCCCCTTAAAAGTAACTCCTCAAGTCTATATACCGGTCCATGTTTCTCTCTTTAGAAGATGTGGGATAATTGTCTCTTACACCACTCTCTTCGGATCGGGTCGGGTTCGGTTTTAACGAAACCCACCCTAAACCGACCGTTGCCATCCCTATAAGAGGGTGTAAATATACTCTGGGACGGAAGGAGTACTTCCTCTTTAATTACCGTATTAGAGAATTCGTTGTAAATTATTTTGAGATGGAGGAGCACTGGTTGGTTAAGAAATTTTTTTTATCAGAATTTTTGTTTTCATTTTTTGACACTTTTGTTGAAGAAAAAAAGCTACTTTTTCCTGCAAATGTAATTATGGTGGACTACCAAAATTTACTCGATTTTTTTTTAACGATGTCCACGCTAAAAGTAGACGAGGGGAGGGATTGAATCATAGCGCTCACCGAGGGTGAGGCTTGGCTTTACCACGTGGCTTTACCAAAATCTACCCAATCTCTCCATCTCAAATTAATAGTTATGTTTAACTTTTAAATATTTTAAAATTATATTATAAGTTTCAAAGATTTAGTATATTTAAAGTATAGAAATGAGACTAATTTTTTGAACAAACAAAAAAGGAGAAGAAACTACTATTTTGAGAAGAGAAAAGTATTATTTGAAGGTATTATGGTTTATACACTTTCCGTTCTTTAATTATATGGACAATTTTTTATTTTGGGCGCCCATTGATAAGTTACAATTTTCTAGAATGGTAAAGAATTTTTATTATTCTTCTAAATTATTTTCTCTTCTAATTTACTTTATACTTACAATATCAATCAATCTACAACTATTATCTACCCACTTTCTCTTTTATACTTCAAATTTCATACTCACAACTATCTACTACTATACATTGTTAATTTTCGTGCTCAAGCTATTTTGTTCACGTAGTTATGAGGCGGAGCGACTGAGTGAGCATGCATCAAGGAAAAATAACTTTCCAATTCTCTCTCAACACAAACTCACAAATCAGGGATTTTGAGAGGAGAAGAAGAGAAAAGAGAAAAAAGCCCAACCAAGAAAAGCACCTCTCTTTTTCTCCCTCTCTCTCCTCCCACCCCTGTGTGTGTTTTCCCTCTCTTCTGACTGATTCTTCCAAACAATCAAATCTATTTCAGAGAAACCCCTCAATTCCATTCACGCACACATATATACACACACACACACACACAAACACATCATTATATTTAAATTACAACATCTAAATCTTTAATTTTTGTGTGTGTGTATATATATTCTTGAGAAAATCAATGGAATTGGATAACATTGAATGCATATCATCCTCGGATGGAATGGAGGAAGATGAGATCTCTCAACATCATCACCATACCCTCAATCCACAACCTCATCATCATCATCATCCTCAAGTTTCTTCTTCAAAGGCTCCTCATAATGTTAATATTAATGTTGTTCCTGCCGCCGCCGGCGGCATTCATCCCATCACCAGTGTTCATGAGCTTCTTGAATGCCCCGTTTGTACCAATTCAATGTACCCTCCTATACATCAGGTTTGTCTTTGATTTGGATTCATGGGTTTTTCTTAATATTTCATAAATTGATAGATTAGTTGGATTTGGGTTGTAGCCTTGTAGGAGAACTTTTTGTGCAGCATTTTGGATTTCCTTGGTCGATTTTGAGTAATTAAAGCTCTTGGAAATTTGAGATGAAGAAATTGTAGGATTAGGGTTGTGGGATTCTTTTGGGTGCTAGGTTTGTCAAATTTTGATTTTTTTTATTCTTAATATATTTAGAATGTCCTTGATGATAAAACTTGTTGTGGATGATTTTGTTAGTGATGAATAGGTGGATGATTTTGTTAGTGATGAATAGGATTCGCATTGTATGATAATTCTTTATCTAATTTTAGGCGTCCGGTTGGGATTGGTTAATTGAGATGGGATTTGTGTAAAGCCAGCACTTTGCTTGTGAGATGAGAGTCCTTATAGAGTGTGTTGCAGGCACATTTGGTTTTAGAATTCCGAGACTTTTTGGGCGTGGAGTTTGCTAGCCCCATATCATTCACATTTCATTCTCCGACTTGGTTAGAGTCCGATCCTCATCAGCTGAATTATGGCTCCGAAATTTCTTGTTGTTCTTGTATAAACAGGAAAGATAGTACAAAAATAATGTTGCTCACTGTCAGCAATGCATATTACAGTCCTTTACCATGCTAGTTGTACACTCATCCTGTAGGAGTGGTGTCATGGTAGATAAATGACAACTTATGTCAATACTCCCTCCGGCCCAAAGTGATCTTACCATTTACCATTTTTCATTGTCCCATAAAAGTTCTTCCCACTTCTAAAATTAGGGCTTAAAAGTGCATAAAAAAACATGTCCAGTGAAGCAAGTGTTCGTATTCTTAAAAAGTTTGAATAGTTAAATGGGAAGATCATTTTGGGACAGAGAGAGTATTTGCTATTCTTAGGGCTTGTTTGATGCTGCATGTTTTTTGGAAATAGCAGCATTTTATCCTATAAATGTGCATCAATGCTGTGTTTTAAAACGTTGCCTTTGAAAATTCTCCATTCCGGGTCCTTTTCTTCAAAATGCTCCTCTTTAACACTACGGACGCGGAAAGGCTACGTTTCGGATTTTGTTACCGAACACATTCATAAGAAAGAGACGTTTTAGAAATATGCATTCCAAAAAAAAGAAGATATGTTTTAGAAAAGCTACTTCAGACGAGCCCTTACATGAAGAGCATTGCTTAGAGTCACTCGCTTGAAGAGATGGATTTGCCTTAAAATCTACACTGGTTTGTGAGATGCAGCCTCTAGTGCTTGCTCTTCTTATCCTACTTCACGTTTTACTTGGTATCTTTGCTAGTCTCAGATTGATTTTCATGTTGCTCGCCTTAATATTGAAAGCTAAGCAACCAAACGCGGATTTACTTGACAAATTCGCAACCTTTTTGTCCATTTACTCAAGTCACTACAAGAAGAGCATTATGTAGTTATACGCGGGAATTTTACCTTATGAAAAGTAGTAAATTGACGTTCATAACATTATGTTCATTCCATCTAAATAGACAGCTAATGCGATTGACATGTTCACCATAATTAACTACATTGCATCTGTGCCTACATATTTAAGGGGACCATTAACTTTACGTACCTATTTCCACGTCTTCAATTTTGTATGCTGGTTAGGACTCAACATACAAGATGTTCATCCAATGCTATAAAGGTCGTCTTGAAACTATCATGTAAGATGTAATCAACATCCTTTGTTTATTTGGATGGTGAAGCCAACAAAGTGCTCTGCTTCAATCAGCAAATGGAAAAAAATACTTTACACACAGGCACATACATATATACATATATATACGCATACACATATATAGTCGGTGACTAGAAATTGAAATTGGGCAATTTTCTTTACGTCTGCCAAAAAGTAAGCTGCGGTTACTGTTTGAAACAAAAAACCCCCCATCTTTCCTTCCTATACATGAAGACATGAATGCTGATCAAACATGTTTGAATTGTTTCACTCCCTTTTTAGTTTTTTTTTTTTTTTTTTTTCATGAAACATGCTTTTTTTCCAGTTGTAACAACTTCTGATTTCTGCAGTGTCACAACGGTCACACCCTTTGTTCCACCTGTAAAACCAGGGTACACAACAGATGTCCCACTTGTAGACAAGAGCTCGGTGACATAAGATGTCTAGCATTAGAAAAAGTTGCTGAATCACTTGAATTGCCTTGCAAATATTGCAACCTGGGGTGCCCCGAGATCTTCCCATATTACAGTAAGTTGAAACACGAGGGAATGTGTAATTTCAGGCCGTACAGCTGTCCATATGCTGGATCAGAGTGCTCTGTTGTTGGGGATATACCATACTTAGTTGCTCATTTGAGGGACGATCACAAGGTAGATATGCACTCTGGGTGCACATTCAACCATCGTTATGTCAAATCTAATCCACGAGAAGTTGAAAATGCTACCTGGATGCTGACTGTGAGTATCTTCCTTACATGTTTCTTATTTTTTGGTGTTTTACTTTCCCATGTTGTTGCTCTTAAGGGGCTGGGAAGGGACCAGTAGTGAAGCCAGTAAAGTGCCATAGGCCCCATTAGGTTTTGAGGGAAAACACATTACCACCTTTAAATTCTAAAAAAGTTGTATTTCTAAAAACATTAGTTTTATCAATATTCTTTTTTGGTTTAGGAAGAGATTACATTATACTCCCTCCGTCCCACATAAAAGTACGTATTTTGGGGCCTCCATCCCAAATTGATAGTCCGGTTTGACTTTGTAAACATTTTAAGGTTACATTAAGTTTTTGATATTCAGTGATTTTGAATCCTTAATTTTGGAAAAGGGACTAACTTTTTGGGACAAACAAAAAGGGGAAATGAGACTATCGTCTTAACAGGGAGGGAGTATAATATTGGTAGGTTTTGTGAGTATGAGTTGTAAGGTAGGAAATGTGAGTAGGGTATTTCTTGTGAGTATGACATGGGCCGCAATGAATAAAGAAATATTATAAACTTTTACCATTTTATGTCTGTAATTTAAATGAGACACACAAATAGGAATTTTGTCTAATTTTGAGTGGGATGGAGGGAGTATTATTTTGACCCCATTTATACTACTCCCTCTGTTCCTAAATGAGTGTCCATTTTCAAGAAATATTTTTTTAACATAAGTTTGTCCCTAAATATTTTTTTAAAATAGTCTTGACCACCTTCCTTAAAAATTCCAGCTTTACCTCTGGAAGATACCAAAGTTGACACCTATTTTCGGGCCAGTTACCCCTTAACCAAACATCAGAGTTGAAGTATTTTTTTCATTTTCTGAAATGCATAAGAAGTCCAAGTATCAAATGAAAATAATGACCAATCCGTCCCTCTTGCAGGTCTTCAATTGTTTTGGCCAGTACTTCTGTCTTCATTTTGAAGCTTTCCAGCTCAGCATGGCACCTGTTTACATGGCTTTTCTCCGCTTCATGGGCGACGAAAATGATGCGAAAAACTACAGTTACAGCTTAGAAGTGGGAGGAAATGGCAGAAAACTGATTTGGGAAGGGACCCCACGAAGCATAAGGGATAGTCATCGGAAAGTAAGGGACAGCCATGATGGCTTAATCATTCAGAGAAATATGGCACTTTTTTTCTCGGGAGGAGAACGGAAAGAACTCAAGTTGAGAGTTACGGGACGGATATGGAAGGAACAACCAAACCCTGACGGTGGAGCTTGCATACCTAATCTCTGTAGTTAAAAGACAATTTTTTTTACTTGGCTTTTATGGTGTTGTTTGATTATCTCGTCGTGTGTTGATTTTTTTTTTTTTTTTTATTTTTTTAAAGATTATTTAGTGATAGGGGTAAGTTCTTGCTGATGGTTGAGGGTAATAAGCTTAATTATTCTTTTTTTTTTTTTTTTTTTTTTTCTTTTCTTTGAAACGTTTTGTTTTTGTTTCTTCTGCTATTGTTTTAAGAAAGGCCGTTGAAGCACAATGTATAATTTGCGCAGGCGTTTATCAATGAAGATAACTGTTTGTGATACATACTATTGGTGTCTACTTTGTTATGGGTTTTTTTTTTTTTTTTTTTTTTTTTTTTTTTTTTTATTTGTGGTGGCAGCCAACGACGGAGGTGGTGGAGGTTGAAAATATACTTCAATAGACAAAAAAAAAAAAAACCTTTTTCATTTCTTACAAACACATCAAAAATTCATCATCCATTTTGGGACATCAAAATTCATCCATTTTGGATCCTATCAAAATGGAATATGTGACATTTGTTTAACTGTGGGATCAAAATAATTCGAAAAGTTAAATATAAACGAAAAAAAATTGTGTGAGACGGTCTCACACGGGTCTCGTTGAAATAAATGGTTTGCCCTTTAATTGTCAGGGAGGGATGAGCCCATTTTTTTCTCTCATTGAGATCTGTCTCACGTGTGTGATCGTCTCTGAAAATGTATGTCGATGGCTTACTTTAACGAAAGTGTTATCAAAGGTGTTGACAGTGCAACGATAACACTTCTGGCAACACTTTACACACCCGAATTGAAAAACAATTTTAACAGAGTTTTGCTGCGGAAAAACACACAAGAAATTGTTTCTCTCAAGATACATAAATTATATATCTTGATGGTGCCTCAAAAGGCAAGACCTTCTACTAATAATAGTAATTTGTACAAGACCGAAAGATTCCTATCGCTATTACATGAAATGAAACGTGTAGGAAGGATGGAGTATTATCGAACCAAGAAGTGAATGATCTTGTGTGCAAGGGTGTACTCGACAATGCTCGAGTTTGTGTTGTGTGTTCGATGATCTTCATTGTCCAAGTCCCTTGCTATTTATAGGTGTTGAAATACTTGGGGAATACTTCATTTGTGGCTGGAGAGTTGATAGAAAACGTGGAATGAGGGGTGGAGTGGTTGCCGAGCCTTGGGGAAGAATTTCTCCACATATCCATATTTGTAGGAACAAATTCTTGGTGCCCAAGTTCTTGCATTGCCTCCTTGTAGCTAATGGCTGTAAAAGCTTTGTACTCTCTTGATCAACATTCAGCCTTTGAATTGGTTTAATTCCCACGTATTTCACTTGCCCATTATCTCCAAGTTATACGTAAAATCCATCTTTATGCATAACTTATATTCTTTCAACTTCCTTGCATAATTCTAGCATTCCCACCATAGTATACCTGATTAATGGACCAACAATAAACAATATTCTTGCAAACATATTAGATGTTAGTACAAAAATAATTCATGAAGATAACGTTCAAATATTCACTCAGACATTCGTCTGATAACACTGAGACAGTGTTGCCAGCACTTGTGGTAACACCACTCGTGTGTGCTAACAGTCTCAATCAAACAAGACTTTCTCAATATAAAAAGGGTTAATTGCACTTTGGTTACCTGGGTTTTCCAAAATTCTGCAATCGGTTACTAAATATGTCAAAGTTGCGATTGGGTTCCTTAATTTGTTGAACCGGAGCAATCTGGTGTAAAATCCGTTAACTTGTTAAAATTCTAACAAATATGTCACATGTGCCAAACACGTGACATTTTAGTGAGGGCAAATATGTCAATGTATCTACCTACTTTAATTACAATTGAAGTAAAACAACATTTGTAGACCTTAACAATATTTTTCCTAAGTGAAAGGGGTTAATGTGTAAATGTTATTTTACATATACCCCTTCCCCCTTTAGAATGACCCAATCCTTAAATCAAAACTAGAAAGAAAAAAAAAAATGCATCTTCCCCTCCCCCATCCTCTTCTTCTCCGTCCCACCACCATCCACCCCTATTAATCGGACACCAATCGCCACCTACCTAACCACCACCACCGTTGTTCCCCCATGACCCGAATTGGGTTTTAGGGTTTCGATTTTCCCACCAAGAATCGTCTTAATAATCTCCTTCTCGAGCTTCGATTCCTCTTTTGCGAGCTGGGTTTTGCTGCCATCGGTCCCGTCTTCATCATCATCATCGCCGTCGTCTTCGGAGCCGGAGAGGTTGTTGATGGTTTCAAGATTTGATGGTTGGGGGTGGAATTGTATGAACTCATTGGAATGGAATTTGGATTGTATGAACTCACCGGACGACGACGAAGAACATGACGACTTCTCCGCCGAGTTCATCGAAACGAGGCTCGATTTAGACCCCTTAACCGCCATCGAGGACGAAATCGCTGCCGCTTATGAAAGACTCTACGGCCCAGCATACAGTGGGGTCACCCTGTTGAACAACGATGTGTATGAGATGGATAAGAAATTGAAAATAGCGACTGGGTTTAGAGAGAGAAAAAGAGGGGTTTTAGAGAGAGAAAGGTGATGGGGAAAAATAGCAGCTTGTTAGATTTGGTTTTGATTTTGGATTTTCGGATTGGGGGTGGAATTGTATAAACTCATTGGAATGGATTTTCGGATTTTGTTTTTGGGCTTTTAGATTTGATGATTTGGCTGTTAGGATGGTGACGGCGATGGTGGTGGTGGCTGAATGGTGGTAGTGGTGGTGGCTATAAGGCAGTGGTGGTGGCTGTGAGTGTGAGGATGATGGTGGAATGGGGGTTTCTGGGGGCGACTTTGAATCAGTAAAATGAATGAAGGGTTGGGGATTTTTGTTAAGAAAAGACATTTTTGCCCTCACTAAAATGTCACACGTTTGGCACATGTGACGTCTTTGTTAGAATTTTAACAAGTTAACGGATTTTATACCAGATTGCTCCGGTTCAGCAAATTAAGGAACCCAATCGCAACTTTGACATATTTAGTAACCGATTGCAAAATTTTGGAAACTCAGGTAACCAAAGTGCAATTAGCCCTATAAAAAGGGCTCAAGTATTTCCCTATGATGAACATTTTAAGTAGATAAATAATGTTCAAAATTGTTGTAAACTCCCTCCGTCTCATTTTAAGAGTCAATTTTCTTTTTTAAAACGACGTCCCATTTTAAGAGTCAAATTCCTAAAATAGAAAGTGAGTCATCCTTATTATACTCACGACAATTATCCACACTCTTCTATACCCCCACTTTCTCAATCTTACCCAACTATCAACACACACAACACATCACATCACATCACATCACATTTTACTTAATTTTTGAACCCACCCATTTTTTTCTCTTAAAATGGGCAGGAGGGAGTATATATGTACACCAAATACAACAGAAGGTACAACACTATCTCGCGCCCCCAATTCCCAAGTTTCTTTCGTATTCGGGCTTATCTGGGGTTTTAGCACTCTCTCCTTCTTCTTTACAGACGATCCTATGTGAATTCCGCCATTGTTGATGGAATTCCTCAGTCCCACAACGGGACCCTTCTCTCAATCCTCCTCCAAGACTCCATTTTTCTCCCTTAAATACCCAATCACAAGACACGGAATCAAAAACCCACCAAATCCCAGCACATGTCTATCCAAATTCTTTCCTTACCATTCATTTCCTCTCAAAATTTCCCGGAATTTCCGAGTTTCAGCTCATTTTGGTAGACGCACTAGCCGCAAGAACTATTTGAGGAAGAAGATCACTCAATCTCAACCACGACAGCAGGTGAGTCAAATTCCCACAATTCTTAATCCAAGTTCTAATTTTGAAAACCCAGTTGATGAAATTGTTAGTGATAGTGACAGTAATTTGAAATTGGATGTTAATGATTCTTTGGTAAATTGGGGTTGTAAGGAGACCAAGTTTGGGCTTATGAAAGATGAGGTGGATGTATTGGAATCTGATGAAGTGAAGGTTCCGAATATAGAATCTGATATTAAGAATGAATTGAAGAGTTTCATTGATCAGTATAATGCTGATTCCGAGTTTTGGGGTATTGGTTCAGGTCAAATATTTACTGTGTACGAAAATTCTGTTGGTAAAGTGGAAAGGGTAGATGTTGATGAGGCTGAAATCTTGAGAAGAAGTGAAATTGAGCCATCATTGTATGAGGCTAACGAAGTGCAGGAGATTAAACGCTTGAATCCGAAGATTGCTCATGCTAAACATTTAGCTAGAGAGATGGAGAATGGTAATAATGTTCTCAGTAAGAAAAGTTCGGTGGCCAATTTTGTAAAATCTGGTCGAGCGTTGGGTTTTGTTAGTATGATTCAAAGGTTTACTCTTGATAAGCCTGGTATGTTATCTAAATGGTCGATTATTGGGCTAACGGGCTTGTTTGGTTTGGTTTTGGTTTTGGGGTGGAAGCGTTTTTTCACATCTAAGAGAGGTGAGGAAGGGTATATCCCTTCTCCTTCCATAGCTAAGAGAGGTACGGAAGGGTATAGTCCCTCTCCTTCGATAGCCAAGGGAGGTGAGGAAGGGTATACACCCATGGAGAAGGAAATGTTGAAGAGAAAGATGAAAGCTAGGATGGAGAAAGAGAAATTGGTGAAGGGTAGTGTGGAAGTTATTCAGGATTTTAAGAAGCCGGAAATTGAGTTCAGTAAAAGGCCTCAGCTTGATAAACAAGACCTTCTAAATGCTATTGTGACTGTAACAGGAGAAAATGCTAATTTGGGGTCTCAATTGTTGTTTGATACACCGAGTAACAATTCAATGGAATTTAATAGTAAAATTGAGGAAATTAGAAGAATGGCTAGGCACGCAAGAGAGAGTGAAAAAAGTGCTACTGTGCACGGTGGTATATATGGTAAGGACAGTCAAATTGTGAGTGATATATCAAATGCAAAGGAAGTGATTGATATTTCAAATGCAAAGGAAGTGATTGATGTAAAGTTAACGTCTTTGGATGATCCGCTAGCTGATAATACTGGAAGGCCTCCGTTTGATAAGCAAGACCTTATGAATACTGTTGATAATTTGTCAGAAATGGTGCCGTCTGTTACTCCGGTTAGCGAGTCAATAGATTTTGATAGTGAACTTGTGGAGAAAGAGAAAACTGTGAATGGTTTTTCAAATGCTCCACAAGTTAATGATACTAAATCTTTGAGTGAAACTCCTTACCCTCGATCAAGCAAGCCTGAGGATAATCCTGTCAAAGCGAAGCCCAGAATCATTAAGTCAGTTAAGGAAGCAAGGGCATATCTTTCTAAAAAACATGACAAGCAAGAGCAAAATGAAGAAACTGAAGTCAGAACTGTCCAAGAAGTCAATACTAATGTAAATATACAAAGTAAAATTGGTGATTTAGGGTCTCAGCAGTTGGTTGAGACAACTGATTCTATGGATTTTGCTGGTAAAATCAAGGAGATTAGAGGAATGGATAGGAACGCGCAAGAAGTTGAAGAAAAAGACGGGACAGAGGTAAAGTCAACGTCTTTGGATGATGCGGTAGCTGATGATACTGAAAGGCCCCAATTGATGAATACTGGTGATGATTTTTCATCAAAGATACCATCTGATATTCCTACCAGAGAATTAGTTAATTCTGATAGTGATAATAAGGAAATGACAATAAAGGTTAGCAGTGCTCGAGAAATCGAAAGAAAGGATAGTTTGGCAGGTGATAGTAGTAAGAAGGTAGAGGAACACCAAACCGTGAATGGGTTTTCAAACGAAAAGAAAGTGACAAAGATGAAGTCCACGTCTTTGGATGGTCCACAAGTTAGTGATACTAGAACTTTGGGTGAAAGTCCTCGCATTCGACCAAACAAGCCTGGAGAAAATTCTGTCAGGGCAAAGCCTAGAATCATTAAGTCAGTTAAGGAAGCGAGGGAATACCTTTCTCAAAAACGTGACAACCAAGAGCAAAATCAAGAAACCAAAGTTAGAACGACCCAAGAAGTTGACACTAATGTAAATACGGCAAAAGTGGGTACAAATGTTGGGTCAACAAGTCAGAATCTAGGCAAGAATGGGTCATCAGAATTTGTAAAGACACCCCTTGCTCCCGGAGATAACAATCTTAAGAGAAAGAAGGCTAAGAAGGGCAGTTCTCCAACCAAGGACAACAAATATGCAGATAGTGTGGGTGTTTCTAATGATGAAATTACAAGTGATACTGCATCCAGTAATAAAGAAAACTGGATAGAGAAAAAATTTCCCGAACTTGAGCCAATACTTAAGAAGATTGGGGATGGATTTGAACAGAATTACATGGTTGCAAAAGAGACAGTTAATGAAGATACAAAGATTACAGCAGAGATGCTACGACCTAGGCCTGATGAAGATGGCGAACTTGAATGGATGAAAGATGATAGACTTAGAGAAATAGTGTTTAGAGTCAGAGAAAATGAGCTCATGGGTCGAGATCCATTTCATCTGATGGATGATGAAGATAAGCGCATGTTCTTTGAGGGCCTTGAGAAGAAAGTTGAGAAAGTGAATGAGGAACTAGTCAAACTTCATCAGTGGGTCCATTCCAATGTTGAAAATCTCGATTATGGAGCAGGTATTTTTATTTTTCTTTCTTGTGGTCAACTCTTAATTCTTTGAAATTGTAACGGAAATAATAGCTTTTTGTACTACTCCCATGATTTCACTCACAAAGTCCTGCTTTTAAATTTGGGACAGTTCATTCAAAGAGTCTGTCTTGAGATAAGCCAGTAATTTTCAAAAAAAAAAAAAAAAACTTATTACATTACACTTCGAAAATTGACACTTCCAATTTTTTCATCATGTGGATTCTTTGAGTGGAACTCAGAATTTTAATTATTGAAATCAACGATCCAATGCTAACCAGACTTATTGCGTTTTGCATAGGTGGCATTAGTGTGCACGATTCCCCAGAGAAAATGGTACCTCGATGGAAAGGTCCACCGCTAGATACTAATCCAGCAGTCCTTGACGATTATCTAGAGCAAAGGAAGGCTCTTTTTGCCGAAAAGTCAACTAACTCAAACCTTGTAAAGAGGGACAAACAAAACTTGAGCTCAGGGGTAGAAAATGGTAAAAAGAAAATCAATGGTAAGGATCCAAAAAGTTCAAAGACTGTAATAGAAGGAAGCGATGGTTCTGTTAGAGCTGGTAAGAAATCCGGGAAAGAGTTTTGGGAGCACACAAAAAAATGGTCACGCGGGTTTCTGGAAATTTACAATGCGGAGACGGATCCGGAAACTAAAGCTGCTATGAAGGATATGGGAAAAGACTTGGATAGATGGTACACGGAGAAAGAAATTCAAGATGCTGCCGATATGCTGAAGAATGTTCCTGAGAAAGGGCAGAAGCTTATTAAAGAAAAACTTGAGAAGGTCAGAAGAGAGATGGAACTGTATGGACCGCATGCTGTTGTGAGCAAGTACGGCGAGTATGCAGAAGAGAAAGAAGTTGATTATTTATGGTGGCTTGATCTCCCCGTCGTAATGGTAAATGTTCTCTTCTTCACCTTGTTTCATGGATCAAATCTTTCACCCACAAAAGTTTGCTCTATTTAAATGAAATAAACCTATAATAACCCCCCTCCCCACCACCACCACCCCCCCACCCCCAAAAAAAAGAGACGAATAAAATGAATAAATTAAAAATGGTAGATAAATTGATTGTGGTCCTACTACATTTTTTTTTGCCTTGTATAGTTTTTTTTTATCCATGCCTGAATTAGTAATTGGTTGCCTTGTATAGTTTTTTTTATCCATGCCTGAATTAGTAATTGGTGGGAACACTTTTTCATGCTACAAACTCTTATTAACCTCTGCTTTTCTTTTGATTTTATTAATCTTTCTCAACCCTCCTAAAGTATAAATAGTTTGATACTTTAATCCTCCTAAACTATAATATTCTGATTTATTTTATTTTTGAGAATCAAACTAAAGAGTATCATAGCAGCCATGTTCAGTGGTGAAGCAAAAAATTACTTTTCTTGTGCGTGTGTGCGTGTGTGCGTGGTGGTGGTGGTGGTGGTGATGGGGGCTAGGGGATGTTGGCACAAAATGTGATACGTCCGCACATGGTAATTAAAAGGATTAACAGGCAAGAGGTGGCTAAGGTCCCCAAATGCATAGGCGGGTGCCGCGGCATCTGCCAAAACAGTCTAGTAACATTAAGAAGGAATTTGATTTTTCATGACTAGAAGAACATATCATACTCTGATCTTAATATCTCCTTGTTCTTTAGTGTTCAAATTCTTTGATACAAATCTCACTTATCAAACTTTGTAGTGTCGAAGTTGCTAGCAACTTCGTAGGATTTTCTTTGATGTATACGGTACATCACTGATATCATTAAATGTGTACATAATTATTGCGATAAATATGATATAATTGAATGTTGCTGTAAATATATGCATCTTACATAAGATAACTTTCATTCAGTATTAACTTCCAAATACAAGTATGTAAACACACACAAAAAAAAAAAAAAAAACTAAATAAATAATGTACCTGAGTAACCATGAAAGAAACTTTATTTTAAACTAAAAATACATCACTCACTAACTTTAAGGTTCCGATTAAAAATGTACTCTTGTGAAGGGTCTTGTGCGAATTACCTTGCAAGATTTTTTGCGTCAAGGCTCCGAGACAATTTTTTTTCCCCATATTGTCTATGAACTGCAGACATATCCAATTCCTAACTCCATTACATACTTTATTAAGCATATGCCTAGTTGTTGAACAATAAGTTGCTTACGCTGTTGCAATTTTCCAGGGTATTGAAATATGCACGGATGAAGATGGTGATAAGAGAACGGGACTTTACTCGTTGGAGATGGGGGCAGATCTTGAATTAGAGCCAAAACCGCATCACGTAATTGCTTTTGAGGATGCTACTGATAGCCAGAAACTTTGCTATATTATCCAGTGTCAATTGAATATGCGCGGTGGTGGCGAGGCCTTTGTTGTTGGACAGTATCCTAAAGTAAGTAACTCAATTTCTTCTCCTAATAGTCCCAGTTTCTATCTCAAGTCGTCGTGACATGCTACTTCTTTTCATTCGACCATGGTATAGTATAATGTTGGATTAGTAACGAACAAATATTCATGCTTCGTGTGGGCATTAGAGAAGATTCTAATAATCGAACTGCATTTTAGGGATTGTCCGGTGAGGCATTTTGAAACCGCAGCTTTCACAGAACGTAGTCCTTGGAACACAACTAGTTGTAACGCGGCTTCAAATACTGCAAAATGGACCGTTTAGAAGCTCAGGAAAAAAAAAAACTGTTTTCAAACACCATATTGACACATTTTTCGGGTAGAAAAGTAGTGTAAAAAGATGCAATGATACACATTGTTGGGTAATAAACTTTGTTTTTTCGATGAAAAGGCAACACTAGACAGGCCTTGGTGTCCAATATCCTATATTTAGGCCTTTAAGAACTCATATTAAGTATTCGTTGCAAAATGTGGTCTAGACCATGTTAGCTGTCAATTGCCAGTTCCAAAAGTTCGGTCATTTCAATGGCACGTTCCTGACACATGAAGCCTGAATGTGTGTGTGTGTTTTAAATTATTATTTTTTTTTGTTTTTTTTTTTTTGGGTCTGGATCGCTCTTCGGGCATTACCCTTTTGTAAATTTTGAAAATTTCTATTACTGAAGAAGCGTGTTAATAGCTCAATCCCTACCAAACTACTCTATAGGATGCCTATCGAGATGCCAAGGCAAGTGGGTTCAACGTTACTGTTATAAGGAAAGGAGAGCTGAAACTCAACGTTGACCAGACACTGGAAGAAGTGGAGGAACTAATTACCGAGATCGGGAGCAAGATGTACCATGATCAAATCACCAAAGGCCGCTCTGTTAATATGGACTCGCTAATGAAGGGTGTATTTGGAATCAAACCAACCGGAAGGTAAAAGTTTTGACTTTGAAAATACCTTGAAACCTGTTTAATACTTGCTGCAATTTGTGGATATACTCCCTTCGTCCCATAATGCATGTCCGTTTTCCATTAAAGAGACATTATGAAAAAAGGTTTATGAAAATCCTTGCTATCCGCTTCCTGAACTTTTAATTTTTCAAGATAAAGTGTATAATGAATAAAGATAAAAACTTGGTAAAATATTTACAGGGACAAAGTTTTTTGGGAAAGGTCATTCATTTTGGGTCAAAGTTTTCTTGAATGTTGACAAGAGTAAATCTTATTTACATTCATCAGTTTTTTGGTGTTCGGTGAAGTGAAATCAAAGCTAACTGCCTGTTTTCTTGGGAAAATTTGCTGTTTTCCAGGAAAAGATCAAAGAGAAGGCTGAAAAAGCCAAAAAAATAATGGCAATTGATGATGCCAGATTCGGCCTGATCAAAGAGGAGGTATTTCCCTTTAATCTTTAACCTCTCTTAGAGAGCGAATTTTAAGGAGCTCTTGTTACAATTCCTGGTCTCTCTCCTACTGATGTCCAATCTGACTCTCTCATCAGATTGTAGCCTTAAACAAACTACTCCCTCCATCCCAAAAAGAATGTCCAAAAAAATTTGAAATTTACTCTTGATCAAGAGCAAATTGGAAATTCATTTTGTGACGGAGATAGTACCACTCTGACTATAGCATCCCTTTAAAATCGGCTAACCTCTAATAAGACTAATTTCTGAATCCCCCAGTCCTATGAATCACAAGGCAGTATATACCCCGCCTCTATCGTATGTTAAGGCTCATTTCTGTGCCTACCCCATCGAGACTATTCTTCAAAAATATTATCAAAAATCCCACACTAAGGTTGAATCTGAACTCCATTGAGACCAGTCACTCAAAAAATTGGCTAGCCTCTAGTCAAGCAGATCTATTTTGCCATCCTTGTCCGACCAACCAGAGATAAAAACACGTAACTAGCTGGATGACAAGATGTTTATGTTAGTACTCTGTATTTGTAAAAACTGGGTGGCCCGTTGTAATTTTGTTAAGCATTCTTTATAAGATACAAGAACTACTTCTCGTGATTATATTTATGCATTTTACAGGTAATTGTTGTTTCTCCGAGCATACGAGAAATTATGAATCTTCGTCTGTGTTTGAGAGAAATATAGCTTCACAGTTATGACATTATAGGATGATTAAACAACATTTGAAGTGGTGGTCCAATTTTTGAGGCTAATGAAGCTGTGGCTGCAACAGAACTCCTGCATACTCGAAACGAACATGCTTTCACTTTCAGGCACTTCCAGCTTCCTCCATCATTCAAAGTTTTGTAGATGAAAGTCGTGCTCGTCTAGGCGAAATTCTGATCTAGTTTTGTTCAATCTGTAAAAATGGTATCTTGACAACATATAATTGTAATAATAATAATGTAGACAATGAAGAATATTTATTATATTCCATGTTCAGTTTGTCTTAAAGATTGAATTCTTTGCCTCAACTCAACTACTTTTAAGATCAGTTGATACATTCATTTGAACTTGGTCTCAAAAGAACGCAACGGTTATACAACAATCTGAACTTCGCTCGAGAACTGAGCACGAACTCACAGTTACTGTGTGTCCGTGTCAAAAACGCATTGACTGCTGAGGGCAATTTGCTCCAGTCAGCCCAAGTTAACATCTCTAGCTTAATTTTAGAGCTAGAACTACAATGTCGCACCAGCTTCATCCGAATCTCAATCTCCATTGTAGGCCCCACTCCTACCACGGCCCGTACAACGAATGACTGAACGGAGAATTTAGCAGACATAATTGTCATTACAAGTAGGATTACTGGTTTAGGTGTTGGAAATGGGAAAATGTATAATCCAAGTCAAGAAAGAGGATATGAAAGGTAAGGGTTTATTGATCTTAAAGAGTTTAGGTTGTTAAAGCTAAGGGTAAGGAATAAGTGTGGTATAATTGCATTACAAGTGAATTCATCTCTAAGTTTGGACTAAACAAAATATCACACTACCATTACCTAACCTACCTCGAAATTGACTTGTCAACGTTTTCCAAAAAGGCGCTCTACTTATTTGTAGATTGCTTGTATTATGATAAATTTACACGAAAACTATTTTCTAAGCTAGAAATGGAAAACTTAATGTGAAACAAATCAAACAAGAATGTGCGATAGTTACGATCAAGGATTTGTAAATAGGAAGGTGGTAAGATGATAGATATCCTCCCATCATATTTTCTTGATCGTTTTTCGAAGCACAGCCCAATGAAAAAATAATTTTTCATGATGTTAACTGCTTAAATCATATTTAGTTTGAAAAAAAAAATGAAGATGAGACAAGAATCACTCAAAATATAGTTAAACTGAACTTGCAATATATAATCATGCAAAAACATCATTTCCAACACTTGAAATACAGGAAAAACCACTAGTTTACCAAAGCATTGAAGACACCTAAAATACATGACAAATGGAAAAGAAAAAAAAGGTAACAAAACTAAAATTGACCAGGTTCTACCCTGCAACTCTTCAGTCAGCAGCAAGTATTATTCTAAAGAACAAGACTCTTAAATTTACCAAAAATCAAAAAGAAAGAAAAAATTAAAGAATCTTTTACTTGACAAATAAAACGCAAGGTTGACACGATCTTCAACCTCCTAAAAAGCCCGTTTACGAAGTTCAACTGCTGAAGAAAGGTTGAAAGTAAAGGATGAAACAAGGGAGAGATCTACACCCATACATACATATGTGCGGAAACATATGCAAATGTACAAATTTATATACTTAATGGGAAAGAAACCTCTTTCGTTAGGCAATTGCATCAAGGTGACGATCCATAATCTGAGAGACGGAGTCCATAAATGCACCTTCGCTTGAACAAGGGAGGACAGAGTCCTCAGCTTCTTGAACAATCTCCTCGATAACAGACTGCTTATTCAGATTCTCCCTACACATGATGCTTCCAATTGCAAATGGGGTAAGTCCTTTCTCCACACCCTTTTTCAGGAGCATGGTGGAGATGCGGAGAGTGCGTGCACATTCTAAGGGTAGGTCCCACCCATAAAAATTCAATAGGGCAATGTCTTCCTCGGCGTCCAGAGATCTAATGTAGTCAATGGTGTCTGGACTAAAAGGTTGACGAGCTTGAGGCCAATAGAGCCAGTCAAACGTACAATCTTCAAACTGCAGCAAAAGTGGATGACGTATCTATCAGTCAACAGGCCATTTCTGGTTACAAAAAGATAAAACATTTGAACATGATCTATATCTGTTTTGATACATGATATCAGTAGATAAGTCATAGTTAACTGAGACCCAAAAAGAGAAATATTTAACCTGCTCCTGGAATGCTTACTATTAATGTCAGAAAACAATGAAACGTTGTTCGGAATCAAATAGGAACACGGATAAGGTAAAAAAAATAAATCAACTTGATGAGGAGGGTGGGAGTATGTTTATGCTTTAATCGCCATAACTCAATACCAAAGTCAAAGATAGCCACAAGAAATTAGATGACAAGTAGAGCATATACGTAAATTCGTGAACGAAAGTGACTATGCAACATTGAAGGACACAAAGCGAAAGGGAAAACTTACACTGTAAGGCAGGCAGTACCCATGATCAATTGGAATCAGCACCATCCGACCATCTTCACCTTTGCTCATCAATATATTCCCAGCATGCCTATCTGCATTTGCCATTCTAATATCCAACACTGAAATCTTATGCACCTCCTCTATGGGAAACGAGCCAGGACCCATATCCTCACAACTCCCAAGATTCTCCATGAACATCTGCAAAGACCCAATCTTTGCCTTTATAACACCATTTGGATGATTGAATCCAGGGTGCAAGCACTTGATCAGGGTAGTAGGTGGGACACCAGCAAAGCCCTTGTCTTCGCCAGTGAATGACCGCCGACCATTCTTTGGATGATCCAAAATATAGGCAGCAACCTCTCTGAATGCACCCTCCTCAACTTTTGTTCCCTTCTTCAACCCTTCACCATCTATGGACAAAGGCAATCCTGTGGGATTATTCACAGCCATAGGCTCCTCATCCGTTGGCTTAAAAACAGAAAGATACTTACTCCCTGATGCATCCATCATAAAATATGCACCTCCTGTACCCTCAGAAGACGGGATTGGATCATTCATTTCCAACCCATCCAAGGTAGAGTTCATCATATCATAGAGCACATTAGGTAGTTCAGCCTTTGGATTAACAATAATGGGTTCCAACAAAAACTCTTTGTTAGTAGGCTCTCTAGGAGATAAAAGATCATTCTTTGCATCAAACTCAAGCTCACTTTCTCTGTCCACATCATATTCTCTCGTTTGACTCAGCGGTGATGTCACAATAGACAATTCAAAATGCTTCTCCACAGGCCTAGGCCTAATCTTAGCGGATTTCCGAACAAACAAATGAATCACAGCATCGTTATTCTTACATATATCATTTATGAGCTTCTGATCCTCAAGCTGCTCACCTTCGCATAAGACTTCCTGCTCTTCAATGTCCACCAACCCTTTGGCAAGCTGGCGTTTCACATACCCCACATCACGACTCCTCTCAACGTGAAACTTAAACTCTTTCCCGCACGAAGTCTTCACATTGATCACTTGAAGATCAGAGAACCTAAGAACCAGATGAATTACATTCCCATCAGCAACCCCATACTCCCGAACCAGCGAATTGCTCCTCGCCAATTCCCGACCACTACAAACCAATTTCTGATTCTTCACGAATACCCCTTTATATGATTGAATACGAAGCTTAACAGACTCAATTGAATCAGACTCCAATACTCGCAGTGGAACCATCGACCCCGACATAGCCACATAAATCAGAATTGACTCGTCCGTCCTAGGGCTATGTAAAGGCGATGAAAACACATTCTCATCTCGAACCGGACTAATTGTGACAACACCCGCTGACGACATTTTGCTCTTTCCTTCTTTGTAAGAAAAATCAAACTTTATACAAAAATCTTCAAACCCAGAAACCCCAAGTGAAAACCCCTAAAAAGTACACAATTTATGTACCTTTATCTTCACAAGCGGTACAATGATGAACACCCGTCTCAAACCCTAGATATTCATAATTGAACCTTTTTCACCCAAATAAAAACCGTAGGAAATCGATCCGAGAATCGAAACCTAGGTTTCCGTCACCAATTAAGCGAAGCCCCAATTTAATTACTGAAAGAAATCGACAAAATTTGAGAGAACTGAACACAAAAGAGCAGTAAAGGAGGCGCGGATTCTTACCAGCGTTGTTTGCAAGAACCGAAGAACAATTGGCAACGGATGAGGTGAAGATATAGAGGGCTGAATCGAACGGAGATTGATCGGAGGGGAGTTCGTTGACTGTGCAGTACAGATTTTTCGGGCAATTTAGGGTTTGAAAACGAAGAGAGAGAGAGAATTTGTGCTTTTTTGAGGTGAGCTGCTTTTGTCAAAATGTTGAAGGAAACAACGCGGTTTTAAAGGGCCCGGGAGGACCGGGGATTTTATCTTGTTGCAAGACAATGTACAATGTGAATTTAATGGGGGTGTTGAATGGGATTAAACATAGTAGGAGGTGTTGAATGGCTACAATGGAAGTGGAAGGGGTGTTGAACGGCGGGTTGTGTTGAATAGTTGAATGGGAGAAATGGATGCCCAAAATGACACGTGGCGCCTCGGTATTGGGGCGAAATGTCTCGTGTGTGCAGAAGGAAGACATTTTTTTCCTGATTGAGACACTTGGTTGGTCCATCAAATTTTCGGATTTAATTTTCATTCCAATTATTTGAGCTCAATTATTTTACAGTAAATGATTTTTTTTAATTTTTTTTTTACACCAAAATTCTTAATTTCCCCCCTATAAATAGATGCAAGTTTAATTGTATTTGGACACCAAAAAAAAAAACCCTTCTTTTTAGTGAAATGGAATTACAACCTCAATTATTTGAGCTCAATTATTATATAGTAAATGATTTTTTATTTTTTTTTACACCAAAATTCATAATTATTTAATTGCAATTACAAAAAATTAATTAAGTGTGAAGTATTTTTTTTATAATTGATTATATTATTATTATTATTATTATTATTATTATTATTTAACTAATCATAAAAATAAAGAATATAAAATACATTTTAAGTGGTGGGGTATAGGATGATGAGTTGGAAGTGTGTTGAATGGGGAATTAAACAAACCATTGTAGGGTGTAAAAGTTGAATGAGTGTTGAATTATTAAGTAGAAGAAAGAGAAGATGATGTGGAGTGATAAAATGGGTGTTGAATGAAAATTGGTGTTGAATACATTGTAGATGGTCTAACGTTGAATAGTGACTTTTGACGTGGACTTAACGGATAAGTGGATGGGGGTTTACAAAAAAATTCAGGGATCTTACTCATGATCAACTCGTATTATAGGCGTATTTAACAAAATAGTATAAGTTGGCGAAAATATATTTAGTAGGATGCGAGATATTGAAATATTGTGGTGAAAATATATTTTGTAAGATGCGAGATATTGAAATATTGTTTGGGCCACTGAATCAGACTAAAACTATGAGCAAATTATTCTGGCAGAAAGACATTTAATTATTATAAACAGTGTGATAATGTCTTAAACGGTTTGGATTAATTCACGTTCAGTGAGTCGAATAATCCATAAGCTAATTGACTCGAAAAAGATTGAGCAAACAACTAGCCGGATGATCTCCCATGAAGCACAAAATCTTGGGAAAAACGCGGTGGCATTTTTATAAATATGTGGAACTTCTTTAAAAAAACGCGCGGTGGCATTTTTGTAAATAATCAAAACTTCTCAACGGTTCTGGATATCAATATAAAACCTTCTGGATATGAGATTGATAGCCAGAACCTTTGAAAGTGATAGCCAGATCCTATCCAGAAGGGTTCTGGATATCAATATAAAGCCTTCTGGATATGAGATTGATAGCCAAAACCTTTGAAAGTGATAATTAGAAGGGTTTTGGATATCATTATAAAGCCTTCTGGATATCAATATAAAGTCTTCTGGATATGAGATTGATAGTCATAACCTTTGAAAGTGATAGCCAGAAGGTTTTGAAAAACACGTTTTTCCTAACCACTAGGAAAAACGCGTTTTACAGGAGACCAACTCCCCATGAAGACCCTCTGGTGTGAGAATAAGTACGAGTGTTTATGAACACGTATTGACGTAGTTTAGAGTCAAAAGTTTAGTTATCGTAAATTCGTGGAGGATAATCATTATGTATCGACCATTTAGGATTGATTTTAATCATGGCGGGTGTATAGGAGAGATATCAAAAATTGTGAGTGATAATCTCCTGATTTATAGCAAAGTGTTATATTTCGCTTGAGGCGATACATGTTAGTCTAAGAAAGATAGATGTCGTCTATATATTTGGGCTCTAGAGAAGGTAGATTTGCATAAATATGAGTTGTATCTCGGGCCCGGGTAGGCCCGACCACTCTTATAGTTGATTAATATGGCTTGCTTGCGCTGTTAGTGGGCCAATGACTGAGTTGTGTAGACACCCCGCCTTGGACCTCTCACCCCGATTGCATACAAAGTATTTTTATTTAACTTATTTTTATTGATTTCTGTTACTTCGGTTAAGTTCCTAACTGATTCCGTTAGTTTTGGACTAAACTGCATAACAGAGTTAACTTTTAGGGTCATTCTGTCATTCTGTCCTTCTCTGCCGCGGGCGCTTCCGACACTGTTAACGGAATGCGCGCGCGTCTCGCCCCTAAAGCGGGACCCGCGCGCCTCCCATTGTGGCAGTAACGGATTGCACCTTATTTCCCTCCCTTTTCTTATTTACAAACATCTTTTCTTGATCACAAAAACCATCTTTTTACATCCACATTCATCCCCCCTTTTCTCATTAACTCCCAATCCCAAATTCTAAGCCTTTTCCCAAAAAACTAATATCTCTTTCATTTATTATTTGATTTCTTTTATTTCTTTTATTTTTCTTTTATTCATTTATCTTATTTGTGATTGGCTCATTCCATTTCACATGGATGACCAATTTCCCTCCATCATTTCCCTCTCTTTTTTACCTATAAAAAACCATAATCTTCTACCTTAGAAAGGGACTCCAACCTTGATTCACCAACTACATTATACACAAATTCTCCCAACAAGAGTTCTTAGTAACAAGACTCTACACAAATTGTTCTACAACAATTTCATTACAACAACAACAACACTTTCAAGTCAAGGTTCCAAGTCCTCTTTCTCAAGGTACAACTCCATTTTCTTCCTTTGTTTTCTTCTTCTTGATGTATGCAATCCCCATTAATGGGGCATGATCGACATGACTACTTCACATATTGAAGTTAGTTAAGGTTATCTCCCTACATTTTAATCTTAACTTTAATTCACCATGTTAATTTCTCTTCATCTCTTAATGTAATATTTTAGCATTACTTGTTACATGTAATCTTTATCATTAAATAAATAAAACAATTCTATTTTATTTCCCCTTTTCTTCTCATCACAATTGTTAGCACATTTCTATTTAATTAATTGAAGGACATGTAAATATTAGAACACCAATAGTAGCAAGACCCGCGTAAGCGGGGCGGAGTGGGTGTTTAAGTACTTCCCACTCCGTCACCTAACCCCCGAACCCTTCTCTCCCGAATCTCCGGTTTTGTACATAAATTAGGCTATTTTTAGGTTTTTCTTATGTTCCTTTAAAAAACATAGGTGGCGACTCTAAACAATCTAAAAACAAGTTAGACATCCTAGGATAATTCACCGCTCTAGCCAAGCCGTGGTTCCCCGGGGTATCTACAGTGGCGACTCCGCTGGGGATGATAGAGGGTTAAACTTGCGTTTTCATCTTTGGTGTTCTTTTATTCTGTTTTCTGGGCATTCTGGTAAAAAGGGTAGGAAGCGCGCGCCTCTGGCCTTCTTGGCCTAAAGCGCGCGCGTCCGACCCTTATTACCAGAATCGCCCGTCTTCCTTCTTGTCCTTCAATTCCATGTTTCTGTGCTAACAAATTCTGCAGGGGAAAGTTTTCTTAATTAAGGGTCAAGGCAATCCCTTGAACCCACTGATTTGCAGGTTCTTACCCAGAAGCGGGCGCCTCTGCCCTTCTTCCTCTCACGCGCGCGCCTTCCGAATAGGCAACCCGATGCGCGCGCTTCTGGGCGCAATCCCGGAACAAAACAGTGCACAGAAACAGAACAGAATGACAGTGTGTGGGCATCGGGCCTGCATACAATTTCTTTTACTTTCTGTTTATTTTTATCGGTCACACGGGTGATTCGAAAGTTGTAAATTACGTGCTTATTTGTTTTTTTTTTATTTCCTTTGAAAAAAAAAATGTTTTGTCACATGTTAGACCTCACACTACATGCACATATTCTTATCAACTGCTCACTATCGAGTCGCACAAGTCCAACCCCAAACCCGTCGAGGCCCGTCCTAGGAAGTTTCAAGCTCCACCCGACCTTGACTCTTCCGAAGCGGTCAACCTCAGCCCGTGGCGTAGTTCATGACTACATGCCGGGGGTGACCTTTGAGCCTCATATTCAAGCCGAGCACAAGCCACACAATTCTAGTCTAGGGTCTAACACTCCGTGACTCAAGTCGGTTTCCATGTGCCGAGATTTCCCTAAACTAATGTTTTCAAATCATACATGCCAATTTGTTGCAATGGACGAAATAAAACTCCGTCCCCAAAAGTGGCTATTTTGGACGAAAATAAAAATCCGTCCCCGCATGTATGATTTACTACATTAATTTAGTTTAATCCCGACACATGTAGGTCTCACAAGCGTGGTGGAATCCGATGAGTATATGGGACCGCGAGAAGGTCTATATACTAGTGTGACGATTCCACTATTTTTTCTAGAAACCCCAAAAAGGACTCCGTCCTTCCGACTTTTGTAAAAAAAAAAAAAAAAAAAAAAAGAGTCATTTTCTTTATATGGTTGAGTCTTTTTTGTGTTTGTGGGTTAAATTTATTTTACTCAAAAAGTGTTTGTGGGGCCAATCTAAGATCAACCGTGCTCTTCCAATAGTTCCAATGGCTTCCAACGGCGACAACAACAACGGTGGAAATGATTTCGTGTCCAACGAAGGGTTACTCAACGTAATGAAATCAATGGGGGAACAAATGGATAGGATTGTCGAGGATGCCCGCCGTAAAGACAATTTTTGGCAAGCCCGTTTCGATATCGACAAGAGGATTCACAAAGAAGAGGTTTCCGAACTCAAGGCCCGTCTTGATTATGAAAGAAGAATTCACAAGGAAAAGGTTTCCGAACTCAAAGCCCATTTGCAAGAGCTCACCGACAGCAAAGCAAAGTTCAATGATAAAGCATGCTCAAGTGGCCCGACCCTCAAAAGCTACAAAGGTACCACCAACAACCGAGTTTTCACTCCTCTCCAAGGAGTAACCCAAGCCGAGGCATTTGAAATTTTGGTGGCACGGGCAAGAGGGAAGATCAAACCTTTGGAGGGGTACAAGCCGAAGGCGATACTGAAAAATCATGCTCATGGTGAATGGTGCGGCTACCACAAGCATAGTGGCCACACTACCGAAGGGTGCTTCCTTCTCCGAAACATCATCCAAGATTTGATCGACAACGGCGAATTTACAGTGGGTGAAGAGCAACTCATCAAAGAAGTGGCTTGGTTTTGAAATGGGGCTTCAACAAAGAGGACGACGACAACAATCTCCGTTTCTCTTTCTCTACCTAGTAGTAGGAATAAAAAAAAAAAAAAGAGTCAAAAGTCCTCTTTTGTGTGCATTAATGTTTTCTCTCGTCCCATGTTAAGTGTCGAGTCTTCTTATCAAATAAAAGTCGTTCTTGTCCTTATACACTCTTCCAAGTTGTTCGATCTAATTCTTGGCAAAATGATGAAAAAAATGTCTAAACAAGTTTTAGAACAAGGCCATCACTTGAACGCCTAGGGGCTAAACATCGACGCCAACATCAACGACGAAGCCAAGACAACCAAGGTGGAGCAACAATCATGAAGAAGTCAAGCAAAGTTTTCAAAGGGGGATTAAAAAAAAAAAAAAGAAAAAAAAGAGCTCGCTAGGTTGAAACCATCAAATCAACCTAGGCAAAAGTTAGAGCACACAAAAAAAAATAAAAAAAATCCCCCTCAATCAAAGAAGTTCACATCAAGATCATCATCATCATCCACCAACGAAGGACGAAGCAACAATTCATCACGAAGAATGGAGAATCCACAAGAACTACGGTGACCTGAGCCTCTACACTGGAGGAACGTAGGCAACCTGCGGGTCCGGTCTCATGCAAGAAAGAAGATATGTTTAGCCCTAGCGCGTTATGGTGATCAGCCTTCATCTCGAACTTGTCAAGACATCTTTGTACGATTCATTTGCCAATGAATTAATCACCAAAAAGATTGAACAACTTTCTTAGATTTGGAATCATTTCGCGTTCCTTGCGAGTCTAGGGACTTCTATTCTTTCTGCATACTCCCAATTTCTTGCAATTAAATTGGGGCTTTCCTTCTCTTCTCTCTTAATGACTTACTTGCCTTCACGAGTCATTCAAAAAACGGTCAAATACATAAAGTCAATACTAGGGACACTTCTCTAATCAAGTCAATGTCACTCGCCTTTAGTGACAAGAGGTCTCCACCGCAAAATCACATGTCTTATCTCCTCAGCTAGAGTCAATGCACACTCCCTCATTAATCGAGTCAAAATGAAGACGCAAAAGAGATGCCCGCTAGATTGAAAACCCGAAAGGGCGGTCTAGGCAAAAAACAGGGTGCGTCATAAAAAAAAATGAGAGAGTGAGAGAGAAGGGAAAGAGAAATGGAGATCTCCGGCCTCTAAAGAAGACAACTGCACGAGCTCTACATTGGATCTCCTCAGCAAGTCAATTCCCCACCGAGTCAACTTTGGGATTGCAAAAGGCTCGACAAGATATGGCACCATCAAAGGTTGTTTTGGGTTATTGGCATCATTCTCCAGCAGTATGCATTTTTTGGGTTCATGAAAAGAAGGCCCGTGGTAGCCAAGACCCATCCGAGAACCAGCCCATCATTAAAGGGCACGAGGTTGCACAAATAATCCCTAGCTAGTCAATTGGCTTGGGCAACAAATAGCAACAACATGTATCTCAGTTTTCAAAGCTTCTTCAAGTATGTGCTTCTAAAGTACGCCGAAAGGCTCCCGAGAAATGGAGTATCTCTTGCCATGTCCTCTCATGATTGTTCCCTTGCACGAGGATGAGTCACTCTTGCTTTGCTCAACAAATGGTGACGCCCTAGGGGCTATGTGACTCAAGGACAAGGACTTCTTTTGCTTCACTTGACAATCAATACGCCCTAGAGGCTATGTTCGAGAAAGATGTGTGAGACTATCCTCAAAGTCTCCCAAAAGGGATGTCAAAAAGCCCTCTTGTCGCGTGTGCCCGTGATCGTTCCCCCAATCAAGGATGAACCTTTCTCGCAATCAATGATGGCACTCTAAGGGCTACGGTCAAGTCTTAAAGGCTCCCTCGGCAAAGAGCAATTAACTCCCCAGCAGTATCCCCAGTCGAGTCATGTGCAACATTGGAAGCTTCCTCAATTCGGCACCGAAGGTCTCAAGGGGCTTCGTAATCTACAATCTTTTGGGCTACAGCATTACAGTAATCCGAGCAAAGGGCAATATTGGGGCTTCGCGACCAACAGTCTTTTGGGCAACAATACTCGAGCAACGCAATTTGGGAGTAGTCTCCATGAAAGGGATCAAGCTTCAAAGGTCTCTCAACACTTCAAGTCAAAGGCCTCTTGGTTTTAAATGAAGACTCCGATGTTATGAATGAAGTTGATGATTTTTGTTAGAACTTTCAACGAGATCATGAAGAAAGTCTTAGAGAAAAGGAAAAAAATTCAATATGCTAAACTCTAATCAAAACAGGGTTATAGCGGGAAATGCCACGGCCAATCCCAATGTTTCTGCAATTCAGCACCCCCTTTCTCCAAGATCAAAAGCACAAGGTGCAGCTCAGATAAAGTTGGGCCACAACACTAGTTGCATCTGAAGATCCGTCATTAGTTCAACTCAAGAAGAGTCAAGCAAGCATACTCATTTGGGACTTTATCACACCAAGACCTTATCCTCCGCGACCTCGACGGCACCGCAAGACATTACTGCATACTTTGACATAAGCCCTCAGCCATTTGGGTATCGACCACAATGAGGCCATTCATCTCCCCAGTAAGGGCAAGAAGGAGATCTCTATCAAGAATTCTACCAAACGGTACATCCGCTCTCAATGCCGAGCCAATCACGAGATAATTTGGGGCTTTACAATGAAAGGTCTTCACATCCTGCCATCTACAAGCCCACGACACTTGGGGCTTTGCAATCTCTCGAAGCTTGGCATCAACGATCTCCTCTTGGGGCTTGCTCACTACAACAACAAAGGGCGATTTACTCGAATGGGCCAAGAGCTGATTTATCTTGGAGCTATGCAAGTCCCTCAAAATTTGGCATCAAAGGCATTCTAGGGGCTTTACAATTAGCAACCCCTCATCTCGGCATCAAAAGCCTTTTGAAGCCCCATAATCAACAAATCTCTTGGGGCTAGACATCAATTTCGTTGGGCACAACGGCGACAACAACAGAATTCAAGCAAGGCAATTCGGACTTCGATTGAACATGACTTGATCTTGGTTGGCTTTGCAAACACACAATGCTTAAAATGGTTCACCCACGAACTAAAAAAAAAAAAAAACTTTTTTCTCACATGTGTGCATATTCTTTCCCTTCTAATCTAAAAAAAAAAAAAAAAAAAAAAAAAAGAGAGTTTTCTTCTTTTTCTCCTTCTATGTGCAAAAATATGTGCTTTGCTTTGCTTTGCTACTAGCTTCTCCTCCAGCATTCTCCATCATCCTTGAACTACGCTGGTCTGATTCCCTTCAAAGGATACGTAGGCAGCCTTTGGCACGACCAACCCATCATCCAGAATACCATCTCGCCAACGCTCCAAGGGCAATTCATCATCATCCAAGGCATGGACATTCCTCATCAAAGCTCCACAACATCATAAATCCATCTTAAATCAAGCGGCAATGGTAAGTGAGGGTATGAATACACCACAATCACAATTTTCTCTCGCAATTCCTATTTCACATCTCACACAAGCACATATATCTGCAAAGCATACACATAACAGGTGCGGCACAGAGCACCAGGTGCCGCACAGAGCACCAGAATCAGCAGGTGCCGCACAGAGTACCAGAATCAACAGGTGCCGCACAGAGCACCAGGTGCCGCACAGAGTACCAGAATCAACAGGTGCCGCACAGAGCACCAGGTACCGCACAGAGTACCAGAATCAACAGGTGCCGCACAGAGCACCAGGTGCCGCACAGAGTACCAGAATCAACAGGTGCCGCACAGAGCACCAGGTACCTCACAGAGTACCAGAATCAACAGGTGCCGCACAGAGCACCAGGTGCCGCACAGAGCACCAGAATCAGCAGGTGCCGCACAGAGCACCAGGTGCCGCACAGAGCACCAGAATCAGCAGGTGCCGCACAGAGTACCAGAATCAACAGGTGCCGCACAGAGCACCAGGTACCGCACAGAGTACCAGAATCAACAGGTGCCACACAGAGCACCAGGTGCCGCACAGAGCACCAGAATCAGCAGGTGCCGCACAGAGCACCAGAATCAGCAGGTGCCGCACAGAGCACCAGAATCAGCAGGTGCCGCACAGAGCACCAATTTTGGTCCATGGTAACTACTAAAATCACCATACCTCTTCCATCAGCAAAAGTCGCTCACACAGGGAGCGCACTCCTATCCTTTGTAATTTCAAATTACTGCTTTATCGAGTCATTGTTTTCTCTTGTCGATGTCCTCGGCGGTTGTCTTTCTTTCGTCGACGCGTTTTGCCTCGCAATCCACGTCGCCGAGGGGCTCTGTAGACACCCCGCCTTGGACCTCTCACCCCGATTGCATACAAAGTATTTTTATTTAACTTATTTTTATTGATTTCTGTTACTTCGGTTAAGTTCCTAACTGATTCCGTTAGTTTTGGACTAAACTGCATAACATAGTTAACTTTTAGGGTCATTCTGTCATTCTGTCCTTCTCTGCCGCGGGCGCTTCCGACACTGTTAACGGGATGCGCACGCGTCTCGCCCCTAAAGCGGGACCCGCGTGCCTCCCATTATGGCAGTAACGGATTGCACCTTATTTCCCTCCCTTTTCTTATTTACAAACATATTTTCTTGATCACAAAAACCATCTTTTTACATCCACATTCATCCCCCTTTTCTCATTAACTCTCAATCCCAAATTCTAAGTCTTTTCCAAAAAACTAATATCTCTTTCATTTATTATTTGATTTCTTTTATTTCTTTTATTTTTCTTTTATTCATTTATCTTATTTGTGATTGGCTCATTCCATTTCACATGGATGACCAATTTCCCTCCATCATTTCCCTCTCTTTTTTACCTATAAAAAACCATAATCTTCTACCTTAGAAAGGGACTCCAACCTTGATTCACCAACTACATTATACACAAATTCTCCCAACAAGAGTTCTTAGTAACAAGACTCTACACAAATTGTTCTACAACAATTTCATTACAACAACAACACTTTCAAGTCAAGGTTCCAAGTCCTCTTTCTCAAGGTACAACTCCATTTTCTTCCTTTGTTTTCTTCTTCTTGATGTATCCAATCCCCATTAATGGGACATGACCAACATGACTACTTCACATATTGAAGTTAGTTAAGGTTATCTCCCTACATTTTAATCTTAACTTTAATTCACCATGTTAATTTCTCTTCTTCTCTTAATGTAATATTTTAACATTACTTGTTACATGTAATCTTTATCATTAAATAAATAAAACAATTCTATTTTATTTCCCCTTTATTTCCCATTTTTCATCACAATTGTTAGCACATTTCTATTTAATTAATTGAAGGACATGTAAATATTAGAACACCAATAGTAGCAAGACCCGCGTAAGCGGGGCGGAGTGGGTGTTTAAGTACTTCCCACTCCGTCACCTAACCCCCGAACCCTTCTCTCCCGAATCTCTGGTTTTGTACATAAATTAGGCTATTTTTAGGTTTTTCTTATGTTCCTTTAAAAACATAGGTGGGGACTCTAAACAATCTAAAAACAAGTTAGACATCCTAGGATAATTCACCGCTCTAGCCAAGCCGTGGTTCCCCGGGGTATCTACAAGTTGTAACATGTACACAAGTTTGAGCCCTTGATTTTATAATTGAGTTCCACTCAATGGGCATCGTTTGATTTATATTGTTTACAATCTTGGATTAAAAGAAGAAACAATAGACCAAATTGATGATTCTTTCTTTTGGTATTGTGATGATAAAAAGGCAAGTATAACAACTAAATGCTTCTAATTGTTACATTAGCTTATGATTATTGTTGATAAATATAATTGAAATGTCATATGGATATTATTTTTATTTTTTTTACGATGTCCACGTCATAAAGAGGCAAGGAGAGGGATCGAACCCTAGCGCTCACTGAGTGTGAGGCTTGGCTTTACCACTGAGCCACTCCTTTGGGAACTATATACTAGATATTATTGTTGATGTGCATTTACCATTTTTGTTTTTAAAACCTTGTTGATGTACATTTTAGAAAATTAAACAATGTAAATAGATAATTTTACTGTATAACTACAAGTATGAAACCACGATCGATAGCAACTTAACAAGGATGACCTACGTTTTATATGAATTGGTCCCCCTCTTCCATTAATGGAACTATATTCGTTTTGCTACTTCACTCTTTTATTTATTTGGAAGATTTATTATTCTGGTCATTTATACTCTCTCCGTTCCAAATGATTTTCTCATTTGCTTTTTTTCATTGTCCCAATAAGTTCTTCACATTTCTACATTTTAGGCTTAAACAAAGCATGACTAGTGAAGCAATTGTTCATATCCTTAAAAAGTTTGAACAGTCAAACGAGAAGATCATTTTGAGACGGGGGAGTGTTATTGAACAATTTTGACTATATTAGTAATAAGTATGATCATGTCATTGTAAGTCAAATATATCCCATGACACATACTCCCTCCACCCCCTAATAAAAGGTTACGATTTCTTTTTGAGTGTCTCATTAATAAGTCACATTATTCAAAATAAAAATATTAAAATACTTATTTACTGTATTCAATAAGACTCATTTGTCATTCTCACAACAATTATTCCCTCTCTACGTTCTCTCTCATGCCTCAAATTTCATACTCACAACATCCACTCCAATACTATTATGTTTTAGTAATAAGTATTTACATACTCTTTCCTTAATTTTCGTACACGATCAATTTTATGCTCTTATTGTGAGATGGAGAGAGTAAAATTTACTAAGTCAAGTTTGAAATTGATCTAACATAGCCTTTTGCAAGTCTGAAGTCTAATTCATAGATTTTTTAATTATTTTTTTTTTTTTTTTTTTTTTTTCAGGTGAAGGAAATTAGGAAAATGACATTTTGTATAGTCCGATTTCTTGAACAAGAAATAGTCAAGAAATATCGATTTCCCAATTGAACTAACTAGAGCGAGAGCTATGAAACTAAGTGCTAGTCAAACTCGAGGCAATGTATTTTACTTAAAGTCATAATCAATTATTTTCTAAATTTATTTAAAGTTAAATATATTTTCAATAGTAGGTTTTAATGGAAACTAGTTTCTTCATACATTACAGAAAGTCCACTTTTTTTTTTACTTGCAAGCACATAGCGAACATTTTAAAACAGTTTAAAAAACAAGACTTCTTATAATTTAAGGAGAAACTAGTTTCTCTCAAACCGTAATAATGTATTTTCAAAGTAAATGGATGTTCTACGACTCGGTCTCTTCAATCCATATAGGTTTGATCTTCAACTTTACTATCTAGATTTCAAAGATATACAATATTAACAAGTTTTTGTTAGCCAAAATTGACTAATATGGGTCTTGGTATCACCACTTATAAGTCAATGAACCCGAGACTATAATTAAATTTATAAAATGGTCACTAATGTAAACATTTCCAATAATATACAAATACAGTAATGAATTGAAATGGTAAGCAAGAGAAAGAAAGACTTGGAAAGAACATGATTTTCCATATTTCAAATGAGAAAATGTCAACCTAAAAGGTCAACATACCAAATGTGACAATCTCATTATCGCATTTTTTTTCTCCTTCCACTTGTAAGTGTTATACTCCCTCCGTCCCATTTGAATTATGACAAATTTTTATTTTGGGTGTCTCATTCGAATTAAGACAACAAAAAAATGGAAGTGTTTTATTTAAAGGGACTCACATTCACACTAACAACACTTTTTCACTCATTATTCCATACCCCCACTTTCTCTTTCCTACTTCACTTTTTATACTCACAACACCTACTCCGCGAACATTTTTTCTTTAATCCTCGTGCCCAACCCAAAAATCTTAATTCAAGTGGGATAGGGAGTATTTCTCTAAAATAAATAAACAAATAAACAAAGGACAATTTTTAAATTTTAAAAGCCAACTGCCATATTTAGTTAATTTGTAAAAGTATAAGCATCATACAAATAAATAAAGCACAATTTACAAATTTTAAAAGTCAACTGCAATATTTTTTGGGTACATTATTTCAGAAATTTAGAATCCATTGTTTCTGGGAATGAATTTGTATCAATGACTGCCAAGAGAGTTTACTCACAAAGCCCTACACTACACATGTTGAGCATAAAGAAAATAGAAACAAAAATGATAGAAATTTCCTTTTAGTTGGTGAATATTTCTAAAATTGATTTTTTTTAGTGTTTTTTGTGTGTGTGTGTGAAAAATAAAGAAAATTCTTTGTTTTTTTTTCCAAACCACAGGAATATATTACAAACAACACCACTATTATCTTTTCTTTAATGTACATATTACAAAAAGACAACAAAGTACACAGGCCAAATACATCCATACCCAGACACACACAGGATCCTAAGATATGATACAATGTGCTTCAACAGTGGTACCTTCATCTCACAATAACATTTACACACACCCAAGAAACACTACTTCCACACCCAACTCACTCAACAACATTGTACCAAAGGCTTTCACTTCTTACAAATGACATACATCCTTTCCCAACTCGCTCTCACAAAGTCGCTCGAAATACGACCTCCTCAATAACCCAAACCCCCTCACCATGGGGGACCGGACCCACCGAGACGAATCCCCCCGCTCGCCGGTCACCACAACATCGGTGGACTCGTGAGCAAAGTGGGCCAGAGCCACCAACGCCTCCGGTTCAGTGGTTGAAGACGCATCCAACATAAACATCTGATTAAAATGCCCTCCCACTAACCCTTTTTTACGCAGCCGAAAGCAACTCATGTAAGTAGAGGATACCACCTTGAAATTCCGGAGTTCCATAATCGAAGGACACGAGAAGCATTCCCCTGAAATGCGACAAGACGGGAGGATATCGAAAAGTACCTCGTTCTTTTCTCGAAACGCTGCATTGGCTCGAAACATATCAGACTCCGGGATTACTTTCTGGAGGCTTTTCATGAGCTCATCGCACGTGGCATTTGATGGCGCGCATATAAGAATACGTGCATCTGGATTTGTTTGATAAGTACGAAAAATTGCTTCACGAATCACGATTCCGGTCCTTGATAGTTTTTTGGTGTCCTTTGTTAAGCAAAGTGGGCCCTCTATCAGACAGGGAGGTGGGCCATGATGCCTACAAATTTGACGAATTGCAATGACTTGCTTTGTGTCGAGCTTCGAATCCATAAAACTAGATTGTGAGGGCAACCTGTTGATTTTAGACGAGCCATTACTAGTAGGGAAGAGAAAGGTCTTGAACATATTATCTGATACACTATCAATTGCTTGGTGAGAGCGCTTTAAACAGACTCTGTTGAATGAAAACTGTACGTCGTATTTGCAGTCTCGGTAATGATGGGAACGGAAATCTTTTCCAAATTCCACTAAAACTCGACCACGCTTCACCCCGTCGATGACACCCTATAAAAAGTTTGAGAACATTAGGAAAATGCAAGTGCAAGGATAAGAAGCGAAGAACATGACAATTAATCGCAACTAGTCTCATTAACACTTCCTCCCTCCGTCCCATAACAACATACCTATTTGCTTTAAGGAATAAGAATCAAGGAAAAGTGTAAGAAAAGTACGGTATTGTGAGTGGGTAGGAGAGAAAAAGTGGGGGTAGAAAATAGTAAGTAGATGGTTGTTGTGAGTATAACAAGTGGGTCTATTAATAAAGAAGTATTATATATTTTTCTTTTTGGAAAAGTGGTACTTTCCAATGGGACACCAAAAAAGGCAAAATGGGTATTTTGTTATAGGACGAGGGAGTATTCTGTTTTTTTCCTTACTTAATATATACTAAATCGATGTACATTCTCAAAGTCATACGAACAACATTTTCTTTTATAACACTACGTTAATCAATGAGAAACTTGAAAGATGGTTCAGGTTGTAGTGTTCCGGAGATAGTCTATAAAGTCTTACCTTTTATAGATTCATGTGTTTTTATTCTTCTCGTTTTCTTCAAGAAATAATAGGACAAATTTAAGATCAAAGACTGACCTTAAATGGCTCGCCGCTTGTGCCTGAAGGCCGCACAGAGGCAAAATCTCTAGATAGGAGGAACGGCCGTCTATGTGGCACAGAGTCCATCTCGAAAGCAACAAAAACTTTAACATCTTTCTCTTTCAAATAAGGGTTTTTCAAGTTCTTGTCTTCGCCTTTCTTCCTATGTAAAGGAGTGTCTTCAAGTTCCAAAATCACATCTTTCATTTCAAATCCGTTCCATTTCTAATGCAAATAAAAGAAAAAAGTTAAATGAGAAGGCAAAACATTACGTATAAAACCAACAAAAATAGATTAGCGACTTGGAAGTCTCCCTACCTCAATGTACAAGTCTTCAGCATATAGTAAAGTGTGAAAGAAGTCTTTGTACGTTGAAGGAGACAAGGGCTTCTTCAGAACTCTGGGCATAATGTCTTTTTTAATCAAAGCTTCAAAATCTTCCGGAACCTTATAAATAAGGGGTGTTGTACCCTGCTCAGATGAATCCGGTTGAAGGGATGCTGAGGAAAACACATTTAGTTTCTGAACGGTTTCACTTGATTTCTTTATTATAGTGGAGGTGGTTTGTTTAGGCAGTTTTGGAGAAGATGAGTCTGGTTTAAGGGTTGATGGGGATAAAACATTTGGCTTCTGAATTGCTTCCCTCGATTTCTCTGGTTTCGTGGGGGTGGACTGAGTATAAGATTGGCTCGCAGAAGTGGTTTTCCGAGGAAAATCGTATGAAGTCGGAGCATTATTGTGATCATAGCGAAGCTGTGCCGCCTTTTGTCCTTCTAACCAATAGTCGTTACTAAGAAGTTTTCGAAAAGATGAATCTGGTTTAATGGTAGTCGTAGAAGGGATTGTCTTTGAAAATCCATGTTGAGTAGAAGCACTGTAAGCCGACAGAAGTGAGCCCCGCTCTACACGTGATTGGCTTTCTGGATAATACTTATAAGACATCCTAGGTTCATCATCTTCACAGCAAAACAAACAGCGAAATAAACCAAGAACACACCACATCCTTTTCTGTCATTGATATGCATTCAACATAGAAGGTAAACATAAATCTTTTTTTCACTTGCAAGGAAAATGTAGATCTAAATCAGGCCACAAACACGCAAACTATATGTGTGTGTGTGTGTGTGTGTGTGACACAAGCGCGTAAATGACAAACAAACGTGTGTGTGCGCGAGCGTGTGAGGAGATGGGAGAGATGAACTACATTAAGCTACCCACTACAAGTTTGAACTTCATAACAAAATTGATTGGCCATACTGCGCCACACGCACACATATATACTCTCTCCATCTCAAAATGATAGTCCCGTTTGACCATTCATACATTTTAAGATTACATTACAAGTTTTGGAAAGTCGGTGATTTTGAAACCTTAATTTTGGAAAAGAGACTAACTTTTTGGGACAAAGAAAATGGGGAAATGAGACTATCATTTTGGGACGAAGGGAGTATGACGATGGAGATGAACTACATTCCGTTACCAACTACAGTTTTGAATCTCATAACAAAATTAATGATTGTCTACCGAATAACATGTCCCCAATTTGACACTGATGCAAAGGGGGTCAAGTTTCAAAATGCTAAATTCTTTTTTCAAACAAAATAGGTCACAATATTCTTTCTTACAAGGAAAAACTACCTTGTTTTTGTGATATGAAATTTCATCTTACAAATAATTTCTTCTGATGAACCAAATAAAGGGTGTTAATTTTAGTGTGAACATTCTTGTTTGGTTTGCAACAAGGATCATTTCTTTTCATACCCTTTTGGTATTTACTTCATTCCAAGTTAATTCAATGTGTATATATGCTCAGGCTATAAAATGAGTTTGCAATATTGTGCACAAGATCATTGTTGGCAACTTTTGATTGGTTAGAGACTCCAGCTCCATCTCCAAATCATTTACTTTGAGGATCATCTTAATACATAACTAATCAATAGTTGCCAAAAAAGAAGATGGATCATACTCACTCTGTCCTGAAAGATAGTCTCATTTTGACTTTTTATCGTCAACAAAAATGAACTTTGACCAACCATTGTTGACAAATCATTCTAGTGAAATTTTAAAGTAACTGATAAATCATTAAGTGATTATCAATAACAATTTTTAGAATTTCATTGTGATCATTAAATTGACACTAATGTTTGGTCAAAGATTATTTTTGTTGACCATAAAGTCAAAATAAGACCATCTTTCCAAGATAGAGGGAGTATAATTTTACAATCTCTCAGTGAAATGTACGAGTATCATCAGGGTGTTGTTATACACACCCGTAAAACTTATGAATACACCCGTAAATAGCTTGAAATTTTAAATGGTACAACACTGTAAAGCACAGTTGCGGCTGTATTCATAAGTTTTACGGGTGTGTATAACAAACAACACCCTATCATAAAGAAATTTAAAGCAATTTTATAAAGTAAGATAATAAAACTATAAAACAATGGAAATTACACTGAAAGTACAATTGACATTCTACTCAAAACAATAACTTTGAGTACGTTTTAAAACTAATTTTCGCTAAAATGAAGTAAATCAACATAATATATCTCAAATCGATTCAAAATTAAAGATAAAAATGTACCGGGAATAATTCCAAAAATGTTGTATCCATTTTCACATTAAACTTAGTGATCGGGACACGCATGCAACAAAAAACACACCTATAGATTTTCAGGGGGAGGGGCTCACCTTGATCGGAATTCAGATAAGATCGGCTTCAAGTACCGGCGGCCGGCCGGTATAGTGTGTGAAAAAGTCTGTGTGTGTGAGAGAGAGAGAGAGAGAGAGAGAGTGTGTGTGTGAGAGAGAGAGTGAGTGAGGGGTACATAGAGTAAAATTACCAGTAGTAGAAGAAAATTGCGAAGACTTCTCTTTGGGATTGGAAGAAGAAAACCCTTAGGCTAGGAGTACACAAAAATAACAAACTTTTTGGTTTGTCTCAGACTAAGACTAAAGTTTTTATTTACTTTATTACCTAAAATTGACTATAGGACCCACTTATTATTCTCACAACAAAAACTCTCTACCCACTTTATCTCTCATACTTTCTCTTAATTGCTTTTTTATACTCACAACATTTATTTTTTCTTAATCTTCGTGTAAAATCAAACCAAGAACCTTAGTCGTAGACGGAAGGAGTAACAAAATTTGTTGAAAGATATTTTATTGCTTGAATTAAAAATGAGTTACTTTTATGAAAAATCTATTTTACATAGAAATAAAAAAAAATGGATTTTGAATAAAATATAGTTTTACACTAAAGCATAAAATATTTTTTTCACGAGATTTTCGTTAAAATACTAATAAAATCATTACACTTAATATTTTGTGAGCAAAATTTATAAATATTTTATACCTATAATATTACTTTTCTTCAAAAAAAAAAAAAAGGATCTGGGTATCGTAAAGTGTTTCTTTTTAATGCCCTAAAAATAATACTTTCTCCCTACTACAAAAATAATCTTAATATTTTATTTTTTTAGTACAGACTATTAGAGTAAAAGTAAATTTTTCAAAATAACAAATCATGAAAAATATTTTAAACAGTTTTGTTTTTGTAATACTATGTAATTACATAAGACATCAATTTACCAATTTAATTTTTATCTACTTACATAATAAATAATATTTTCGATAATTATATTATCAACCACTTAAAATATGCACCTCTCTTTCATTATTTCCCTAACAAATGTATAAATTTAGATATTACTTTTATCTTGGAGAGTGGAGTAATTGTTTTGCATTGATTATTAAAAATTGAGGAAGTCTTGTGTGAGATGGTATCAAGCATGAGACTGATCTCGACAAAAGAGGAAATTGGTTTGCTCCGTATTGTCCATAGGCCAGGGACAACAATTTACTCTACCAACGAGATCTGTCTCACGTGTAAAACCGTTTCACATAAATTATTGTCTACAAAGTTTAATTTAATTATTTAAATTTTGTATTGTGTTTGAGAGAGAGGAGTGAGTGGCAACCTTGTTAGCTAGTCGAGTAAAGGAAAAGCAAAATACTTTTTAGGAAGTCTTGTGCGAGACGCTCTCACTCGAGAATGTTTACGTTTACATAAGTTTTTGTCCAGACGACTTTTTAGTCCATGTGAAAGTGGGTCAGAGCCACCGGATATTTAGAGCAGGAATTGGGTTGTTTACTTGTTTATTCCAAGCCGCCTGAAAGCACTACTAGCCAAAGTTGGCCATCAGTAGTAAAATTCTACTAACACAAAATAATAGTGAAAAAAGAAGTATAATTAAAGTCAAGTATTCCGGAACAAAAAGAGTAATAAATATTAAGTCTTACAGACACACTATTCAATAAACATTGCCAAATTATTTTATAATTTTAGTATTACTCTTATTGCAAAGTATTGTGCGTGGAAAATCGCTTATACACAATGTGTTTCAACAGTGGTACCACTAAGATATGATACATTGTGCTGCATCAGTGGTACCTTAATCTCGCAATAACATTTACATTATTACGTACACCCAAGAAACACTAATTCCACAAAAAAAACATTGTACCAAAGGCTTTCACAACATGCAAATCACTTATACGCAAAAAAAAAAAAAGAGCAAGAGTCGTCACCTCACTTCACCTCGTCTTACAAATGACATGCATCCTCATACAACCCCTCGTTCAAAATACGACTTCATTAACCCGCTCCTCCTCGCCACGGAGGACCGGACCCACCGTGACGAATTCCACACCGCGCCGGTCACCACCACATCAGTGGACTCGTGAGCAAAGTGGGCCAGAGCCACCAACGCCTCTGGTTCAGTGGTCGAAGACGCATCCACCATAAAAACATGACTAAAATGCCCTTCCACTAACCCTTCGTTATGAAGCCGGAAGCAATTCATGTAAGTAGAGGATACCACCTTGAAATTCTTGAGTTCCATAAGCGAAGGACACGTGAAGCAATCCCCTGAAATGCGACAAGACGGGAGGATGTCGAGAAGTACCTCGTCTCTTTCTCGGAAAGCGGCATTGGCTCGAAACATATCGGATTCCGGGATAACTTTCTGGAGGCTTTTTATGAGCTCGTCGCACGTGATATTTGAAGGTGCGCATATAAGAATGCGTGCATCTGGCTCTGTTATATACGTATAAAAAATTGCTTCACGGATAAAGATTCCGGTCTTTGATAGTTGTTTGGTCTTGGTTATGCAGAGTGGGCCCTTGACCAGGCGAGGAGGTGGGCCATGATGCTCAAAAATTTGCCTTGTGTTGAGCTTCCCCTCCATATAGCTAGATTGTGAGGGAAACATGTTGACATTAGACGAGGAATCATTTGCAGGGAAGAGAAAGCTGTTGAACAAACTATCTGATACACGATCTATTGCTTGGTGAGCGCGCTTTAAACAGATTCTGTTGAATGAAAACTTTACGTCGTAGTTTCAGTCTTGGTAATGATGGGAATTGAATATGTAAAACCCTAGGTATGTTTTGGGTGAAACCCTAGGACAATTTGGTAATATAATGGGGTAATATGTGAAACCCTAGAATGGTAGTTAACCCTAGAAGAAGGAGATTAACTCATAAGATGATAAAAGAAAGTAAAGTATTTTGGGACGGAAGTAAATAGTTTTACTTTTGTCTATGATCAGTATTATTTGCATGATTGTAGATTCGTGCGCGTGGTTTTGCAAAGAGAAGTACGCAAGCCAAGGTAAGGTATTAAGTTCCTAGTATATTTGAACTTTTATTTTACAAAAGGTATGTCTAACAATAACTGCAAAGTTAAAAAAAAAAAAAAAAAAAAAAAAAAGACTTACAATTCCGGTATGCATTTAACTTAGTTAAACATTTCCCAAAAACAAAATAAAGTTATGAAGTCAAATTGTTGTTTAGGCAACTGCAGCAAATGAATCAGGAGGGATTTTGTATCTCAATCAGTATATTTCTTCAATGAATCTATCATTTCTCCTGGGCTCATCTGCTGCTGTGCGGGCCCATCAAGCAATTACTCTCTTCGTGTGATCTGGCAAAAATCCTATCCAAAGTTCATTGGTAAGGGGATCTTCTCCCTCTTTACATTTTCCTTCTCTTTTAATTTTAACCATTCTTACACCTACAATGCAATGGTAGCTGTAATAATCAGTAAAAAGCTTTAAAAAAATACGGAAAACTAAAAATAAAAATAAAATAAGCATGTCTTCTTACGTTCAACAGAATCTTTCCACGAGCTTTCATCATCATTAGTTGATGTTATAGCTACATATAGGTGCTCCACTCCTATGGTTTCATCACCTGAGGAATTTCACAAGTTCAATGTATCGATTTTGGAAATGACATGCACCATCTTTTTTTGGACGGAGGGAGTAAATGAGAAAAGAAACAAGCCATTAGTAAAGAGACTTTTACCAAGTTGCGTTGCAATTTTGTATGCCTTTCGATAAAGATGATAAACGGTTTCATCTTTATGCTTCTCCTCCTTATCACCACCAGAACTCAGAACTTTGGAGTTCTTGTTGGCTCTCTGATCATCAGGTACTAGCATCTGATGAAGGAAAAAGACGAGATGATCTGTGCCGATGAACCTTCTTCCTTCACTTCTGCGCTTAAGATCAGCATATTTTACGACTTGTTGTACCTCACTATCCCATGATCCAAACATATTACCTGACAATGGGTATGTTACTAGATTTTCGCATCTATGAAGCTGCAAGAAATTAAGATAACATAATTATTACAAGTTGTCATTTGTAAGCACTCATTTATTAATTAAACAAAATAACAATTATTAGTTTTTTTTCAAAAAAAAAAAAGAGAGAGAGAGAGAGAGCGAGAGGGAGTAAGAACGTACATATTCTGTTCTTATCACAACCAACGCATAGTGTACTTTATGTATATGGGCAACTAAAGCTTCGAAACTGTCGTGATCGAAAACCGCGTCCTCTAACTTCTGGAAATTAATATGTTTCCAAGATTCCATATATAATGCATCAACAACGCAAAAACATTTGCAGTCATTCAATTCCATCCTTAATTGTTGTTTTACCCTTCCCTGAATTAATAAATACATACAAATTAAATCTAAACTTTCATAGAGATAAAACAAACAATATAAAAGCTAAAGTTGCTCCAAAATCAGTATCAATATTACCTTTGGATCCAGCATAAGCTTATCAGATGCCAACATAACTTTTCTTGCTCTCCAAACACATTTTTCAAAATCACGCATGCGATATCGCTGCAAATAAGAGCTATCAAGTCAATTATCAATGGAGTTTGTTAGTTTGTAGAATACTTGGAGATCCCACGTATTTATGTTTGGATATAGTACTACAGCGTCCATCCCACTTGGAGAGGTATGTCTTCTTTCTCGGATATAATGATCTTCCGTTCCTGCCTAGTTTGAATCAAATGTACCCTCTTTGTTTTGAATTCAAATAATTTGAGGGACAATGTCATTTACTCTCTGCATGTTGGGTCAAAACACACCATTTCAAGTGGGACGGAGGGAGTATTAATTATTATTGCCAAAGCACTAATTCTCTAGCGGCCCCAACAAGGCCGTTTTGCAGGAAAGGTCGTGAGCTCGAGTACCACCCATTATTCAATTACTATAGGAATTTCCTAGGTTATCTAGCTTCTAGCATGGGAATATTTGGAATATGAAAAATTATACATGTGTGTGTGTTATCAAGCGAAAATAAAACTGTACAAAGCTGAGTAAACGAACTGATAATCTAAGAGAAGATGGCTTCAATTAAATTAAACTGATGACAAGATAAGATGCTCCATTACCGGAAAACGTTTATGGAGACGAACTTCGCAATCAAAGTTTGAGGATTCCTGCAATTCAATATTTCCATTAAAATCGCTAGTTTTTGTGAAATTCATTTCACTGGCTATCAAATGTTGTGAGATTTTATTACCGTAAGCTCATCGTTGCTGGGAGATTTTTTCTCATTATACCACTGCATGGACATATCAGAATAAGAGCAATGGCAGACATGAAGAAAAACTGAATCCTTGAAGCACCTTACTGAAATAACCAACAACATTGCAATGATTTCTGTTTTGGGTATTTATATGGAAGGAAAAAAAAACTCCTTTTGTCCCTAAATAAATGCTAATTTTCATGAAAACTAGTGAGTAACCCGTGCTTTGCACGGGAACCCAATACTATGTATTAAAAAATATTTTAACTATAGTTAATTAATATAATAATTATCATTTTAACTATATTATTATTAATAATAATTAATCTATATATATGATTACTATTATAATAATAACTATTATAATTAACAATATTATTGATTGTAATAGTTAATATATATTTATAGCAATGATTAATCTATTTAATAATAATTACTATTATTATTATAATAAACAAATACTATTAATAGTAAGAGTTAATTGATATAGTAACTATTATGATTAATTAATATTAAAAATTAATATTTAACTTATATTATAACTAATATAATTAACTAATACTAATAATAGTACTACCTCTGTCCCTAAATGAGTGTCCAAATTTCATTTTAAGGGACACTGAAAATCTCAACTTTTTTGTACAATTTGGTAGCAAAGATTCATATATAATCCTGTAATCTCCTTTCAGAACATTTAGTTTTGCACGTATAAAGAAACCGGTGAAAATTTTTTCGAAAAAAAACATTTAGGGACAAAGTTGTGTTAAAAAAAGACACTCATTTTGGGACAAAGATTTCTTGAAAATGGACACTCATTTAGGGACAGAGGGAGTAATAGTTAATGTATATAGCCTATTATAGTTAACTAATACTATTAATAGTAAAAACTAACTTATAAAGTAACTATTATAGTTAACTAATACTATTAATAGTAATATTTAACTTGTATAGTAACTACTATTGTTAACTAATACTATTAATAGTAATGGTTAACTTGTATAGTAACAACTACTATTGTTAACTAATACTATTAATAGTAATGGTTAACTTATACTATTAATAGTAATGATTAACTTGTACTATTAATAGTAATAGTTAACTTATATAATTACTAATATGATTAACTAATAATATTAGCTAAGAATGAGAATATCAAAAGTCATTACATTTTAGGATGATGTTGATGTGGCTTCTTCAAATTCAATCTTTTACTAAAACATGTCCACATGTCAAACCCACAACCCTCCGCACCAACTTTAATATATACTCCCAAATGAATTACTACCTCCGACCCAGAGTAAGTGTCCACCTTTATTGCATGTTAGCACGAAAGAACTTTGAGCTATAATTTTAGGTAGATTTAATTACCATAATGAAAATATAAAACTTGTTTCTTAGACACCATTATATATACTATCAACAACAATTTTTAAATTTTCATTAAGATAATTAAATCAACCTAAAGTTATTGCTCAAAGTTCCTTCATGCGCTCAAAGGTCCTTCGTGCTAACATGCAAAAAAGGTGGACACTTACTCTGGGACGGAGGGAGTATCATTTTTTAGAATAACTTTGTTCCCATTTTCTTTTTTACCAAAAATAAATAAACAACCATTAGTGACTTTATAGTTGCAAAACTAAATATTTGGAAAGCGGAGACAGAATATTCATGAATCTTTATCATTTAATTGTACAAAAAGTAAGCAATTTCATAATGTCCCCAAAATTAAATTTGGACATTCATTTAGGGACGGGGGGAGTAATAACTGAAGGTTAGTTACCTTAAAGATGTTGCAAACATCTTGCTCTCGTAATTTTCTATGTTTACTTACGTCAAGTAATCGCGAATTCAAGTCAAATTTTCCCTGATATCAGATAGAAAATTCGCTAAGACCAATATTAATTAATGCTCAATGTCAATAAATAAACAAAATCAAAACGGAAGCGAGAATCTGGTAAAAACCTCCTTGCGAACCAACTTCCTCCAAATCCTTTCACATTCATGAGATATATCTTCAGTAAAAGCAAAGTTCTCAATGTCCTCCTGAAAGTTGAATAAAAAAATATATCAACCCCAGGATTTATATTTTATAGAGATTACCGAGCAAGAATTTAACTAACACTGTTAAGTGAACATGCCTCATCATACAAATTCCAAACGAAGCATGCCAAGGCGTCAAACAATTCATATTTAAAAGAGTACAAATCATCCTGACACCTCCGATATGTATATTCCAAGGATCTCCACAATATAGTTTTGAACCCTTCAAAGGTAAGGATTGTGAGGGCAGAAGAAAGTTTAAACTCCCTCTTTCCCATAACATCCTACAATACAAATGATACATTTGGAAAACAGGTTAGTACTGAGAAATAAATTCCTTAGCTTTTTAAAGCTTTAGCACCGAGTGATTAAGTTTTTAAAGCAAAAGCATACCACGATATTGCATGCTCCCTCTGTCCCAAAATGATCTTCCCACTTTTTTTTTTGTTGTTAATGCAAAGATAATTTGAGCAATAAATTTACACTAGTTTAATTATCATAATGAGATTTTAAAACTTGTTACTAACACACCATTATAAATGCTATCAATAACCACTTTTAGATGTGAATTAGGACAATTAAATTAATCTAAAATCATTGCTCAAAGTACATTCATATTAGCAACAAAAAAAATGGAAAGATCATTTCAGGACTGAGGAGGGAGTACGCATTTAGATAACAAACAATTTTTAGAATTTCATGATGAAACAAATTTACATAAAACTTTGATCTAAGTTAACATGAATTAACCACAATACCGCAAGGGAGTATTTAAAACAAATCAGGATTTTTTTTCCTAAGAATTACATGAACATTGAGATCCATTTTATACCACATGAGTTCTAGCAGTACTCAAGAAACCATGGCTTTCTAAACATCAAGATTACAAAATGTGTCTCTTAGTAATAATCCTATTATTGAATTTTAACTTCTTTTGTCTTATAGAAACACTATTCTAGGAGTATAAATTATTGTAGAGATCTGATACAAACTCTCATCTATCCAACAATGGAGTCTGGGATCTTAGTTCAGTAATCTCATGTAAGCAAATTCTGATTTTAGTAGCCAACTAAGAACTTGTTGATTTCTTCATAGAAAATTCTAAACTCGCTAATTAGGAATTTTTACAAGATTTTTTTTTTTAAAATGACCCTCACCATTTAATATTATTTTTTAAATTTTCGAAATAATATACTCCCTCCGTCCCAATTTAAGGTTCTTAATTTCCTTTTTGGGTATGTCTAAGTATAAGGTTCTTAGCTGTTTTATTCCTTGCATAGCAAAGTATGAATAGCGTTTTGGACTTTTTTTGTCCTCATAAAGTTCATATATTACAAAAAAAACCATCACTCACCCATCTACTTTTCACCCACTTGCTTTATGAATGGACAATTATATCCTCCACATACTACTATTGTTGACTCAAATTTGCCTTAGTTTCTTAATAAGCGTGTAAAGTCAAACTAAAAACCTTAAACTGGGACGGAGGGAGTATCATAGTTTACAGAACCTTTGATTTTTTTTTTAATTTTTTTTATTGGAACAGACATAACCTTTGATATAAAGATTAAAAATCAAGAGGTTCAACCAATAAAAATTAAAAATAATAATTGATTTCCCTTATTTTATGAGAAACCTGTTCACAATTTTAAGAATTGGGAACATAAGCCAAAATTGTTTGAATCAAATTCTGATCAAGTTGGATAACAACATCTCATCCAACCCAATCAAAATAACTTTCAGATTCAATAGGAATGTCTAATAAATGCAAAAATTGAAGATTAAAACCATACAGTATTATTTAGGAGAAGAATTAAGAAAACAATAGGAACATATTGTGCAATGAGAGTGTAAAGTAGTACCGCTATAGCTCGATCTTTTTCTGCTTCAGCTGCCACACGTTCTGCTTCCTCCTTCGAGATCTGTCTATGTGTGTGTCTGGAAGAAGATGGCTTGTCAATAACTAGCTCTTGTTCATCATCATGTTCCTCCTTATCAATTTTATCTAGACCTTCATCTTCACTTTCACATTCCTAGAACACAGAAGATAAATGATTTAACTGAATCCTTCTTGCGTAATGGGAGTGTAAAATTCCAATAGGAACATACTCCCTCCGTCCCGATTTAAGCTACACCTTTAACCCAAAAGGGTGTTCCATTACAAGCTTCATCTTTCCTAAAAAAGAAAAAATGTGGGCCCCACTTTTCAACCCCACTCACTTTTTCCTCTCACACATTTAAATTGTGGGCCCCACTTGTCATTCTCACTCCCTTGCATAGTTGTTAAAGGCGAAAAGAGGGAGGCGGGCGATACGTACCCGGAAAAGGGCGAAAGGCGAGGCGGGCGAAAGGCGGCAAAAAGGCGAGCAAGGCGGAAAATTAAAACAAAAAATTATTAAATATTATATTTCTACTTATTATGGTATCCTAGCATAATTTCGACCTCAAAAGTGAGAATTATAGGATATTGATGTTTAAAAGAAAACAAAATTAGAAAAGATGCTTGGAATCTAGATTAAAGAAAAAGAAAAAAAATTAAGCACGGGGAGGGAGCAAAATAGAAAAAGTCAGAAAACTGGAATTAAGTAGAAAAAAGAGAGCGATTATAAATTAAACGAAAGAACTGGGAATAAAGAAGGAAATACATAAAAATATGAAATCGACGCAGAGAGTTTAGAGTTTGTGTAGTCGAGTTCATTGAAGAGTTTCGTCGTCGTTGGAGGGTTCTTGTCGTAGCTGCGAAGATTGCGGCAAGTATTATTGACTTCTCGCTTCTTATCGTTTGGAAATAAGGGCTAGATTTTACAAAGGGGCACCTCACTTACCTAAATTGACGAGGTTTCCTTAAAAAAACACACACGACAAATCCAATTTGCGTGTACCACATTTCTTGCTTTCGCTTCTATTCAAACAGCATATGACGTTGTCTAATAAGGTCGTCGACCGACCGCCTAATTTCACAAAGGCGAAAGGCGGCCAACCCTCTAAGGCGCCAATATGGCGAGGCGGGCGGACGCCTTTAACAACTATGCCCTTATTTCTCTCACACATTTAAATTGTGGAACCCACTTGTCATTCCCAATCACTTTTTTTTTCTCTCACAACCACACTCACCCCGTCTCTTAATTTGTGGGCATCTAAAAAATGGTGAAGCTTATACCGGGACGGAGGGAGTACTGCACATAGTTACCGGGAACTCCCAACCCCCCCTCGTCCCACGTCCCGGGAACACGCGTCCCGGGTTCACAAGGGAACTCGACCCAAAGTACTCAAACAATCGTACCGGAAAATAAACGGTCATCAACGTAGAATCTTGCCTTCATTTACAATCTTTTAATCTTTTATGGTTATCCGCCTTTATATTATACTATTTTATCTCCCTAAAAGTATATACTCCCTCCGTCTTTTTAGTCTGTTCACTTTTGGTCAACGGGAATAAACTTTGACCAAACATTTAATGTCAATCTAACAATCCTAATGAAATTATAAAAATTATTATTGATAAATTAAAGGATTATTTGTCAATTACAATTTTTTAAATTTCATTAGGATGATTAGATTGACATTAAATGTTTGGTCAAAGTTTACTCCAGTTGACAAAAAATAAACAGACTAAAAAGACGGAGAGAGTATATATAAATATATGTAAGTGTGTGTGTATATATATGTTATTATATTCAACTTAGTGATGTGTTTTCAATATAGAGCGTACCACGTTCCCAATTGATCCTACCCCCAGCGTACCTAAAATTTACTAAGTCACGTTCCTCGTTCCCGTACCCGTCCCGCATCCCGAAACGTCCCACGTTCCTGGTAACTATGGTACTGCACAATCAAGTGCGGTTACATACAAAACCTCTACCCACTCAATATTCTTTTTCGCTTTCACAACCTTAAACCTTCCAAATAAAATCACATGCGAACTAATGCTAATAATGCGATTTCTATATAATCCACTTATTTGGTTAAGCCATTAGTAGCCATACACAGATCTCAAACTCCAGTTTCTAAAATATATGCAAGGCCATGTAAGCACATATTGTTCATTAGTTATTTTACCTTGTAGAGCAACTAAAGTTCTATTGCTACAATAGCCACAAAGTAAATCAACAGACGATAGAAAAATGATATTTTTTTTTACATGTCAAAAGATGTTTCAAAAAGGGGTGCAGGCAAGCCAAATGCAAACATCATTATCCAATGTCAGTATCAATCTTCAACCAACAAAAAATATACTCCCTCTGTCCCATACCAATGGGCACTTTTGGTCAAACCAACTCGAACTTTGACTAACATATTATGCTAAATTATTAATGTCCATAAAAATTTAAAATAAGTTAATAAATTAGTAATAGAAACATTATCAATAACTATTTTTAAAGTTTTATTAAGATAAATTATTTAGCATAAAATGTTAGTCAAAGTTCAAATTGGTTTGACCAAAAGTGCCAATTGGTGTGGGACGGAGGGAGTATGTAGTACAAACAAACTCAGGACCAACTTTATCAATCAGCATCCAACACTCTGAATCCATTTTTTTTGTTTCAGTACAGAAGATAAGATAAATAAACTAAAATCAAATGGAAATCTGTCACAGGCGCAGAGGAAGGAGGCGCAAGAAGGATGGAAGAAGGCGCAGAAGAAGGATTGAAAGGGATAGTGTCACAGGCGCACAGATGGGGTTAATAGGTGCATGAGTGGTTGTTGTGATAGGAGTCGTGTTTTAGGCGCAGGAGTATATAGGCGCAGTAGTAGATAAAGTAGGAAGTTGGTGTTGAGTGAAGTAGTGTTAGGCGCAGCTGAAAGTGCAAGGGGCGCATACCAGCAACAGCACAGGAGCAACCAACTCTTAACACGTGGATTTGAGCTGGCACTTAACACATGATTCCGTTACAACAGAAATCACATGGGCCATTCGAGCTTGCACATGTGGAGCACGTGAATTTGCACATGGAGCACGTGCTACGAGCCTATATAAAGAGAGGTCGTCTTTTCCAAAGAATGAAGAATTTTATTATTGCTTAGTTTTATCATAGTTTAGTGTTAGCCATAGTTGTAGTTTATTTTATGCTCTGTAATTCAATTCCCAGTAAATCAGAAAATTGCACCAAAAATAGTCTTTGTTCTTGAGTTGAGTTTCGTTGAATTGAATCATTGATTGAGTGAGTTTGTTCCTTTGCTCACTCAAATATATCTTTGTTGAGTTTTCATTGATTCTGGAAGTTGAGCCCGTTACAGCTGTAACGGGCTTCACTCCCAGAAACAATGAAAACTTAACAAAGATCGATTTGAGTGAGCAGATGAACAAACTCACTCAATCAATGATTCAATTCAGCAAACTCACAAACAAGAACAGAGACTATTTTTTGGGACGATTTTCTGATTTACTGGAAAACGAAATTACAAAGCAGAAATAAAATTACAACTATAGATAAACTAAACTATGATAAAACTAAGCAATAATAAAATTCTTCATTCATTGACATTCTTTGGAGAAGACGACCTCTCTTTATATAGGCTTGTAGCACGTGCTCCATGTGCAAATTCATGTGCTCCATGTGCAAGCTCACATGGCCCATGTGATTTCTGTTGTAACGGAATCACGTGTTAAGTGCCAGCTCAAATCCACGTGTTAAGAGATAATTAAGAAACAATATATGCAGTAGACATGTACAATGCACAAATAATCAAGCAGAATATTATAATGTGAGCAAATCAAGATTTTAAATGCAACACAAATAATCAGCGGTACAAATAATTAAGTAGTGAGGACAATTTTGGTTGGGCTTCTCACCTCAACAACAGGAGTCTTGGTCCCTTTTGTATTCTCTTGCTGATCATCATCCTTCTGCTTTTCCAGCTTCTTCTTGGAAGCGTTATTTCTATTTCGACGAGCCTTGCTCTTTCGATTTCTACCTCCAACCATTGTCGAAACCTCAATCCCACCAGACTTTAGCTAATTCAAAGGGAAAACTGAAAATCGAATAGAGAAACATAAAATTAATTACAACCGCCGCTTGATTAGGTTTAACAAACCAAACAACAAATATTAAAAAGGGTAATGGCAATTTAGACCCTAAACTGATATACCACCCTCCCAAAAGGACTTTGATGTTGTTTTTTCGCCAGATCAGACATTGATGTGAAAAATAGTAGCTAGTTAAGGCATTTTTGACGGAATTCGTTAAAGAATCAATTAAAAAGCATGTGCTTGGCACGTGACTAACGGAATTTTCATTAAAATACTAATAAAATCATTACACTTAATATTTTGTGAGCAAAATTTATAAATATTTTATACCTATAATATTACTTTTCTTCCAAAAAAAAAGGATCTGGGATATCGTAAAGTGTTTCTTTTAGGCAAATTCTCGCGTGCGGCAGACGCACGTTGTGCGGCAAGGCTGGAGTGTTCCGCTGCTTCTCGCGCACTCCTGCTCCGCTACATCCGACCGTTGGATCCAGCCCTCCCACTTCCCAGATCGCGACACGTGTATTCTCTAAAAAAACCCCAATAACTTTAAAATGCTATATCTTGAGATTTTGTAACTCAGATTTTTTTTAAAAAAAATACCGTTGGGTTCGTTTCGACGAGACGAATAAAACTACATAGGTAATGATATGGTTTGATTTTTTTTTAAAAAAAACATAGTTTTTAACACACAAAAAGTTTGAGCTGCTCAACAGCTAAGATGTAACACTTTGTTCTGATAAAAGTAACAGTTCATTTTCAAAAAGCAACATTTTTCACAGTCAAATGTAACAGCAATTTTACAAGAAAATTAAATTGTTTGATAGTTTTTGTGGTTAGAAAAAGTAATATTTGAAGTGTAACAAAGTGAATATATATATAATTATAATTTTCTATATAGGTGAATGTAACATTTTATTTGGTAAATGTTACTTTTATTCTTTAAAAAATGAGTAAAAATTCATATATATAATCGAGTTGCATTTCAATTGTTACTTTCTCAATAAAAAATTGATACATTTCAGATATAATGTTAAGAATATAAACTCTTACAATTGAGAAAAAAAATGTTACATTCATTTTTTATAAAATGTAACATTAGTTTAGTTTGTCAATCTTATGTTAATTTTGAAAAGAAAAAAAGTGTTACATTTGAAAAAAAGAGTGTTACATTCCTTTATAAAAAGTGTGACATTAGTTTAGTTGTCAATCTTTATGTTATCTTTAATCTATTGCAGCAAAATTGTGGTACATTTGAAAAAAAAAGTGTTACATTTCGTTATAATAAGTGTTACTTTTGTTGGGAGGAAAAAAAGTTTTGGGTGCCAACGAAAAAAAAAAAAAAAAAAAAAAAGAGGCTCGCCTGGCGCCGTCGCACGGTGTGCGGCGGTTGCACAGGAGACCTCCTCTTCTTTTTAATGCCCTATAAATAATACTTTCTCCCTACTACAAAAATAATCTTAATATTTTATTTTTTTTAGTACAGACTATTAGAGTAAAAGTAAATTTTTCAAAATAACAAATCATGAAAAATATTTTACACAATTTTGTTTTTGTAATACTATGTAATTACATAAGACATCAATTTACCAATTTAATTTTTATCTACTTACATAATAAATAATATTTTCGATAATTATATTATCAACCACTTAAAATATGTACCTCTCTTTCATATTTCCCTAATAAATGTATAAATTTAGATATTACTTTTATCTTGGAGAGTGGAGTAATTGTTTTGCATTGATTATTAAAAATTGAGGAAGTCTTGTGTGAGATGGTATCAAGCATGAGACGGATCTCGACAAAAGAGGGAATTGGTTTGCTCCGTATTGTCCATAGGCTAGGGACAACAATTTACTCTACCAACGAGATCTGTCTCACGTGTAAAACCGTTTCACATAAATTATTGTCTACAAAGTTTAATTTAATTATTTTAATTTTATATTGTGTTTGAGAGAGAGGAGTGAGTGGCAACCTTGTTAGCTAGTCGAGTAAAAGAAAAGCAAAGACTTTTGAGGAAGTCTTGTATTAGACGCTCTCACATATGAGATGGATTTCGACGAAAGAGAAAATTAGCTTGCCTCGTCCCGCCCCATAAAAGGGAACCATTTATTCTCTAAAAAATTCGTCTCACTTGTGATAATAGCTTACACTTACACAAGTTTTTGTCCAGATGACTTTTTAGTCCATGTGTAAGTGGGTCAGAGCCACAGGATATTTTTTTTTTTTGAATAAACTCCATTATATTTATATAAGAAAATATGGCTCGGGCCAATAAAGTTTTGATACAGGAATTGGGCTGTTTACTTGTTTATTCCAATCCGCCTTAGTGCATGTACTTATTGATTAGTTATTACTCCCTCCGTCCCTCTTTTAACTTACAAAGTTTGGGTTGGACATATTATTTAAAAAAAAGTGAAAAAGCTGATGTGCTGTGAGTGTAGATAGTCGAGTGAGAGAGAGAAAGTGGGGTAATGAATAGTAAGTGGATAGTTGTTGTGAGTATGACAAGTGGGTCTCATTATTTTAAAAGTATTAAAACAATTTCTTTTTGGGATTTTGTATATTAAAGTGGGACAACCAAAATGGTAAATTTTGTAGATTAAAGAGTGACGGAGGGATTATAATACTATATTTATAAAAAATGACTTTTAAGTCCATGTGGGTCACAGCCACAGGATAATTAGAGCAGGAATTGGGTTGTTTATTCCAACAAGCCTGAGTGCCTGTACTTATTAATGTATTATTATAAAATAGATTTATAAAAAAAAAAGTTAATTAAAGATAATGCTACTCTTTGTAATGAGTTCAATTTTAATCTGATTTAGCTTAACTTATAATTTTCAGTAACTCTGTTCTTATAATATACGTTGTCTATTTTTATCCGTTCAAAAATTAAAGTCTGTCGCGTTTGTACATAGAGAAATAAACCCAATGCAATTTGACTATATGTACAATTAATATACAAGTTAAACATACAATATCTTTTTAGACATTAGAACATTGACATATTAGATGTGAAAAGTATAAAATAGTACTAGCATTTTACTCCCTCCGTCCCAAAATGATTTTCACATTTGACTATTCAAACTTTTTAACGATATGAACATTTGACTATTCAAACTTTTTAACGATATGAACACTTGATTCACTAGTTATGTTTTGTTTGGGCACTTCTAAGCCTAAGTTGTACAAATGTGAAGAATTTTTTGGGACAGTAAAAAATGTCAAATTTAATTTTCTTTTTGGGCAACACATTTTGTTATTTAATTTTAAACGAATGAAATTGAAAAAGGAAATGCAACTATCTGATTTAAAGCTAGCGCGCATTAATAATCTTTATAATTTTAGTATTACTCTTATGAAAAGTATTGTGAGTGGAAAATCGCATATACACAATGTGTTTCAACAGAGGTACCACTAAGATATGATACATTGTGCTGCAACAGTGGTACCTTAATCTCGCAATAACATTTACATTATTACGTACACCCAAGAAACACTAATTCCACACCAATCCACACAAAAAAACATTGTACCAAAGGCTTTCACAACATGCAAATCACTTATACGAAAAGAAAAAAAAAGAGCAAGAGTCGTCACCTCACTTCACCTCGTCTTACAAATGACATGCATCCTCATACAACCCCTTCTTATAAAGTCGTTCAAAATACGACTTCATTAACCCGCTCCTCCTTGCCACGGGGGACCGGACCCACCGTGACGAATTCCACACCGCGCCGGTCACCACCACATCAGTGGACTCGTGAGCAAAGTGGGCCAGAGCCACCAACGCCTCTGGTTCAGTGGTCGAAGACGCATCCACCATAAAAACATGACTAAAATGCCCTCCCACTAACCCTTCGTTATGAAGTCGGAAGCAACTCATGTAAGTAGAGGATACCACCTTGAAATTCTTGAGTTCCATAAGCGAAGGACACGTGAAGCAATCCCCTGAAACGCGACAGGACGGGAGGATGTCGAGAAGTACCTCGTCTCTTTCTCGGAAAGCGGCATTGGCTCGAAACATATCGGACTCCGGGATAACTTTCCGGAGGCTTTTTATGAGCTCGTCGCACGTGATATTTGAAGGTGCGCATATAAGAATACGTGCATCCGGCTCTGTTATATACGTATGAAAAATTGCTTCACGGATAAAGATTCCGGTCTTTGATAGTTGTTTGGTTTTGGTTATGCAGAGTGGGCCCTTGACTAGGCGAGGAGGTGGGCCATGATGCTCAGAAATTTGCCTTGTGTCGAGCTTCCCCTCCATATAGCTAGATTGTGAGGGAAACATGTTGACATTAGACGTGGAATCATTTGCAGGGAAGAGAAAGTTGTTGAACAAACTATCTGATACACTATCTATTGCTTGGTGAGCGCGCTTTAAACAGATTCTGTTGAATGAAAATTTTACGTCGTATTTGCAGTCTTGGTAATGATGGGAACCGAAATCTTCTCCAAATTCAACTAAAACTCGGTTAGACCTGACTACCCGATAGATGATACCCTATATAAATTTTAAGAATAAAAAGAAAAACATATTGTGAGAATAAGAAGCAAAGAACATGACATTTAATTACAACTAGCAAGTCTAGTTCTAGAGCTTAAACAGGTATTAGACCATACCTAACATACGATAGAGTTGTTAAGAACATGCTAACCTTTAAGATATATATTTACTGTTGCAGAACAGAAGTCCAGCTAATGATCTTAACCTAAGATCAAACACTACTAGTACGAAGTGGTCGGTCGTGATGTTTCGGATTTAAGAAATATGTTATGTTACAGAAGTTATCCCGATTACCCGTATTAACACAAGTGATAGAGTAAGATGCTTAGAATCCCTAATGATCTTAACCTTTCGTGTTGCAAGATGTGTAACCTGCTACTCCCCCCCCCCCCCCCCCGTCCTGCAATGTTAATCCCAATTTGACTATTAAACAATTTTAACAGCATTATTTCATTCATTTCCATCATATCCTCACCCTTTTGTTTCTTAGCTCCCCCGCTTACTTACTTGGCCTCCCCTCACTCACTTGCTCTCTCCCCTCTATAAACCTTATAAGTTATCAGAAGGGCAATTATAGATGTTCATTAAACCTACCCCCTCCTATTATGGAAATGGCACTATCTTTATGGGACATCCAAAAATGGTAAATGGGACAAACATTCCGGGACGGAGGGAGCATTTTTTACTGTTAATTCAGGTTGTTTCCTCTTTTTTCTTGCGCTCTTGGTTCACATGTGTATAAGGTAAGTGTCCCCCAGGCCCCTAAGACTTAAATGATCTTAGCTATGTGGCTTTGACATACAAAAAAGTGTAGGAGATGGCTTACTGGTCTGGATCTAAACAAAATATCAAGAGGATTGAAGTATATCTCAGAAATAGAATTGCTCATGTATTTTAGAGATTCATGACTAAACAGTTTGAGGACAGTGTTTTCAGGTTGCCAAAAAGTATCATCAGAGTTTTCTATAGCCTGCAAGTTTGAACCTTACTCGGCCTTCAACCAATTCAATTGATTTATTCTACTGCATAGCTTTATTCATGACTAAACAGTTTGAGGACGTTTTTTTTTTTTTTTTTTGTTATTTTTTTTAATAATACGACAAGGTTAAGATCAAAGACTGACCTGAAATGGCTCGTCGCTGCTACCTGAAGGCCGCACAGAGGCAAAATCTCTAGATAGGAGGAATGGCCGGTTTTGTGGCACAGAGTCCATGTCAAAAGCAACAAAAACTTTATCATCTTCCGCTTCCAAATAATTTTTGTTCGTTTTCTTGTTTTTGCCGTTCCTCCTATATATAGCAGCGTCTTCTATTTCCAAAGTCACGTTTTCCATTTCAAATCCGTCCCATTTCTGGCCCAACTCCAAAAAAGTCATTAAGGCAAAATAACACGTATTACAACAACAAAACATAGACATACAAATGGCGAGCAACTTCTAAAAGTCTCTTTACCTCAATGTACCAGTCTTCGGCAAATAGCAAAGTGTGAAAGAAGTCTTTGTACGTTGAACGAGACAAGGGCTTCTTCAGAGCTCTAGGCAGAATCCCTTTCTTAATCAAAGCTTCAACATCTTCCGGAACCTTATAAGTAAGGGCGATTTTACCCTTCTCGACCCAAACGTAATTCATTTTCTTCTGGTCCATTTTCGGGTTAAATGGAGCGTGAGACATAGTTGGTTTACTGGAGTAACGACGACGAGGTTTTGGAGAAGGTGAATCCGGTTGAAGAGTTGACGAGAAGGTTCCGGAAGATATTGAAGGAGACAAGGGCTTCTTCTTTGGCACTCTAGGTTGTAGCATGTCTTTCTTAATCAAAGCTTCAACATCTTCTGGAACCTTCTTATTAAGGGCTGATGAACCCTTCTTCTTGACCCAAATGTCATTGGTTTTCTTGTGGTTCATTGTTGGGTTGAATGGAGCCTAAGACAGAGTACAAAATAGGTCACAATATCATTTCATTAAATCTTAGAACGGAAAAAATGAAAAACTACCTATGACATTCTTGTTGTAACAACCGTCATTTCTTTTCATACAATTTCAATATTAATCAAACGGTTATGAATTTTGTGATACCAGTGATCCAACAGTTATAAATTGTTAGAGATGACTTCATAAAATGATACGGTGTTGTCTGCTCAAGATCAATGTTGGCAACTTTTGATTGGTATGAGACACAATCTCCATCTCCCATTAATGCATAAGCAATCAATGGTTGCCAAAAAGAAGATAGATCATTCACCCTCCGTCCCAAAATGATCTTCGTGTTTGACTATTCAAACTTTTTAAGGATATGAACACTTGCATTGCTAGCCATGTTTTGTTTATGCACTTTTAAGCCTAAATTGTAGAAAAGTGAAGAACTTTTTTGGGACAACTACACATGATAAATGAGAAGATCATTTTGGGACGGAGGGAGTATGATTTTACAAATTCACAGAGTTTCATATAGAAATTCAAAATAGTTGTTAGAAAAAATAAAAGGGCAAATAGCACATTAGTGCCCCAAAGTTTCATGTGAGTTGCAATTTAGGTCCTAATGTTCCGATTTTGGCAATTTGGTGCCTAATGTTCACATTTTGTGGCGAAATGAATCTTTTTTGGATGATAATGGATGGAAGCTAACAGAATTAACGGAAAATCTAACGAGCTTATTTGAAACTTGCATTTCTTACCTATCAAGTTCAATAATTATTTATGTTGTCTCCAGTTGTTAAAAACTTTACAACTCCTAAAATTATATATATATATATATATATATATATATATATATATATAAAAGACTATATATTTTAATTAACCCAAAAAAGAACATAACAAACATCAAAGTAAAATATTGTTTATCATTTAATATTTTTTTTTCTATAGTAGTGAAAATTATTAAAATTCCTTACACTAAAGTCATTTATAATTCTAATTCCTTAAGTAAAGGGAAAAATTATGTTTTTTTTTTAAGAAAGTAAAGGGCTAAATTTAGATATTAGTCCATAGATAATAGCTTTAAAAAAAACTTCTTTTAACCTGAATTTGCTTGAAAAGGAAAAATTAAAAATCAAACCTAAACTTCTACCTTCTTCGTCTCCTTCACCCCACCCCACCCACTGACCACCTTCATATATTTTCTTCTCCCATGCTTTCTCTTACCCTCACAACGCCAACTTGTCTTTCTGGGTAAGAAATCCAATTTTTAAAGAAGCTCGTTAAATTTTTCGTTAATTTTGTTAACTTCCATCCATGACCATCCAAAAAAGACCCATTTCGCCACACAAGGTGTACATTAGGCACCAAATTGCCAAAATTGAAACATTAGGACCTAAATTGCAACTCACATGAAACTTTGGGGCACTAATGTGCTATTTGCCCAAAATAAAACTATAAACAATGGAAACTACAATGAAATGAAAGTGCTAGTGATATTCTGTTCAATCGATAAATCTCCTGATGAATATCTAACATAATTTTATCTAGTTAGAGAAAATAAAACATAATCTCTTACGTCAATTTATCTGGTAAAATTTCCTTCAAATGGCAACAAATTTGAACTTTTTTGTGATTTTTGGAAATGGAAACAAAATAATCATCAAATACCTGAAATCGATCAAAACTAAAAGAATTTCCAAGGCGAGACACTCACCTTGATTGGAATTTCGTAAAGATCGGCTTCAAGCACCAGTAGCCGGCCGGTAAAGTGTGTGGAAAAGTGTTTTATGAGCGTGTGTGAGAGGAAGTGTGGGGTAAAGAGAACTAAAGTTGGTAGCAGGTGATGCGGTGGATTTTACATTATTTTATATCCGATGTATCCGGGCTTTTAGCTTTTACGCTCTCTCCCCAGAAAGATAGTCCACTTTGGATTTTTGACAATAAACACATGTGAACTTTGACCAAAGATTATTATTAATCTAATCATCCCAATGAAATTTTAAAATTTATCATTGATAAATCACTTGATGATTAATCATTAACATGTTTTAAAATTTCACAAGGATGGTTAGATTGACATTTATATTTAGTCAAAATTCACTTATATTGACCATTAAAAATCAAAAATAGACCATCTTTCTGGGACGTATGGAGTATTTGATGTTTATTAGACTAATTTTAATGTATTTTGAGTTATTATGTAATGTTAGGCTTCGTGGGAAAACATTGTAATTTAAGGGTATTTTTGATTCATTTGTAATGTATTTTCGAGAAGCTCGTAAAGTGCTCAAACATCACAAAGAGTCATCATTCAAGTCAAAGTCAAGTGGGGAACAATATGCAAATAATTTGAAGTTTCAGTGACCAAACTGCAAGAATAAAAAAGCTGAAGACTGTTCTGGAAGTTAAGGATACTGGAGGACTAAACTGAAAATATCTAAAACTCCAGGGACTTTAATGGAAAATCAGAAGCCAAGCCGTAGTATGAAACAAGGCCTGGCAATTATGCAGGTTGCGTTAGGTTGGGTTGGGTTAAAGTGGGTTGGCGGGTTGAGACGGGTCCAACCCATTACAACCTGTTTAAGAAACGGGCCAAACGGGTTGGGTCACTAATGGGTCGACCCAACAGTTTTTTTTTAATGCCCTCCCCCCCCCCCCCGGTGTGTGGGCGCCCACTTTTTCAGCACCACAATCTGTAGGCATGTAGGCCGTAGGCCTCTAATCTTTCTATTCTTTGTCTTATTCTTTGCGACCTGTTTTTGGCTACTAAATATGAACCTGGAAATGGCACAACCAATTCAATCAACAATGCAACATGCATAGAAAAGCAGAAGAGAACAACAAAGCCATTTCACTAACACCATTGCCTGTTAGTACACATTACAGCAACCAACTTTAATCCATTTTCATGTCCACATGAACAGAGTATGCAAAATAACATAAAAATGTATCTTGAACAGAATAGTGCAAAGTGATGTTTTACACAATAAACCACAATCTAGTTTATCATTTTCCATTTTCCTAGTTGATCTATTTTGCCATCGAGTCTGTGGGCGCCTCCAAAAATGGCTGCTGGTGCATCTTTCTTTGCAAACTCCTGTAAAAGCATCATACATATGACATGAAGTCATTACTACACCCGTCCCAAAATACTTGTAGTTCTAGGATTTTCACACAAATTAAGAAAAGCAATTAAATGCTTTTACAAAAATAACTATCATCATAAATAAGTTCAACCCCTTAAACTACAAGTATTTTGGGACGGAGGGAGTAATAAACAAAAAAAGGATCATTACTATATATTTCAAGACAAGGACAAGCTTATAAAAGGATCAACAAATTTAAAGTTAAAGATCATTATTGCATATTGATAAGTACCTATTCGTAACAAAGACTCGATGTTGCCGTGCTTGCAAAATCCTCAACAAGCGACTCTTCATCATCTTCTCCATCTGAATCATACTTTGCTACTACAAGATGTTGATAAAAAAAAAAAAAATCATAAAGACCAAAAAAATATCAATAAGGGAATTAAAAAAATCATACAATTTAGCCAATCTCGTGTGCATAGTAATGCCTCGGCATTCGATGACAATAACGAATTCCTGTACTTCCCAAAAAGTTGACCTCCATTACTGAATGTAGATTCTGAAGCCACAGAAGTTTTAGGGACACTTAGAATATCACGTGCCATCATAGACAAGTCGGGATATCTAAGTGTATTCCCTTTCCAATAACTTAAGATATTTAAATCAGAATGCAACTTTCTATCAAGGGGTTTCTCTTCCAAATACAAATCCAATTGAGACTTGTTTAAATTTGGTCCATGGTGTTGGCTTTGGTAAGAATCAAAATCCTACAAAAATTCGATTAAGCATTAGTACCATTAAACTTTTAAATTTGAAGGTACTTAATAAACAAAAATTATAAACAGTTCACAATCATAAATGAATTAAAATCATAAATGAAGTAAAATCATAAATGAATTAAAATATAAACTTACATCCAGCTCATCTCTTTCTTGACCCACGTCTATTGCAAGCACACTCGTTGGTTGACAAGGTGGGGAAAGAGTTGAAGCATGTTTGTACTCTTCAAATAGTAGAACTCTTAATGATGCACAATTGAATTACACTACCACTTAGAAAGAGTTTTTAGCCATTGTGTTTGCACTTGAAAAATTTCGTTCATACTTGCTTGGATCTAAGGTGATTATCTATTCTGACCACGCTGCCTTGAAATATTTGTTAAATAAAAAAGATGCTAAACCTAGACTTTTGAAGTGGATGTTGTTGTTACAAGAGTTTGATTGGGAAATTATAGACAAGAAGGGGACCGAGAATGTAGTCGCTGATCATTTTTCTAGGTTAGAGAACTAGTTTTCTGACCAACCATGAGGAGTTGATTCCAATCAATGAACATTTTCCTGATGAACAACTCTTTGCTATTCATGTTCAAGAACCATGGTATGCTGATTTTGCAAATTATCTAGTGTCTAATACCTTGCCTCTTGGAATTGACTCCCTTGCAAAGCGTAAATTTCTTTCTGATGTGAAGCACTACATTTGGGATGATCCTTACTTGTTTAAAATATGCCCAGATAAGACAGTGAAAAGGTGTGTGCCTGAATTTGAACAGAAAAGTGCCATTGAATTTTGTCATGAACTTCAGTGCGGAGGGCATTTTAGTGGTCAAAAGACCGTCCGAAAAGTCCTTTAGTCGGGTTTATATTGACCCACCTTGTTTAAAGATGCTCATCATTATTGTATGGAATGTGATAGGTGCCAAAGGACTGGAGGAATTACCAAGAAGGACGAGATGCCCCTAATAAATAATTTAGTTGTTGACATTTTCGATGTTTGGGGCATTGACTTCATGGGACCTTTTCCTCCGTCCCAAGGCTATCTATATATACTTGTTGCTGTGGATTATGTATCTAAATGGGTGGAAGCAATCCCCACTCGCACTAATGATTCTAACGTTGTTTGCAAGTTTGTGCGTGAGAATTTCTTTTGCAGGTTTTGGATGCCAAGAGCCCTTATCAGTGACCAAGGGAAGCACTTCACCAACAGGTTGTTCAACAAACTGTTGAAAAGGTATGGGGGGTAGTCCACAAGCTAGCCACACCGTATCACCCACAAACCTCCGGGCAAGTGGAAGTGAACAATCGACAAATAAAAAGTGTCCTTGAGAAGACGGTGAGGCCGAACCGAAAAGATTGGGCGGAGAAGTTATGTGATGCATTATGGGCTTACCGGACTGCATATAAAACTCTCATTGGAGTTAGTCCGTATCGTTTGGTGTTCGGTAAGGCATGTCATCTTCCGGTGGAACTCGAACACAAAGATTTTTGGGCCATCAAGGAACTCAATATAGAGTTGGCATTGGCGGGGGAGCAACGGTTGATAGCATTAGATGAGTTGGGAGAATTGAGACTGGATGCATATGAGAGTGCCAAAAGCTATAAGGAGAAGACCAAATGGTATCATGACAAAAATATCAAGCCAAAGTTACTTAGTTCGGGTATGAAGGTGCTCCTCTTTAACGCACGTCTCAAATTGTTCCCCGGAAAGTTGAAATCCAAGTGGACGGGCCCTTATGAGGTTGTGAAAGTTTTTCCCATGGAGCGGTTGAGCTCAGAAATCCAAAAGATGGGGATATCTTTAAAGTGAATGGGCACAGGGTGAAGCCATATTATGAGGGTGTCTCTAGCCTTGGAGAAATCACAGAAGTGACACACCTTGTTGATCTGGATCCTGTGAACTAATGAAGCATCAAGCCGAGCTTAATGACTTAAAATAAAGCGCTTGTTGGGAGGCAACCCAACCAGGTATCGTTTTAGTTGTTTTATGTTTTTCCTTTCAGTTTACCATCATCCTTTATTTGGAACAAGTTTATCTTTATGCCATGAGGACATAGCATGTTCTAAGTTGGGGGGTGTGGTATTCATAAATTATATATATTAAAAAAAAGAATTGTATTTATTTTTGTGTCTTTTGTTTTGATTGGGTCGAACTACGGTGACCTGAGCCTTTATAGCAAGTTCGCTCGTTGTAAAGGGAACGTAGGCAACGAAAGTTCGGTCAAAAAGTTTGTTACGCATTTGCGTAGGTCACCCTGTATGGGTCTCTCCGAGTTTGTGGGTTTATAGGAGAGTGTAATAGTTGTCACCCTCCAAAAAGATTTTTTTTTTGTTTTTTTTTTATGTTTTTTTTATGTTTTTTTTTTTTATATTTTTTGTAGTCATTCTATTTTTTTTAGTTAATTTTTAGAGTGGATTTTACGCTTGGTATTGTTTTTCTGTTAATTTTGTAACAGGAAAGGACCATCATGCAAAGGAAAAATGAGTTAAGGGCCAAAGTGAAAATTCTGGAAAAGGGGGTAATGTGATCACATGACGTGACCACTTTGGAGTTCGAGTGTAAGCTGGGGAGAAAAATTTTAAATGTGCTCACCTCGTGTGGCCACATTAAAGTTCGAACAAAGGCTGGGCAAAGGAGAATAAAACGTGGTCGCGTTACGCGGCCCCACGCAAGGAATTCTTAATGGAAGATGAGCAGGGGTAGTGGGGTAATTTCACACATATTTACCCCTTTTTGACCATTGACTGGTTAAAACCCCTACCTAACCAAAACACCCTCTGCGCCACACTCCCATTCTTGCTTCTCTCTCTAGAATCCGACAATCATCTTTCCTCTAAACTTCACCACAGGCCCGTCTCAATAACATTAGGGGCCCGGTGCTAAAACGAATACGGGGCCCTTTAAATTCAAAATCTCACAAAAAAATTACAACACTTTAATAGTTTCAAAAATAATATCAAGTGCCGAATGGATTGAAAAAACTTGGAAATGGATTGAAAAAACCTGGAAAAGTGCAACTTTAAGTCGAGAATACTGACTCTGCTACCTATGGTTTGCTCTTGATGCAAAAATCCTGTAGAAGCAAAGATTAAGAACAAATCAGGCCACATAAAGGTGAGAGACGAGAATTAGGGCTTCAAGATCTAATTTCAAATTTTAAATTCAAATTAAATCCCTAAATATTAAATCACTAAAATCAAAAAGGTGAAAGACGAGAATTAAATTCTTTACCTTCATCGCTTTGGCAACCGGCAAGGAGCAGGAATGGTGATGATCGTCGGTCCCGTCTGGTACTCCGACGATGGTGATGGCGAGAACAATAAAAGTTATTGAGACGGGTAATTTGGGAGATTCTCAAATTCATAGACTGGAATGAGAATTGGAGAAACAGGAAACGAAGAAGCTTTTTTTTTTAGTTGTCGAGCCGTCATGGAGGAATTAATGGCAATAGTGCGAAGGAGACAAGAAATAGAGAAACGAGAAGGCGTGGAATAGGTTGATCGTCGGTCTTCATCACCGCCAATGGATAAGAAATATATGGGCCATATGCATAATGGGCTAGAAAAAAAATGGGGCCCTCCCAATTTTGGAGGCCCTGTTCTGTTGCACTGAATGTACAGCCCATTAGCCGGGCCTGCTTCACCACTCCGACAACTCTTTCTCTCTCTTGCCACCAGGGCCGCCGTCGTCTTCCTTGGCTCGGTCGACCACTCCATCTCCGTCCAACATCACCACCAAAGCCCGACAAACATCAGTAGGAGAAGAACAATTGATTTTTGAAGAAAATCATTTTTCAGGAGTTCTTCTCCGTCCCAAACTTATAAATACTAAAATTATTGAATGTACGGAGATTAAGAAGAAGAAAAAAAGTAAGTGTTGTGAGTGAGAATGAGAGAAACAATAAGAGCGGATAGTTGTTGTGAGTGGAAGGAGAGAGAAAACTGAACATTTTGAGTAACCAAAAGTATGACATACTCAAAACGGAAATAAGTAACCATAACTGAAGATTTATTTATCTGGGAGTTAAATACCTATTTTAGTCTTCACTTATTCAACTTTAGCCTTTTTTTTTTTTTTTTTTTCTTTTTTAGTAGTTGACCTAGTTATTTTGGATAACTGATAACTTCGTCTTAAAGTCTGGTTTCATCTCACTTTTCCGTTGAATTTATAGAAATGAAATGATTATTTTAGTGACTAATATAGTATTTATATAATCATAGAAAAGAATAGTAGTATAGTACTTGTCCAATCGAAGGCGATAAGTGTAACTAACCTTGATATACTAAGAGCTTGTTTGGTAGCATGATAAGATTAGTCCGTATTAATAGTCAGAAGATTATTAATCGGGGGATTAATTACACCACCTTTTTTATGTGTAGATATGAAGGGGGTTAGAGGGGATAAGACTGGATAAGAAGCTTATTCGAATTGTATCTAGGATTATTAATCGGATTGCATTTAGTCTACCAAATACCAAGATTATTGGACTAATAATCATATCCAGCTCTAATCAGGCTACCAAAGAGCCCTAAGACCCTAATTATCATTCTCATAATTATAAATGGGTTTAAACATTAAACTTATTTTACATATGAATCACCACCTAACTCTCCCCATAATGTTATAGAGCTAGAAAACTAAAAACAAATGTCTTTTCCTCCTCCCTCTGGCCCCTCCCCTCTGCCGGTCCCCCACCCCAATCCGTCACTATCTATCCCCCTCTCCTCCCCTTCCTCCACTTCGCCGCCATCTCCTTTTATCTCTCCTTCATCGCCGCCACATTGCCGCCACATTCCCCACAGCAGCAGCAGTAGAAGGTGACACAATTCATTTAAAAGGGGTGGTTAATATTGATCATAATTTGGATACATTGTTATGGTACTCTTACACACACTGTTAAATGAGCACTTTCATGGGTAATAATGTACACACAAAAAAAGTTCGACTATCAAAAAATTGCATCACAAATGGCACATACTAACTACTTATTATACTGCAATCCGTGCTCGTTTCTTGGAAGAAAAGATCAGCTTTGACATTGAAAGGCCGTCTGCATTTCTTTTCCTTCGCACTTTCAGTCTACAAGACAAACACTGTTCTTCTGAAATCTCTTAACAGCCATATTGCAGAACAGAAGCACTAATTTTGTTGCATAAGAACATTTCAAGGAGAAGCTGTTTGTTCCCACCTTAGTGTACATTGCTCTTGATGAATATGGGGGGCCTAAACGTCATTTCACTAATATCTGAGCGAGTTTTGGCTTGCTGCATACCAGCTTGTTTGATGGTAACAGAAAAACATAAATAGCAAGTATTTTACAACACTGAAATGGGGTTGAAATCCTGCAATATCACATATAAACCACAATTAAACTGAGCTGGGCTTATTTGTATAATCGTATCTCCATCCAAAATTATGTTTCAGTAACCCAAAAAATAATAATACGCCCTCCGTCCCATAATGATAATACCTTCTGCCATTTATGTTTGTCCCAAAATATTGTCCTGTTTCTAAAATTGGTGTATTAAAATTATTGAACTTCCAACCTTAACCTTGTGATGAATCTACTGAGGAGTAATAGTTGTTGCAAGAGAGAGTTCATTAGGCGTAATAATTGAACCTCACTAATGAGAATGATAAAAATGACAATATGTAGTTAAATGTTTGAATAGTCAAAGGGGACTATTATTATGGGACGGAGGGAGTACTAAAAGCTAAATAATTAATCCAATACCCTTTTAAAGAGAAGCATCCCAAAAAGGGAAGCATAACTCTTGAACGGAAAGGAAAGAGTATTATAGTTCATGTTTGGCCTGGCAGAATTACCTGAAGAAGCAAACTAGAACCCAATGAAGCCAGTTCGACAGCATAGACAAGCAACCAAGATACCGAGCACAGCCCCAGCAACAACCTGTGACGGAGTGTGGCCAAGAAGTTCTTTGAGCTTTCTTTCACTGATAGGATGGCCTTGGAACAAGTCCTCAACGATCAGATTCAGAACCTAATTCATCACTCAACTTTTAGCAAAATACCCAAAGATCCAGTAGATATAAAAATCACAATTAGGAATGCCCAGTTCATGAACAGACAGAACCATTACAGGGATAGAGGGGCTCGTATACATGGTCATATCCTCACAAACAAGATACCAACTTACAAGAAGCATAAGCTTTTTGATGTGTAAACTTAATTGGCATCTTCAAACTTCTTGGAATTGCCTCAATAGGTCTGCTTTCATTATACTTTATTAATGAAGCTGCTCCCAAATGTATATACTCCCTCCATCCCAAAATGATCTTCCCACTTTTTTTTGCCGTTACTACGAATGACCTTTGAGCAATAATTTTAGGTTGATTTAGTTATCCTAATGGAAATCAAATACTTGTTATTGATAATACTGTTGATGGTGTATCAGTTACAAGTTTTAGAATTTCATTAGTATAATTAGAAGCTCTAACTCCATGTATCCCTATATGAGGTGTTAATTTTTAGTTTTTTCACGCAAAATCAGGAAAATGACTTTTAAGCACATTTACTAGCAGATGCACATAAAAGGCAGTAGAAATGAATTAACATCTATTGATTTGTCATCAACATCATCCAAAAGGTAAAAAATGATTAGGAAGGCATCAAGTCATCTTCACTTCAAGAGTAATCTCACCATCTAAATTTCTGCATTTTCTCTGCCAATGCAATTTGGTTCACTAGACGTGTATACATTCGTTTGAGGTTCAAACTTTTAAGTTCTTAATAGGAACACTGCAGTGGGGTCGTACTGAACAGGAATGAGTCGCGAAGAGGGTCATCCATGCTCCCCTTATTAAGATAAGCCCCTTAGGTTATGGTCATAACTCATAAGCCTTTCAGTACGTTACAAACCCAACCTCACTCTCATTGAATTAACCAGCTTCACAACATAACTGAGGCAGCTAGCTTATGTCCAAGAACTTTTCCAAAACAAGGTTCGCCCAATCATAGGAAATATTGACTTACTATTTACGACACCCATATATATTCCAAGAAATAAACAAGTTTCTAATCTCGGGTTAACTAACTTCACCTAGTATTACAAAAAGACTGTAACTTGACTCTTTCGTGTAAATCAGGGGCGGACCTACCCTTAGTCTATGGGGGGCAATGGCCCCCTTTGTTTTTTAAAATAAAAAATTTACTAGTGTAATTTTTTTGAAAATTTGGAGTATTAGTGCAATATTTTAGACTTTGCCCCCCTTTGTTCAAAAAAATAAATGCATTAGTATTTATTTTTGCCCCCTTTAAATGTGTTATGCAATTTTGCCCCCCTTGTGAAAAATTCCTGGGTCCGCCACTGGTGTAAATGCCAAACACTACCAACTAAATTAACTGAAAAGCTACTAGCATGGCCCCTAAACAAGCGTTAAATATCATTTCTTTCTACTAATTTCATGACTCCAATGCCATTAGGGTGAACCAAAACTTCAAATATTTCTATGCATACAAATTAAAACAAGAAGTAAATTCAAATAAAACAAGTAGATATTAATTTGAAGGTACAAAAATTCAAAACTTTTACCTCAGCTTGGAACCCAGCATGCCGCCTAACCCCAATGGCATCATACATAACAATCAAACTAAACCCCAAGCAAACAGGAAACAACGAATCTGCCACTCCATGGCAAATTGCCACAGAAGTGGTTAAAGCCGTGCACAAAGCAGTATGGGACGAAGGCATTCCTCCCGAGCTACATATTATCCTCAAATCCCATTTCTTTTCAAAGCAAAAATGCAAGAACACCTTCATAGACTGCGCAATAAACCAAGCGAAAAACCCCGATACGAAAGTTGGATTTGCAGCCAATGTGGCCACAAAGGGGCTAATTCGAACCTTAGCAGTTGCAGTGACACTCAAGAGCGCCATTCCAAAACCCCCATTTTGGGCATAATTGGCGTTGAGTTCATCATGGGATTGAATAGCAGAGAAACAGGTGCGAATTGTGTGAAGAATTGGGGTGAAAGGGGAAAATGGTTTGATGGGTTTGGGGTAATCTTGAGATAAGGAAGTGGGGTTTGGTTGGGAGGAGTGGGAAAGTGAGATTGAAAAGAATTTGGGTTTCTTGAAAGATGGAAGCTTTATGGAGGGGATTGAAGGAAAGGGAAGGGGGAAGGATGAATATGTTAGTATGGGATTCATGGATTGAAATTGAGGGCTTTGTTTTTGAGTTTTGTCAGCATGGATATGGATACATGGGAGAAGAGATGGATAGTGTGTGTGGAGAGGAGTGTAGAAAAGTTGTTTATAGTTGGAGATGGGGGGAGATTGCAATTGGGTTTAAGCTTAGAATATGCCTTTTGTGGTTCATTGTCACATTGTGTATGCTTCAATTGGATAGTTAAAAAAAAAAACCCTTCTTTTGAATATTGGTTGGATAGTGAAAAAACCCTTCTTATGAATATTGATTTGTTGTGGATATATTGGCAATGAGTAATCATGCTCCATTAAAATATTTTTTCGAATTTATTTCAATTTTAAAGTATAATATTGGCTCATTAGTTTCAATGAATTCTGCTTGATTTGTTTCGAGCACAATTTATGTCTCTGAAATTTCACGCAGTTTTTTTTTAAATATAATGTACTTCAATTAGCAAATGACTTAACAAAATTACTACTATAATTATACAAAAGATCACTCATCAACACTAACAACGACTTAACAAAATTACTACTATAATTATACAAAAGATCACTCATCAACACTAACAATTGTGCTATTCCATTCACATTCCATTTTACGGATAAAAATATATCACAAATCATTCATCATTCATATATAGTTATTATCCAATTTTTTTTTGGCTCAAGTTCAATTCCGGTCATTCTACATTGAAGCCTAACAAAAGCAAATGCTAATGACGGCACGATATTCGGGTCACTATGAGTGGATGGATATCTTGGCTTCCTACGATCACAACACAACAAACAACACCGTTAAGGTCAAGAGCTTAGACCCTCGGGTGTGAGAGTAAGATCTCAAGGAGAGCTAAGAACAAGGCGTGGAATGGAAGAGAATTAGGGTTCTCTGTGTGTATTGTGCGTGTGTAGGTTAAGGCAACACACCTTAATTGAGAGAATATAAGAAGTAATATATCTCTCAGTTACCATTTAGAGTTTGGCTATTGTCCAGGATAATAGCCTTGTCCGGAAGGCCACGTGACAGCTTTTGGTTGGCTCATACACTGGATGGGACAGTGTATAACAACCACATGTCATGATTGGATGCGCCTCATAGGGACGGAGGTGGGTTGTCAGGAAAACTCATCGGCCATTTAATGCGAGTGTACGGCTTGTCTCTATTGCACGTTACTGAGCTCGCCAAGGTGGCGACCTTTTCGGTTGGGAGCTTGGGGCTAGGATATGTGGCCTTGCTATTTGGCCAGGTGTTTTCTTGAGAGCCAAGGACAGGTCCTCGTTATATTAGCTCGGGCCGAGCCTCATTGACGTCGGAGCTCGGGTGAGCTTGACTCGGGTTGTCTATAAATTGGACCGGTTTGATTTGGTTTATGTTTTGGAGTCCGGTCCGCGAGACGTGGGCTCTTCAAATGTGAGTAGAAAGAATATAAGCCCAGCTTGGTCTTAACATAAACAAATGTGAGATATCAAAACCATTGTCTATTAAACAACTCCAAGCAAAGAACAGGTACCATAAGTACTTAATAACAAAGTCAAAGGACTATAATTGTAAATTTAAATTAAATTTCAAAACCCCCGAACTCTGTTCTCCTACCAGAGCGCATCACGAACATTCACGCGCTCGTCTCTTATAAAGTCACAAAATCAAAAATTTCCATTCCCCCATTTTCTCATCTTCTCCAACTTCCCGTTTCCCGTCCGTTGCTATCTCTTTCCCTTTTTTTTTTTGATCGGAAGATTGAAATTACCGGCGACGATTCAACTCACCGATCCATCTCAAAATGGAGAACCTGATTCAGCTCGTCAACAGACTGCAAAGAGCGTGTACAGCCCTAGGCGATCAAGGTGGTGGCGAGGAGAGCGCTTTGCCTACCTTGTGGGATGCCTTGCCTTCTATCGCCGTTGTCGGTGGCCAGGTCTAGATCTCATATACTATCTAATTTCTATATCTTGTTCGTTTGATGTGAACTGGATCAATGTATTATCATCTGATTTCATATTTGTGTTCTGATTTAGAAATTGTTTATATCTGGTTAGTTTTTCATTAGTTTTTTCTTTTCTGAGATGAAATTGATTTAAAATTATTGAATCTGTCTATATACAGTATTGTGAATTTCAGTTAAATAGTGAATTTTTTTTTTGAGCTGACAGTTGATGCAATTGCATTTGTTTAGTATGCTATTTTTCTTTTTGATTTAGAAAATTGTTTGTAACTAGTTATATTTTTTTTTTATTTTGAGCTGAAATTTTATTTTATGTTTATTGATAACGTAGTTTCACGTGTATAATGTCAGCTAAAACTTGTCATTTGTTAGGTACGAGCAAAAATTGCCGCAACTCTATGTTCTTTTTTGCTTCCATGATATGTTTGATTGTGATTTTTTCTTTGAAGTTATTCGATATCGCCAAGTATTGATTGTTGCCATGTAAGCTTGTTCTGTTATCTACCCGAGCTTCAAATCTTGTGGTAAAAGTTCTTGTTAATATTCTTTTGATGGATTGGTGTAGCTGTATGAATTTTTTCTTTTCTTTTGTGTTTCTATTTTGTGATTTTTTTTATCTTCTGAAATTTTCCTAGTCCTTAGTTTCATAGCTGCAAATGTTGGTGTTAGGATAGCTGTGTATTTGAGAACACCCACAATGGTGGCTCACCAAAGTCAATCCTTCGTAAAATAGTCAGCCAAAATTGGTAAATCACTTGTAAGTTGTAACTTGTTGTAGTTTGCCAATTTAAACCTTGATTTTCATTTTTTTTTTTTTTTTTTTTTTTATTTTTTAAATAGAGCCGAATATCGTCTATATTATGCACATCTTTCCTTCCATACTTCCTCTCACTCTCTCTCTCTCTACTTAACCAATAAATTCGATTTTAATTTTTCCGATTAAAATAATTATGGAAACAATTTTCGTAATTTTTTTCTTTACTATTGTCGTTGCTTTGATTTCGCATGTATATTGTGTTTATGTTATTATTCTCGTGTGTATAACGTTTTAGATATTGCAATTGACATTAATTCATGAGTGTGTGATTTACATAAATGTTCAATTAAGTTAATACAATGAAGTACTAAGTAACAATTGTTGTTATTTATAATGTGAACTAATAGAAACATAATTTAATGATGATTTTTATTTTTAATAACATTAAATAACTAATTTTCAAACATTTTTTAATCATAAAAATGTAATGGTGCATGAAAAATTTCTTAACACTACACAATGTGAGTTGGCTTAAACGAAATTTCGCTCATGCACCATATTCACTCACATGGTAAGCGAATTTTTTTGCTATCAAAATTATCACTCACCATGTTAGCTAATACTCCTGCCGTCCCAATTTAAACTTCAAAGCTTTCCATTTTTGGTGTCCCATTATAAACTTCAAAACCTAAAAAGGAAAGTTTTTTATACTTCTATATTTTTGGGCCCTACATGTCATACTCACAACAATTACCCACTAACTATTCCCTACCCCACTTTCTCTCTCCTACCAAACCATCTACACTCACAACACATCACTTTTTTCTTAATTCTTGATCCGAAAAGTTTTTTGAAGTTTAAATTGGGACGGAGGGAATATGGTGCATGAACGAAAATTTGTTCAAAACTTCAAACAAGCTCACAATGTGTAGTGGTGAGCCAATTTTTCATTCACCACTATATTATCATTATTAAAGAAAGGAAAATTGTTAAAAATTTTGTTATTTAAATTGTATAAAATCAATGATAAAATTACTATTAAAATAAGTTTTCTACTAGTCCTCATGAAAAAATATTACTTTTATTGTATTACCTAAATAGCGAAATCCAATGCGTTATGCACACTAGAATAATAAAACACAACATTCGTACGAAATCAAAGCAGTGACAGTAGTAAATGTAAATAAATGCTACTCCCTCCGTCCCAAAATGATCTACACATTTGACTATTCAAACATTTTAAGGATATGAACACTTGCTTCACTAGCCATATTGTGTTTATGCACATTTAAGTCCAAATAGGAGAAACAGGAAGAACTTTTTGAGACAATGAAAAATGGCAAATGAGAAGATCATTTCGGGACGGAAGGAGTATATATTACTCCCACGGAGGGAGTATATATTACTCCCTCCGTCTCGCTATGTTTGACCACTTTTGACTTTTGATGGTCAACACAAGTGAAATTTGACTGAATATTAATGTCAAATTTATTATTCTAATGAAATTCGAAAAATTATTATTGATAGATATATAAATGATTTATCAATAACAATTTTTAGAAGTTTATTAGGATGATTAAATTGACATTAATGTTTAGTCAAAGTTCACTAATGTTGACCAACAAATGTCAAAAGCGGTCAAACATAGTGAGACGGAGGGAGTATTTTTTTCACTCAAGGGTTTAAGTGAACTTGGCTCACCATTATGAAATGATCAACTAATTTTGGCTCACCATTTCACAAAGAATTGAGTTTGGTGAGTTGGTGCTCTGAGCTGTAAAACAACAAAATTGTATGCAAAGTTTCTGATGGTAGTTCTATAGGACTTGACTAAATATCTTGTTTCACATTTTATAGATGAATCAATTTAAGTTTGTGGGGTTTGTCATCTCTTGTATTTAAGATTTTGGATATTCTCTTATCTATTAATTTACGTTAGTACTCAGCTTGCAATCGAAATTGGTTTTACAAATGTGATATTAGTTGAACTATTGAGAACTACGTTTTGTCTATGGATGAAATTGATTGTTAAAATAATTTTAGTGATTTGATTTCCTTTGTGGTTGACTTAAAGGTTATCCAGCTGGTTAGGCCTTGTTAAGTCTTTATCCGATATGTGCAACATTTGGTAGAGGTCTTTTGTTATACTCCCTCTGTCCCTCTTTAATTTACAAAATTAAGGCTTGGCACAAGAATTAAGAAAATGATTGAAAAGGTGATGTGTTGTGAGTATAATAGGTGGATGGGAGAGAGAAAGTAGGGTAGAGAATAGTTAGTGGGTAGTAGTTGTGAGTATGACAAGTGGTCCCATTATTTAAAAATTACTTAAAAGATCCATTTTTAGATTTTGTAAATTAAAGTGGGACAACCAAAATGGCAATTTTGTAGATTAAAGAGGGACGGAGGGAGTATATTTAAGCTTCATGATTTGTGACAAAATATGAATTAATGTACTTGTATTGATTTTTGAGCTTTCGTATTTCAACTTTTATGGGAATCGCCGTCTTTGTAATTCTCATGTGTTGTTAGTTTGATATCTATGAATTTCGGTAATGGTTCGCCATTCATATTGGAGCTTTTAGGCTTGAGCCCACGACATCTTTTCTTGTATTATATGAAATAGATCATTGTTATTAATATTTGAAATTTGATTTGTGCAATATTTAGTTTCTGTAGTTTGTATTACTTTTATACCATTATTAGCTTACTTGTGCTCTAGCGTTGAGAACTCTCTATGAGGTGCCATTCCATTATACTTAAGATAATATGCTTAATTATTTTGGGTACTATGCTTAATTAGTTTGCCTGATTAATGATTTACAGAGTTCTGGAAAGTCGTCTGTCTTGGAGAGTATTGTTGGAAAGGACTTTCTGCCTCGTGGATCAGGTAATTATGGTGTCAGGACTTATTGACTATTCTTTGATATATCGAGTGACTACTGCATTACATTTTTACGTGCCATTTGAGAAACTAGACAAACTTATTTATATGTACATGTATGTGTAGGAATTGTAACACGTCGTCCTCTTGTTCTACAACTTCATAGGATCGACGAAGGAAGAGAATATGCAGAATTTGCTCATGCCCCCAGGAAGCGCTGGACTGACTTTGGTATGTCTTGAGAGATTCACAAGGATTTTTTCATCTAACTTTTAACTGGTGTGAGTGGCGTGCTTTTTCTCTTACGCTAAGCTCATTATATTTTGCTGCAGCTGCTGTGAGGAAGGAAATTGCTGATGAGACTGATCGAGAGACGGGTCGAAGCAAAGCAATTTCCACTGTTCCAATATATCTGAGTATCTATTCCCCCAATGGTGAGATAGCAATTAAATTATGTTTCACCCCTTCTCATTCACTTTTCTTACAACTTATTTCCTGTTGTTACTTGTATGTAGTAAATTCATATCCGGGAAAAGGTCTATATTGGTTTATTGGTGTATGAAAGTTTTGGATGAATATGCTCTCTCTCTCTCTCTCTATCTATATATATATATATATATATATCTCACACGTACTCGCACATACTGCCGGCTTTTCATTATTTGCCTCAATAAAAATATCTGCTGTTTGGAGCGTGTGAAATTTCTCTCCATTCTTTTGTTCTCCTTGATTAGTGGCTATTATTGAATATCTATATCTCACTTCTTTTTTGTTTGATCTTGCAGTTGTAAACTTAACGCTCATTGATCTTCCTGGATTGACAAAAGTAGCTGTTGGTGAGTTTTGAATTATTTTTGCCTTTTGTGAAAGTTTGGGAAAATAAATTTGTTCGTTATTCACTGCTTCATGCTATTTTCTCTATTCTTGTCTCATTTGAAACATTATGAAATGTTGATGATATTTTTATAACCTCATATGTAGAGGGTCAGCCTGAAAGCATTGTGCAAGAAATTGAGAACATGGTTAGATCCTACATTGAGAAGGTATATCATCACTCTTGAGGTGTTTATTTGCTTTCATATGAAAATTTAGGTTTTTGGTACATGTCCAGCACTTGAAAAACATAGTATGGACATTCAAGAAGTTTAAACAAATTCTCTTATGGTTATTATTTACTGTCATTCCTCATTTCAACCATGCAGCCTAATTGTATCATTTTGGCAATTTCTCCTGCCAATCAAGATCTTGCAACATCTGATGCTATTAAAATATCCCGTGAAGTTGATCCAAAAGGTAACCCAAAAGAATTCTTCTCTGTTTGCCACTGTATCTTAAATGTGATTCCTTGAGTTTTGTCTGCATTGGAAATTTTGATGAATTGAGTCATTCATCGTAAATAGATCAATAGGTTTTCATGTGTTATCATGATATTGGAAAGTAAGATAAATAAGACACAATGGCACACACATAGTGCTTGCATTTAGCATAAGTTAATTTTAATTACTGTCACGAAGTAACTATTCACGTCGACCCATGTCGACACGACATAACAAATTCACTTACTAAATCGTTCACATTTTCAGGGGAAAGGACGTTTGGAGTGCTCACAAAGATTGATCTTATGGACAAGGGTACTGATGCAGTTGATGTGAGTGTTTTTCTTTTGTTTTTTCTCATGTGGTACTTTATATTATGTGAATCAGTCAAATGGGTATTAGCAACAGAAATTTCTCCTTTTTAAGATTGCAATTATTAAAATCGATGAAGTGCATTGATCTATTGGTCAATATTCCCCTCCGTCCTTAATTGAGTATCTGTTTGACGGTTGAAGGAAATTACAGAGACTTCTAACCAATATTTGTAGCTCACGTACATAAGTAAAAAACTTGATAGACAAAATTATAATACCTCGCAAGTGCACGAGCTATCGTTATAGCAATATGCAAACACAAGGGTCGATCCACAAGAACTTGGATTAATTCAGAGTTATTTAACTATATAAACATAATAAAAATAACTAATGACAAATAAAAAGATAGGTGATCAACATGAGCTAGCATATAAATGATAGGAATCGCAGAATTAAAAGATACTCCGTCTTTAATTCAAATATCATTGGTATATCTTTTCACTTTTCACCCTATTCACTCGATCACGAGATTTATTTCAATCTCTGTTTCTTCTTTCAGAATAGTTACTAGCAGTGGCACACTCACTAGAAACCCTAATTAATAATTAAATCTAACTGGCACAGTCTAGATCCAATAATTAATTGCTTTAATGATTTAAGAAACTAAGATCAAGAACGCTTTCTACAATTATTACATATAGATAATCGTCTAATTTTACCTACTTCACAATTTACCATGGCACATGCATAAATCGTAAAGATGCTACTTGTGAATTCCTACACTGGCACAGTCATAGAAAATTCTAGCAGAGAACGATTGCAAAGATAAATAAAATGATCAGATTCACAAACCCTAGCAATAGATCTAAAATAAGTACAAGTAAAATTATGAATAGGAATTAAAAGATGAAAATAAAAATACCTCAATTGAATAAAAAGATAAAAGTTATCTTCAACCCTGCAAATCCTTACAAATATTTTGTTTGATAAAAATACAAGAAAACTAATCTAGTATTTATAGGAGAAAAACTAACCTAAATCTAAAAGGAAAAAGAATTGTAAAAGAAAAAGGAAACTAAAAAGAAATCCTAAACTAAAAAGAATAGTCAAAAGATATCATAATGAATTAGGAAACTAAATTCCTTCTCCAATTTGGGGTAATTTTTGGGCTGAATTCCGAAATTCCTCTAAGGTCCCTCATATTTTGATAGTTTCCAGTTTTGTCCTCAGGATTTCAGAAATTCCAGAACAATCCCTGTGTATCAGAAATTGCAGTTTGGTCCCTGGATTTCAGCAAATTTTTCACAGCAGCCCCTGGCCTTTGCATCATTACTCAATTAAGCACTTTTTCTCCCTCTTTCTTGTAGATTGAGCACATAATCACCCTAGACAACAAAAACACAAAAATACACAAATCAAATAACAAAAGCTTGAGAACAAAGCAATAATTAAGCTTAAAAGTATCTAATTAAATGAGTAAAAACCCACTCATCAGTACCCTTGGCATCCATCTGTAGTATTGAAAGTGTATATGGAGGTATGCTATATTCCAAAAAATGGACACTCATTTAGAGGTTTTTCTTCCCTTCCAAAATGGACACTCAATTAGGGACAATGTGTGCTGTAGGAGTTTTGCAGTTCATTTTGATTTGTGACCCTTAAGTTAGTAGATGTACTGTTTAGGTGTCAGAAATAATGATTTAACTAGAATGCTCCATCGTGCATAGTGGATTTCATTGTTTCTTCATGAACTAGATAAACATTGTAGTGCCTTCCATTAGTTGTGTTAGTCACCTGAAATCAATGTACATAATTATTGTTTCTTAAGTTGTTTACCTCTTTGTATTGGATTTATGATTCTTTAATTTTTCTTTTCACAGTGTTATGATTGGATGTACTTCGTGTATTCAAATCTTCTTTGCTTGTGTATTTGATTTTTTGAACTAAAAATTGATTTGAAAGATTCATCGAGTCCATCCTTCCAAATTATTCATTTTATTTATATATCTAATTTTTATTTTTTGGGTGTACCACATGATGGATGAAAATTAACGCACATGATTCTCTTTGTTTTCAGATTTTGGAAGGAAAATCTTATAAGCTGCAATTTCCTTGGATTGGTGTTGTCAATCGCTCTCAAGCTGATATTAACAAAAGTGTTGACATGATTGCTGCTCGGCGTAGAGAGCGTGAGTATTTTGCTAATACCCCAGAGTACCGGCATATGGCTAGCAGAATGGGCTCTGAGCATCTAGGAAAAGTCCTATCCAAAGTAGGTTATCCTTCTGCTTGGTATCATCTGTCTTAAAGGGTTATTGTTAGTATTTTCTGCTTATCAATGCTAACCAAATGGATCTTATATTTAACTACGTTGGCTATTTTACTTCAAAACCATGTAATAGCTTGCGATGTATGTCGGCATTGTGCTTACCTTACCCACTGTACCTTTGAATGTTTCAGCATTTGGAACAAGTAATCAAATCTCGAATTCCAGGCCTTCAGTCTCTTATTAACAAGACAATCATTGAACTAGAAACAGAATTGAGCCGCCTGGGGAAGCCCATTGCTACTGATGCTGGAGTAAGTGTGCATTTCTCTCTCTCTCTCTCTCCCTCCCCATGTTTTTCCTTTTTTTTTCTTAATGAATATGCTTGCCTACCACTTAAATTTTAATATTTGGGATAGTATTTATTGTGCAATACCTTTCCTATTCTTCTTTCTTTTGGTTATTTAGTTGCATAAGTTGGAGTTATTTGACAATCTACGCTAATTTCCAGGCTCTCTTTTATGTGTGAAGAGCTAAAGATATCTATTTTTTTCCAATGCAGGGGAAACTATACATGATCATGGAAATTTGCCGCGCTTTTGATCAAAATTTTAAAGAACACCTCGATGGCATGTATGTAACTCATATGAATTGTACTTATTTTAATCTCCAGTGATGTGTTGATATTAATCTCCAGTCTTGTATTGACAATTATGTTCTTTTTTGTTTTTCAGACGTCCAGGTGGTGACAAAGTGTACAATGTATTTGATAATCAACTTCCTGCTGCATTGAAAAGGTTGCAATTTGACAAGCAACTTTCAATGGAAAATGTGAGAAAGCTAATTACTGAAGCTGACGGATATCAACCTCATCTAATAGCCCCTGAACAAGGATACCGCCGTCTCATTGAATCTACTTTAGTTACTATCAAAGGTCCTGCTGAGGCAGCTGTTGATGCGGTATGCTTTCAGTTTCTAGTATTTTTTTTTTTTTTTTTCTGTCAACATAATTAATAAATCTGCCTTGCTAGGTGATTGAACATTGCACTAGTCTATGTTGATTATAATATAATATTTTCTAGGATATGCTATGTTTAAACATGCTTATTTAGTTCTCCCTCCATCCCAAAATGATAGCCTCACTTGTTTTGTGGTTAATTTGGTTGGACTTTGACGAAAGATTTATGAGAAAATAATTATTCTAATGAAATTCTAAAAATTGTTATTGGTTGCATTTGCATTTTTAATGGTGTATCAATAACAAATTTTGAATTTCATTGGAATAATTAAATTTTCCTAAATATTTTGTCAAATTTGAATAATTAACCAATAAAAATGTGTTCTATCATTCCGTAATGGAGTATATTGTTCTCTAAATCGGTCAACATAAAAGTTGTACTTGCCAATTGTATGTCACAGAAATAACACTGTACCCGTAAACTACGTTGCTTATGTACTTCTGTACAATGTTTACAGGTTCACGGTATACTGAAGGATCTGGTTCACAAGGCGATCAGTGAAACTTCGGTAAGTCTATCTTTAACAAATATTCCATCCGTCCCGGAAAGTTAGTTTCATTTGAGATTTGATGGTCAACACAAGTATATACTTGATATTTGTCTCACCAGTTGATGCAATCTTCTTCCAAGTGCAGGAGCTGAAGCAGTATCCCTCACTTAGAGTAGAAGTCACGAATGCAGCTTGTGAATCATTAGATAGAATGAGGGATGAAAGCAAGAAAGCGACTATACAGCTAGTTGAAATGGAGTGCAGTTACTTGACTGTTGATTTCTTTCGAAAGCTTCCTCAAGATATTGAGAAGGGTGGAAACCCAACACATTCGATCTTTGATAGATACAACGATTCATATCTTCGTCGTATTGGTAAGTAGCAACAATCACCTTTTTCAGATAAAAGTGGCTTGTTGGTATTCATTCCTATACATTTTTCATGGAAATCCAATGTAATCAATCTGTTTGAATTGGGTGCTTTTCTTTTTTAACTTCTCTCTCTCTCTCTCTCCCTCTCTCTAACAGGATCGAATGTATTGTCGTATGTCCATATGGTGGTTGGAAGTTTGAGAAACTCCATTCCAAAGTCTGTTGTCTATTGCCAAGTGCGTGAGGCCAAACGCAGCTTACTCGACCATTTCTTCACAGAATTGGGAGCAAAAGAGGTGAGACCTTCTTGTCATCGATTCATGGAGTAAAAAATGGGTTAAATTTAGTGCCCACCCCTGAGGTTTGGACAAATATCAGTGCCCACCCTTCTTCTGTAGCTATAGTCGAAAATGTAACTATAAAAGCAAAAGGTGAGCACTGATAAGTGTCCAAACCTCAGGAATGGGCACTCAATCTAACCCAGTGAAAATGGGAAAAGAAACAAGTAAACGGCATGCAAAAACAATTGATATTAATTCATTTTCAACCATTGTACTTTCACTCAACTTTCACTTTAACCATTATACTTTATTTTTTGCACGAAAACCACTCTACTTTTAAAAACCTTCCATCGCAACCACAAACCCATCACTAATCCGTGCCCTAATCCGCGATTTTTGGGTTTGAATGAGAGGTTTTCCAAAGTAGAGTGGTTTTCGTGCAAAAAATAAAGTAGGATGGTTAAAGTGGAAGTCAGGTGAAAATACAATGGTTGAAAATGAATTTAAACCAAAACAATTTGACCCCGTTAACTTTTCCTTTCATTTGCAGGCAAGGCAGTTGGGTAAATTGTTGGACGAGGATCCAGCAATAATGCAGAGGCGTCTTAACCTTGGAAAGAGATTGGAGCTGTACAGAGCTGCCCAAACTGAGATTGATTCAGTTGCATGGGCTAAATAGAGAAGGAGATACCTATCTTCTGTTAGTAATAACCCGGTCTTCTTCTAGTAGGGGGGGGGTGTGATTCTTTTGACTCGTGACCGATTCTTTATACAAATGCAGGAGGGTTCGCTTCTCGTAAACCGGGGCCTGTTTTGATATTGGGAGCATTTGTGCAAATTTCTGTTGTAATGAGACGATTTAGTTTGTTTTCTATAATAATTTTCATTGAAGTTTATTATCCATTTTCTTGGATTCATGAGTTGTTTCTTTTAAGCTTGTTTGTCCAAGTAAAGTATTGGTGCTTTTACCATATGAGCTATATATCTATATCCTCATAAGTGATGTAAATGAGGGTGGTGTATGTGTATATAGCGGTGGAGATGAGATGACCGATGATGTGTGCGTGAGGATGTGTCTAAATATTATCTTATCTTTAAATTCAACAGTCACCATCATGATATGTCAAGCAGGCAGTGACGATTCTAGTGAGTTTGTAGTTGGGGTGGGGGTGGGGGTTTAAATGTACGAGGATGTCATTCTTGTTCATTTTGACCAACACCACCCTACTAACCGGTTGCGGTGATGGCAGTGTGCACATTATTGCACAATGATAATCCCATATACAGTATGAGATTATTATACATGGACATTTCTTTATATATGCTACTTAAAGGAAATAAATGTTTAAAAAAAATGTTACTCAATATAAAAAAATAAACATTTATTAAAATAAAAAATAAATACACATTACAGATTGAGATTTGGTGCAGCTGAAATGTGCGACATTCTTAATTTTATTAATTCAGATAAGTGTTTTATTAAATGTGTGATCTCTGATTTAAGAGGAAAGCGCATCAATTAAAAGACCATCATACATTTCAAATTCCATTAAACAATCATCATCCTAATTGTGTGGTAGGGACCACGAACCAGTGACGAACACAAGAGAGTTGAAAAGGGTGTAAGCGAATACATTTATTTAAACTGCGTCTATAATTCAGTGGTTAATATGTTGGTGTTTTAATGAGAAAAGATACCCTTTTCAATTTCTTTCGCAAGCAATGTTTTTTACCGGCAAAATTTTATAGTGCACTTGTGCACCCACATACAAAATGCTTTATACATGCCACAACCCAGTATTTATGGACCCCACATGTCATACTCACAATACATTACATTTTTCACAGTTTTTGTGAATTTTTGTACCTCTCTATTTGTGAATTTTAGCTACAGATGTAATCTGTCGCTGATTTTAATTTAGAGACAGAATACTCATTTTGGCAACGTCTCTAATCATGATTTTCCTTGTAGTGAGTATATACTCCCTCTGTTCCAGAAAAGTTGAAACATTTAATTTAGAGTTGGGAAATTAAGGATATAATATTATATTAAGAATAAAAAGGTAGAGAAGAAGAGAGAGAACTAGTGGGGGTAAAAAGAGAATGAGTGGTTGAGAGAAAGAGAGAGAATAAGTGAAGGATTATAAAAGTAATAAAAAAAATTCATTTTTGGATTGTTGCAATTTTTATGAAATACCCTAAATGGCAAAATGTTGCAGCTTCCTTGGAGCGGAAAGAGTATTAGTTATGGCTAGACTCTCATTCCTTACTAGCACTAAATTCAAAGAGCTATATAAGACTACATATAAGTTCCCATTTATACATTACAAAACTTGAAACCACCACCATTAATTTGCTCAAAACCAGACCCAAATTTGTTATCTAGAATTGTTGATCATAACAATGGAGTCAATAAAAGCAATAAGATGGAGAAGACCAGCTCTTAAGCCCATTAAAACAAAGATTTCAACACACCACCATCAAGAAGAAGAAGAGGAGCCGGAGCCGGAGCCGCTGAGCCCAGCGGCGCGTTTGTTTCACGAACCAACCTTCAATGTTTATGTGATAGCTATCATGGGATCAAAAACCCCAATTTACCCCCATGTTGTTTTTCAACACCTCCCTCATACTTTGCTTAAGCACCCTCGCTTCTCCAGTTTACAGGTAACATACTCACTACAAAATTTGATTATATTGTTACAAAATTTTAGTCACTCCAATATATTTAAAAATAATATTTTAAGTTGGTCACGTTTTTCTAGCACTTATGAACAACGTTTTATTTTTATTTTTAAGCACGGTCATTTTCATAAGTGTTAGTGTTAATGTTATCAAGTGTTTCATTTGGACTCATATCGCTTCTACACATTTAAACTGACACTTGTAACACTTCTTAATAAGTATATGCGTGTGCGCTACAAAGTTAATAAATTTCAATTATATTACGAAACTGCCTCCCCGCATTTTTAATTATATTTTAGTTATTTACAAAATTCTCACTACATACTATAAACATACTTAACCTAATTGTTTAAAAAAAATAAATTAGGTTTTGAGAAAAAAAATTTATGATGAGTTAAAATGTTTCTTTTCGAGTTATATGATAAATTTTCATTTTGGGGTATACGAGACATTTTCACATGCATTATTTGCATTTCTTAATATGTGTGAAAATGTCTAAAACGATATCTATTTTGAGACAGTGGAAGTATGTATTAGTTGTTTGTGGAATGATGAAATTGCAGTATTATTCTTTTCTTACTTGGAAACACTATACTCCATTCGTCCCACTGGGATTCTTGATCAATTTAATTATACTTTACAAATATTTTACAACCCAATTTTTTTTTATTACCGAATCGGCGTCGTCCTGATCATCTTATTACTACGTGCCATATTTTGGTAGAACGGTGCCAAAATCTTTAGCTACGAAAACCTGGATTTTTCTTGCATGAATTAATGGCACTTCGATAAGGATGAGCCGTTACTTCACTACAGCTGGAAATCAGGCATACACACTAATTTATCTTCATATAAGAAAGTATAGCTAACAAAAAAAAAAAAAGAGTTCAAAATAATGGTCACAATTAGGTACTCCGTCCGTCTCAGTTACATTTTACAGTTTAAGTTTCTTAATTTCTTTTTTAATACGTCTCAATTTAATTTTTTTGGTTGCTTTATTCAATAAATGACAAACAACGAACGAACAGTATTTTAGACAACTTTATCCTCAAAAGTTCATTGAATTACAAACAAAAAAACCTAGCTACTTTCCGCGCGCTTGTTTTATGAATAATATTTTGGACAATTATGTCCTCAACTCACCTACAATTATTGACCCATTTTACCTTAGTTTTTTAATAAGTGCAAAGTCAAACTACCAAAATTAAACCAGAACGGAGGGAGTAGTTGGCAATTGTCAGTTAATCTTTTCTCTCCTCCATTCTTCATTAAGTGTGGGCAATTTTTTTTATTTTTTTTTAGTCTGCAAATTAACACAAGTGTCACATTTTTTAATTAAAAATAATGATTTTAGCATAATTATCATGCATCAAAGTTACAAACAAATGAAGTACAATCTTTTAAGTAATTTGACAAGTAGTCTTAGATAATTTGACATGTAAACTGACGATATTTATTATAGAACAAGAAGCATATATAATAGTTCTTTGTAACTATCTCATTTTTTGTTGATTACTTAAATAACAAAATGCAGGTTACAGATGAGAGAACCGGAGTGATGACATGGGTATCAACAACTGTGAACTTAAACAACCACATCATAATACCAACCATACCGGAAAACCTCGACTCGCCGGACAAATTCGTTGAAGAATACCTCTACAACCTAACCAAAACCTCCATTAGTCGATCGCAACCAATGTGGGACCTACACCTCCTCAATGTCAAAACCTCTGACGTAGAGGCCGTCGGGGTGTTCCGTATCCACCACTCCCTCGGTGACGGCACCTCCCTCATGTCCCTTCTACTAGCTTGCACTCGCCAGCTTTCCGATCCGGATAAAGTCCCGACCATTCCGACGATGAAAAGGTCAGGTGAGTGGGGTTGGTTGGGTGGTGGTGGTGGTTTGGGCGGCCGGTTTTTTATGTGGTGGTACTTTATGGCGGTTTGGATGATTTTACGGTTGTTTTGGAATACTATGGTGGATGTTGTTATGTTCATTGTGACGGCTATGTTCTTGAAAGATATGGAGACGTTGTTAGAAGCGCCGCCAGGGGTCGAGTTCACTCCCCGGAGGTTTGTTTACCGGACGGTTAGTCTTGATGATATGAAGTTGGTTAAAAATGCAATGAACTTGGTGAGTCAATATTTTCGTCGCGTTTTGACTTTTCAAAGTCAACCTATCAACTGTTTTTACATTTTGAACAATCATTTTGAGATGAGAATGCGTAATATTTTTTTATTAAAATGCGACATGAATGCCTTTTTTTTTTTTGTGCAGACTATTAATGATGTTGCTCTAGGCATGACTCAAGCGGGGTTATCTAAATACCTTAATAGGCGATACGGTTAGTTAGTTTCCATTATTTCAAAGTAGGTTTTTTCATCGAGTTTAATCTGCTCGGATGGTAGACATATTAGCATATTTTGACATTGCTTGATGTTGTAATTAGCCGAGGAAAAGAGCGAAAATGAGGGTGCTGCTGAGAAAAAGAACAACGTACCAAAGAACATACGACTCCGCTCCCTTCTTCTCATAAACATCAGACCATCTTCAGGAATTCAGGTGAATTTTTTCCGTTTTTCAATCAGATTAATCTCTACTATTTCGGATATAACAATGTTAATTAATTTTGATTTTCATCGTTGTTTTGAAATAATGAGCGCAGTGTTGGAACAATTTTACTCCCTGAATGCCACACTCACTTTAGAATAGGATTGAGGAAGAGATGAAGCGGAAGCGTTAAGAACAAATACCTGTTGAATCCATTATGAAGTAGGAGAAATGAAGATGAAGAACAAGTAGGAGAATGATCTTCTAAATGATGAATGTCTTTCCTCTTTTACTTCTTTAACACTTAATGAAGATTTATGGAGAGAGTACTAATGAAAAATGGAGTAGTCTTAAGGTTGATGGAATGCCCTTTATATAGTAGACTTGGTGACATTTCATTTAGGGACCACACCCTTTCAAGATTTATGATAATAAATTACCCTTTTGCCCATCACAATTAGGTAATATATATCCAGGAATTCTACACATTTTATTATCAACTATACTTTATAATTTAATATTATAATCATAACTTTATGAATGGAAGTCTAAATGACTTGTGTTGCAAGCCATGTCCTTACAATCTCCCACTTGGGTTGCAAAACAAAGTCCTTCCTTTAATTTATGATCATAACATAAATGACAACCCTTATGTGCGCACTTTATTGTCATTTATAACAATCTCGTCCATTAGCCATACAAGTATAGGACTAAAGGGGCAGTCGTTGTAATTGATTCGCAACTAAACCCACAATAATCACGTATACAAATCCAACTAAATGACATAGATCAAAAGTATAGATGTGTAGCATGGAATCATAATGAATATATACATATTCTTCCAACTAGTCCAACTTAACCAAATGAGATCAAAACTTTAAATAATAGAACAACTAATGAAAGAACAACACAAACTCCCACTATACTAAATGTTATCAAAAGTTGTTACACCCATATGAGCAACATGCTCGTGAAACACTGAAGATGATAACTTTTTCATAAATTGATCCTTTAAATAGAGTTTGTTTCTATAAGTGTATCCCTTTCGTTCATTTTGTACTCTTTTCTTTATAACAAGATAATTAATGTCTAAATCCATAAACTCTTGTTAGAGTACAGAACTGCTACCTGATAGTCATTTCTTAATTGGTCTTTCGACACTTGTTTTGACAAATTACAGTCCATTAAACATATGCAGCCATATATTTAACTAATGTCGGAATACCTAATGATCTCAAGATGATCCGACTTTAAAACATAGGCATGTAGTTCTTTAGTGTTTTGTAAATACTTCTATCATTCTTTTGGCTGCTACTTAATGTTCTTTCCGGATTGCTTTGGTATTGACAAAGCATCCCAACGTTAAAATGTAAGATTTACGTATACATTAAGCTTCCTACTGCTGGTGCAAAGAGGGAATTTTCCATATACTTGGATTCAAAATTTTCCTTTAGGACACTGTTTGAGACTAAGAATGTCTCCTTTAAAATTAGGGGTGTCATGTGGTTTACATTTTTGCATGCTAAACCTTTTGTAATACATTTCCATATGGCCTTTTGTGATAATCCTAAAACATTTCGTGAGCGATCACGGTGAATTTGGATTCTTAATACAAAGATGCCTTACCAAGATCTTTTATTTCAGATAAGAAATTTCTCAGTTTCCTTAATAAGGTTTATATCATCACTAGCAAGCAAAATATCATCCACATATAAGACCAAAATTATAAATTTACTCCCACTGAACTTATGGTATACTTAATATTTACCAAGATTCATTTCAAAACTTAATGAAAGAATGACTTGGTTAAATTCTAAATACCATTAATGAGAATTTTTACTTAAGTTCATAAATGAATTTCTCCATATAAATAGTTTCCTTAATGTCTCCATTAAGAAAATTTTTCTCTAATATCCATTTAATGAAGCTTAAGATCAAAGGTGCTATTAGTGCCATAATGATCCTAAGGAGCTTTTAGAAGATACCGGAAAAGTGTTTCTTTCTTTGTAATCAATACCTTTCTTATGAGTTAAAATCTTTAGCAACTGGATGGGATTTATATCTTTCAACATTACTTTGTGAATCCTTTTAGGTCTTAGAGACCCATTTATAGGTTTCACATCCTTATGTAATGAAATAAGATCCCAACGTTGTTCTCTTTCAAAAGATTGTAACTCTTTATTAATGGCATTAATCTTCTTATGAGAATTAGGACTATTGATGGTTTTATGGAAGATAAATAGATTATCTCCCACTATAACCTAAGTGTCCTTTATTCTCGACAAGATACACTTAATGAATATCCGGAATTGCATTCCTTCTTACTCTATTTGATCTCTATAAGGGCACCGGTTCTTACTAATTTTGAGGTTGTTGAATTTCCTTATAGGGAAATCATATTTATTTTGAATTATATGTTCTTCTTGAATGTTAAGTTCAAAACTTGATATCCAATTGGAACTATGGGAAGTGGTATATAAATGGATTCCATACAAATGAATTCCTCTTCCTTTTCAAATTCAAAATATTACTCCAAATTCTCCCACTAAATTCAACATCCTTAAAAGAACCTAGCAATTCTCGTTTTTCAAACGTTCTAACTTTCGGGTTGTAAAATTTATATATCCCCTAGTTTTCTCGCTTACCCCATGAATAACTACTAATAATCTTACGTCTACTTTCCCTTAGTAGACTTATAAAGTCTATCCATATGCTAGACAACCCCATAAATGAATATGGTTTAAGGATGAATAAGGAACGCATCCTTAAATTATTAAGGGTTTTATATTAGTAGCCTTAGAGGGAGCTTTAATGAGAATAAAGGTTGCGGTTTTAGCGTATCGCCCATAATGAGTGAGGTAAGACAAGTATAAAACATACTTATTACCATATCCTTAAGGATTTCAATATGTCTCTATTACAATATTCATGCTAGGCGTACCCGGCTCAATGTAGAGAGAGACAATCCCACACTCTTTCAAAATAGCGAGTAAAAAGGACCTAGACGTTGTTCCTTTTAACAATCATTCCAAAGATGTATACACCATCATGAATGACCCTAATGCTCTTGATAGTCTTCAAAGTTGATTTCCAACTTTGTCTTTATAAGACTTTTACAACGTCCAAACTCAATATTTTATGAAGCAAATAAATGTATTCAAACTAAGAGTTTAGTCATTTTGAACATAATAACTACTGTTGACCTTTTCCATGAAGGAATAATTAATGGCCTACAAATATCCGAATGCATTAGTTCATTGAGACACTTGATGCTCTCGAGAATACTACAATGTTTGTAAATTTACTTTAAGGCATTTAATGCAAAAGTATTTTCCAATTTATCAAGTTTGTTTAAGATTTCTTTTAACATAAGCTTATCAATTTTCCTCTTGGAAATATGACCCAAATGCCTATGTCTTAATGAAATAAAATTTACTTGATAACTTTTGCTTTCTAGTTTTGATTTCATCATTAAGGGACACATTTATTGTTTGAATAATGTCAAGTAAATAAAGAACACTTGACAAATACTAGTACCAACAACCTTGGAATTTAAAATAAAGGTCACAAAAAATGAACAAAATAACCTTCTTTATTCAATATTGTGATATATATATTAAATTCCGTTCAAATGATGGTACAATGAATGTATTAATACAAATAATACTTAGTACTTTAACAATAACCTAAAGGATCCTTATGCCTATAACTTCAACCGGATTCCTAGTTTCCATATAGATGAATTTCTTCATCTTTACTTAGGTCTTCGGTAATTTAGGCAATCCTACTTAAACATCTTTATGTGAGTGGTCGCACCAAAATCCAATCACCATGTATATGTAGGAATTGAAACCAAATTAGCCTCAATACAATACAAACAAGACCAAATGATATACCTTTCACGCCAAGCGTGATACTTAGGGTAATCGAACTTCATATTAGTAAGGTCCTTGCAAAAGAAGCATTTCTTTATGATCATTAGATGATCCTTTAGACTTCTCATTACTTGCAACCACAGTTTCTTTCCCTCTTCTCTTGTCCCATGAGAAAAGATAGATGCTAAATGAACACATTTAGTTCTAAATCACTTTTAACCTATCTTCCTCTTGTATCATAAGTGAAAATAATTCATTAATATTTCACTTATCATTTGACAATTATAGGTCACCTCAAAGTGACCAAACTGAGAAGGAAGAAAGATCAAAACTAAAAGCATAAGAATATCTTTGGATATCCCGGACTTAAGTGCTTTTAGTTTTGTCGATAGGTGATCTCTTTCTAAATGTACTCCCTTAAATTTCCGGTACCCTTATTCCTTAAGAAAACAAGCTTCTTTAAGGGTATCAAGGAACGTTTCAGCATCAACATCCTCGGAGACTCTATCCAAAATGTCTCCGGGACAACATTATTTATTATCATTAGGCTCACGCGGTAGATTATTTTCACTTCTCAGTACTTAAGCAATAAGAAGAGAAAACGAATCCCTTAATGCGAGTTCTAGGTCCATATAGCCTAAGATCATAATCATTTTATTTTCCAAGTTTTAAAAATTAGTTCCATTAAGCATCGATAAAGTACTTATAGCAGTAATTACGGACGAAGCAATAAGTAAATCTGTTGGGTTTTGAGAACAAAAAAGAATGAGAACAAAACATGAATAAGAAACTACAAAATGAAAAATGATTAATTATATCAACGAAATCCATCAATAAGATAATCAACATGACATCAAAACTAATCTTTGGATTGCGAGTTGACTCATAAATGATTGCCTTAGGTAACAAGCAATTTGAACTTATATTTTAATAAATACTTAATCTTCCTTTGGGCCGACATAAGTACCTAAGAAAATATCCTAATGTTCATTTTATTTGTTACCACATGAATGCCTAAGTTTAGTCAAATGTCAAGATCTTCTTTGGAAAATTCATGTCATTCACATATTAACTTAAACATTCAACACTTTAATAATTTTGCATTTAAATAACGTTAATCACTTAGGTGATAATATTATTTAAATAATGAATAAAATTATTTAAGCATATAATTAATCAGGGCTTTAAGGTTTTGAAAAATGAATGTTTTTTGTTCAAGAGAAAACACAAAATAATGCAGAACTTGATTTTCTTTCGACATACTTAGCACGACCGTGCCAAACAAAGGGCACGACCGTGCCATAATATGGGAAAAAACAAATTTTCACGGTGCAGATGGCACGACCGTGCCAAAATAATAGACACGACCGTGCAAACGAAACGGTCCGACCGGTTTAAACAACACACCCGTCCGGACCAGCACCAATGAACACACCGGTTCAAGGTAATAGAGGCGCACGGCCGTGCCAAAACAAAGAGCACGACCGTGCCATATAATCTGCACTTCTGAATTTTTGTCTAAATTTTCCTCAAAATCAAATGAATTGCAAGTAGATCCGCATGGTATGTACTTAAAACATAAAACCATGTTATTTAGGATAATCTTGCTTTTTAAAATTAATGGAATCAAGTGAGTAGATCCACATGGTATGCACTTAAAACATAAAACCATGTTATGAAGGGATAATCTCACTTGAACCTTTTAATGAACAAAAAACTTTCAAACCATTTTTCTTAATTTTAGATGAAGATCATCAGCACTCTATTAACGAATTAGAGTCCCTAATCGACATAAAAAACCTTATGATTCAACAGAGAAAATGAATCAAAGTGAAAGCACAAACTTTCCTAAAAGAACTCAAACTTAAACCAAAGATGAGCGGGGCTCTGATACCAATTGTTGGAACAATTTTACTCCCTGAATGCCACACTCACTTTAGAATAGGATTGAGGAAGAGATGAAGCGGAAGCGTAAGAACAAATACCTGTTGAATCCATTATGAAGTAGGGAGAAATGAAGATGAAGAACAAGTAGGAGAATGATCTTCTAAATGATGAATGTCTTTCCTCTTTTACTTCTTTAACACTTAATGAAGATTTATGGAGAGAGTACTAATGAAAAATGGAGTAGTCTTAAGGGTTGATGGAATGCCCTTTATATAGTAGACTTGGTGACATTTCATTTAGGGACCACACCCTTTCAAGATTTATGATAATAAATTACCCTTTTGCCCATCACAATTAGGTAATATATATCCAGGAATTCTACACATTTTATTATCAACTATACTTTATATTTAATATTATAATCATAACTTTATGAATGGAAGTCTAAATGACTTGTGTTGCAAGCCATGTCCTTACACGCAGGCTTTGGCTGATATGATGGAGAAGAACACAGAAGCGAAATGGGGGAACTGGATCGGCTATGTACTCCTTCCCTTTACTATTGGGTTACGTGACGATCCTTTAGATTATGTTCGCGAAGCGAAGGCAACCATTGATAGAAAGAAGAACACACTTGAAGGTATATTCACATTTACCATCGCGGAATTGGTTCTTAAGTTGTTTGGCATCAAGGCAGCGAGCGCTTTGTCTCACAGAGTTATGACACATACAACTATGAGTTTCTCAAATTTAGTTGGACCTCTTGAAGAGATTGGCTTCTATGGCCATGCCATGGAATACCTTGCTCCAAGTAGTTATGGTCAACCACATGTAAGTTCATATCTTTCATTGATTATTTCGTTTTATGTTGCTAAAAGTGCTTAAAAATCAACTTTCTGAACTACAGTGAGTACTGCCGTTAGAAGGCATGCAAAGCACGTAACTTATTAACTATTTATGCAGGGGTTGATGATTAACTTCCAAAGTTACACGAATAAAATGACGATCGTTTTATCTGTCGATGATGGCGTTATCCCGAATCCTCCCCGACTATTGGATGATCTTGAAGAAGCACTTAGGGTTATAAAGGAAGCTGTGTTGGCAAAAGGGCTTGTAAAAGATAAATACTTGCCAGAGGCAGTGGCATTCACTTGAATATGCAAGAAAACATAGATTGTCGTTGAGATCATTTTATTTGATTTTTAGGTCATGAATAAATATCTATGTTTTATGTTTCAAAAATGTTATTGTCAAATAAATCTTGGCTAAAATATGGGGTTATCGTAGAATTTTTTGATGGATTTCTAAATATAGTATTAAAATATGTTTGCGAATTTATGGGACTATCGTAGAAATTAACGGGCTTTTTTGTGTGTAAGAAACATCTCAAATACTATTGAGGGGATTAAATTTCTCTCTCGACTTCTCTTTGCTTCTTTCTCACTCTGCGTGTGTCTCATACTCCGTTGCATTTGCATGCGTAGAGCGAAAAATGGAACGACGTTTTACCAAATTCGTTGTTTTCCTCCTCATCTTTGCCACCGCCACAACCACAACCATTGGTACTGGTAATAACGCCACCACTAATGGCATGGTCAAAAGTGGGACGTCCACTAGAATGGGCGGTGCAACTCCGCCACCCCCTAAAATGGGCGGATCACCGCCCAGAATGGATGGAGCAGCTCCGCCACCCCCTAAAATGAGCGGAGCATCTCCACCACCGCCTAAAACAGGCGGAACATCTCCGCCTGCCCCACTTCTTCCACTAGAACAAGAATTTCTCAACGCTCATAACGAGGTCCGTTACCATGCAGGATTGCCTCTACTCAAGTGGGACCCTAAGGTTGCCGCCTACGCCCAATGGTATGCGAAAAGCCACAGTGAAGACTGTGCGCTAGTACATTCCACCGGGCCCTTTGGAGAGAACATCTTCTGGGGAGAAGGGCGGACGTGGACCCCGAAAATGGCCATTAAGGATTGGGTTAAGGAACATAGATTCTACAATAGACAATATCACAATTGTCAGTCTGGTCATTTATGTGGTCATTACACTCAAATTGTTTGGAGAGACACCCAAAAAGTTGGGTGTGGCATGGTTTTATGCGGCGGGAGGGACACCTACATTGTGTGTTCTTATGATCCGCCGGGGAATTATAAGGGAAAGAAGCCATTTGAGAGGCACAATCCGGCAATGTATAATCAGCAAGATCGCATGCAGAGGATCAGTTGGATACCAAATAACTAATGGGTGTGGAGATTGGAGATTGAGAGAAGAGAGAAACAATTTTTACTTTTTTGTCCTTTACAAGTACTACGTAGTACGTACTACTAGACGATAATGTTTGAGCTAAAACTTGGTCGATTTGTGCGATTTAGATGGGCTCTTTTGTCAATTTCTTTGTTTTAGTTGATGAAATAGAAAAAACAAATAAACTTATATTTTATACTTTCTCTATTACATACAAAACGAATGTTTATTTTACAGGAAAAATCATTTCTTGTTTATTTTCTGAACAATACTTCCCATTCCTGAAAAATTTATCTCATATATTTTAATTTTAATAATCAACACAAGTGAGTTTTGATCAAATAGCAATGTCAATCAAATCATCTCATTAAATTGTAAATATTATTGTTGATAAATCACTTATTTATTTATCAATTACAATGTCCAGAATTTTGTTGGGATGATTATGTATTGACATTAACTTTAGTCAAAGTTTCGTTGAGGTGACGAAAAATACTAAAAAATGAGACTAACTTTTTGAAATATATTTTTGTATTTGTAGAAATATAAGCAAAATGTTACAAACCCGTTATTTACCCCATCCAATTAACCCAATGTATAACTCAGTTGAAACAGATAACCGTTTAATCCGTCAAAATTCACGGTTGAGGCGGGTTAAACCCGCCAACCCGTTTTACGCGCGAACAAAATACACAAAACTGAAATCTTCTTATAATCGAAGATTCCGGCGGGGGACGGTGGCGGCGACCGTCCCGGCGAGTTGGCTAAAGTTGTTCGTTGCTGATTTCTGCTCAACTATTCAATTACAGGTACGGTCTCTCTCTAATACTTTATCACTCCTCGTGACATTCAGATCTAATTTTTCTTCTTATGCTTAGGGTTTTGGGATTTTTTGTAGATGATGAATTGGCTTTTGAGGTTTAACTTTCATTCTTAGATTTTACCGTTTGGTTTGATCAATCTGACTACTTATTTAAGGTGGAATTGTTGTTTTGTGGGTATTCTACATAGTTACCAGGAACGTGGGACGTTTCGGGATGCGGGACGGGTACGGGAACGAGGAACATGACTTAGTAAATTTTGGGTACGCTGGGGTAGGATCAATTGGGAACGTGGTACGCCTATATTGAAAACACGTCACTAAGTTGAATATAATAACATATATATATACACACACTTATATATATGTATATGTATATATATATGTGTATATATATATGTATATGTATATATATATATGTATATGTATATATATATATATATGTATGTATATATATATATATATATATGTATATATATATATATATGTATACTTTTAGGGAGATAAAAGAGTATAATGTAAAAGAGGATAACCATAAAAGATTATAAATGCAGACAAGATTCTACGTTGATGACCGTTTATTTTCCGGTACGATTGTTTGAGTACTTTGGGTCGAGTTCCCTTGTGAACCCGGGACACGTGTTCCGGGACGTGGGACGAGGGGGGGGGGGGTTGGGAGTTCCCGGTAACTATGGTATTCTATGCCATGTCTTGATTGTATCTTATTTCATTTGTTTGTATTTGGTGCATAAAATTTCAAATTTAAGAATAGGATGTTGTCTGAGAGTAACCAAGTAGATCTTGTCTGCAATTGCAAATATAAATTTTCGATTCATGCATGTTAACTTGTTAATTAAACTGACCAACATCTGCATATGTAAGAAGTTTTTATTTGATTGGTCAAATTTTGAGAGCAGGTCTTTGGAGAAAAGTTATTTCCTTGATCCGCGATGGGGCAATCATCCATAACATGTACTCCAGTACGTAGTTAACCCAGAAAGCAAGTTGCAGCAGGTATTTTGGCTAAAGTGATTACCTAGTGCTGTTGCTCGTGTTGGTTGGGGGGGGGGGGGGGGGGTCGGGTTAATCTTGGTGTTATTAAAGATGATTTTATCCACAAAACATCCGATAACTTGGCTCGACTCTCTTTTGATATTCTTTTCTCAAAAGGGTATATATATGGAAATAGAAACATTAATCGTATGGTCTTGTGTGGTGTGGTTAAGTTGGTCTTGATAATGCAATTACAGAATTAAGTCAACTCAACCCGAACACCAGCTTGATTCCTTATTGCTTCCTACATTTACTTTCCAATGCCATGGAAAGAATCTTTGGGTTGGCAAATATAATGGTAAATATTTAAATTCCATCTTATTTTGCATTTTTCTTTTTTGAGTAGTTCACAATTTCATCGTAGTTTGACTATTTTGTTTTATGATTTTTTTCCTTGAAAGTATAATGTTGGTAAATTCCTGTTTTGTTAAACAGGAATCTGCAACTCTGAACTCTTGAGTGATACTGCAGTTGAGACCACAAGAACGAAACAATAAGCTCTATTATTGTCGATGACCTTGAAAAGTGGTGTCAAAATGTGCTAGTATAGCTATATGGAGATCAATGTTGAAGAAACCTCTATTTCACCACCAAAATGGAAGAAAGTTGCATACGGAGGAATGCAACGAGGGTTTTATGATAATCATACGGACGAGTCTTTTCTTGAAGAAATGGTCATGAACGCCAATTTCGTTAAACGAGGCATGTTAAAGGTGATGCTAGATTCCGTTTGCATCTCTCAATACTTATGCATTGTTGCTCTGGTAGTCTTGGTTTGGACCTACACTCTCGGGTCTACAATTAGTGAAAAATCTCTCTTTCTTCTTGATGCTATCCTTCTTTTATCAGGCTTCCTAATCCTTCTCTTGACTGCAAAGACTATTTCTTTGACTCTTTTTCTCAATTACGCTATCAAAATCTCCTTTTTCATAGCTGGTTTATACATCTTGTCTCCCATTTACCACACACTAACGAGGTCCATCAGCTCAGACTCTATATGGGCATTAACAACTTCAATTGTCGTTCTTCATCTCTTCTTGCACAATTACTCAGGGTCAACTGTAAAATCTCCCGGAGCGTTAGAAAACCCTACATTTACAAGCAATATCTCCTTGAATTCATCTAGTGTGGCTTCTTTGTTAATTGCATCTCGCCTTCCATCAAGGCCTCTTGTATTTGCTGTTGTGTTATTCTCCTTGCAAGTTTTCCTTTTTGCACCACTTTTGACTTACTGTATTAAGAAGTACTCTTTCCGGTTGCATCTTTGCTTGTCGTTTACACTGATGGCGGGAACTTTGACACTTGTTTATAGTTTTCATCCGTTGTTTTTTGTCGTCCTGTTGGGTGTTTTGGGGTGTGTTAATTTGGTGTGCCCGTATTGGTTGATCCGGATTCAGGAGTACAAGTTTGAAATCAATGGTCCATGGGATGAAGCTAAGCTTTGTTTTGATATAACATGAGTGAATATCTGCAGGCTTACTGAAATCGTGGTTATGAGAGTTATATTCATGCTGTGAAGAACACATATTTAGGGTTCCAATTCCAAGAAATTATTGTCAATTGTGACTTTGTTGAAATTTTTGTTGTTGATCCAAGAGGGAAAAGAGAATGAAGAAAAAAGGTTTCTAAGATGGATTAGTTTCATGTTCTAGAGATATGGACTTAAAAGCCTCCGCCCTATACTTATAACTACTTATTTTCATTTTGGGCGTCTCATACTTATTGTTACTTACCCAAAATATTCACTTTCCTCTCTCTTATCCACTCAAAACAACTATCCACTAACTTATTTGCTCTCTCTTACCCACTTACAATACTTATTTTTCCAACATATTTTCTTAATTCCCGTGCACTCCCATTTAATAGCAATAAGTAGTAGCAATAAGTAAAGGAAGGGAGCAAGTACTATTGTGGTGATGCACATGAATATTTTTACTGATTAAATCCATAATTTCAATCTAAGCAATTATTTTAAAGGAGATTTTTTTATTTTATTTTTACAATCATTTCCAATGTTGTAAAGTTGAAGTAAAATGATGTCAACCTTTTTAGTTAGTTGTACACAAAAAGAGACGTTCTGATCATTAATCTATCTATGTTCATGAATAATTCATTTTATTTGCGAGTGATGGATTTAGAATAATAAGTTGGTCCTTCAAATCAAAACCTAACTTTAGCAAATTATTACTCCACAATGATCATCACAATAGCTCTTATTAGTGATTGATAAATTCAAAGGAATGTAAAGAGCAAGTGTTCCATCAACTAGTTGTACTTAAATCCTGGATTCGCACTATTCTTAAAAAATACAATTAATTAACGCGTGTGAAAAAGTCTCATATACCTTTAAAGTTATCTAATTACATAAGCAATTAAATGCTTGTGCGAGAGATATTCTTCTATCAGTAATCAAGGTATAATTGATATACACAACAAAAAAAAAAAACCTTGAAAATGGTAAAACGACAAGTAATTTGAGACAAAAATTAACTCTCAAAACGATATTTATTTATCTATTTTAAGACGGACGGAGTATATTTCCTGAGGTGAGGTATGTTTCAGATTACAACCCTTCCCCACTTCCACATCAACATAACCTCAAAAGAGAGAGAGAGAGAGAAAGACTTTCCTTTTTCTTTTTCTTTTTTTTAATTCATTACCAAGGAGAAACCAAAGCATCAAATCACACCAATAATTTTATTTATTTCGCATGATAATCCTGTTTTGGGGAGAAGGGTTCGTTGAAATTAGTTAGTTGAAACGTAAACAGGTTGAAGGATTTGGCGGGAAAGAGAATGATGCATGTTGCATTATGATGATTACCCGCCACCTTCAACCAACACAATCATATCCCCACCAGCAACCACCACCACCACCACATTTCATTTCAATCTTCAAATCAAAGAAATCAAAATTTCTATTTTAATTTCTTTATCGTCATACACTTCTTTCTAATTTTGAAACTTCTCTCTCCTTTTCCAAATTATTATTTTTTTTTCCATTTTGGGTCATCCGAACTTAATTTTTTGGCAATGAATGTGGGTGTGAGATTTCCGGGTCTAAGATTGGTGGTGATTCTTGTTATTGCAGCGGTGGTTTTGGAAGCCTTTGCTCTCATTGGAGCGACAGAAGATGGTGGTTATGGTTATGTTTATGGTGGTGGTGGTGATGATTCAAATGGCAGTGGCGGTGTTGCTGGTGAGTATGATAGATCCGCTTGTAACGAAAATCTTGGGGTTTTTCTTCCTCTTCCGTACAATGGTTCTCCCAATATGGTCTGCAAACATATCTGGAATTCTTATGTTCTTCGCGTAAGTTCCATCGCATTATTATTCATCCATTTCTATGTGCGCTTATGTTTGTTGTTGATTATATATTGTTGATAATCATTGACTTGCTACGTTGGGTATGTTTGTTTTCTTGATCTGAATTGGGATAATGAATTACTTGGTTAGAAAGATTATCCGAAATGCAGATCCGTCTGTATTTTTCCATGAAAATCGGACTTCTATGCAGTCCGACTGTACAGACCCCGGATCCTGTTTGCGAAGGGGCTTAAGCAAACGACAGCGCTTTAATTCTCTCACTTTCCTTTTTCTTTTTCTTGTTCTTGGTTAGAAGTATGCATTTGAAGGTCTTTTAAGCCTTCAGACATTCTCGTTTTTGCAGTACTCTCAAGCAGGAGACAACGTCGTCACCATTATACTCTCTGCAATCTACACCACCGGATGGGTCGGAATAGGGTTTTCGAAAGATGGGATGATGCTAAACTCGAGTTCCATGGTTGGATGGATCACTCAAAAGGGTACACCAGTCATTAAGCAATACTACGCCCAAGGATTCACCACCTCTGATATATTACCGGACAAAGGCGAGCTCCCACTCACCAGTGTTCCTCCATACATTGCAGTTTACGGGGCCAGGATCTACTTAGCGTTTCAGCTCAAGTACCCGACTCCTCTGAAAACTCAACCAATTTTACTAGCTTCCTCGGTTAAATATCCTCTTCACCATCACCTAACTATTCACGATGACAAAACAACCGTCCGATTTGATTTCTCAGCAGGTAGTGTCCTCTTCTTCACTTCTCCATCCGTTGAGTTAACTATAACTCTTACCATCGCACTATTATTTGGGCATCATCAATTTGAGCATCAAACTTTTACTATTATAAATGTGACTAAATTGGCAACCGGCGTTAATTTCTTATAATGGGCGTTGGTTGTTGTTAATGTCGCTAGTTTCGGTTAACGGCTGTTAGTTTTTTTTTTAACAGGAACACCATTTTCCTAACTGATTTTTTTTTTGTTCTCAGGTAACGTAGAACATGAGACAGTTAGTTCTGGAAATGATAATATCCTACCAGAAGAAACAGGCTCATGGGGTGTTGGGTTTGATTGGATGGGGTCTGATCTTGCCTTATGGCGCGATTGTTCCTAGATACTTCAAGCATCGAGACCCGTTGTGGTACTATCTTCACGTATTCTTTCAATTTGTGGGGTTCATACTCGCGGTTTCTACTGTTATTGTTGGAGTATCGCTCTATAACAGAATAAACGCCCATGTTCCAACACACAGAGGCATTGGCATCTTCGTTCTAGTTCTCGCTTGTCTCCAGGTTTCTCTCTTTTATTCTCAGTCTCTCACTCTCTCACTCTCTCTCTCTCTCTCTCCTACGAGCTCTTAAACACACACACAGAGGGAGTAACATTTGGGTATGATTGGTTTCAGGTCCTGGCTTTCATTCTACGACCTGATAAGGACAGCAAAAGGAGGAGGTACTGGAATTGGTACCATCAATGGGTAGGACGGATTGCTCTTTTCCTTGGAGCATTGAACATAGTTTTAGGAATACAGATCGGAGATGCAGGAAAGAGTTGGAAGATAGGCTACGGCTTTCTTCTTAGTTCAGTTCTGCTATCTTGTATCGTGCTCGAAGCACTCAAGATGAGAAGTTCTGATAAGCCAACCCAGCCTCCTACATTTCAGATGAATTCAGCTTTGTAGAGGTATGCAAGTGTTTCTTTTTATCAAAAACACACACATACACACAACCCTAAACCCTAAACCCTGAATTCTGACTTAAATCTGACTTTAATCAGGACGAGGAAGATCCTTGGATCGCGACAACTTTATACTTCTGGAGAGATTGGCAAGGTTTAGTACAGAAAGGCGAAAGGTTTCTACTTAAGGAAAGTTTTCGAAGCTTGTTAAAGAGAGGAGCTGTGAGGATGAATTCAGACCCCCTTTTTGTACAAATGTAGAAGGAATGCTCTATAGGATAATATTTTCTGCAGATTTGCTTGGGGATTGGAACGGTGTGATATAAGGCATTTGGTTGTGTTTATGGATTTCTTTCTTTCCCGGACTACAGGAATCCTTGTTTCATGCGTGTTTTTGTAGAAGATTTGATGAAACGTGTGTTCGTCATTGTATATCACTTGGATTTGGTCATGAAAACCATCTCGAGTTTTTGGTCAAAACTTGAAATAGAGGAACTAGTTTTCCCTCATTGTTCTATAAGGTGAGACACCATGAGTGTGTGTGTGTGTGTGTGTGTGTGTGTGGTGTGTGTGTTTTGCACAGTCTGCAAACAAAAGCAGACTTCATGGAGTCTCCTACAGCACAAAGTTGCAGACACTGATCTGCATAACAGGATAATAGACAAAGGGATATGGGCAAAATTCAGCAAAATTGCATTTATTTATTTCACCAACTAAAATGGTGAACCAGTTTTGGATCCAGGCTATGTCTATAATTAACTCTAAGTCGAACAAAAATGTCAACATATACAATTAAATCGAATTTTAATCGTCAGAGTCGCTGCTATTTGGGGAGTAAAAAGAAAAGAGTTATTCAGTCTTCTATGGCTGCAAATGAAAAGGCCAAACCTTTTTATAAACCGTATCATAGCCAAAAATAGGCACGCTGACTCCCACCGAAGGTGTAATTCCTGTTTCAAACCTGCAAAAAATCAAATCAACTGATCAGGTCATAGTGAAGAAGGCATATTGTGAAAGGTACGAGTTTCATCGGTCTTAATTTTGGGTAAGCATGGATTCTTATGATACTGACAACAGCTCGGGGAGACAAAATGATGAGTTACCACAGAGTAGAAACACGATACACAAATACTCCCTCCGTCCCAAATGACTGTCCTTTTTTTAATTTGAAGAAATTTAAGAAATTCATTGTAAATTTTAGTAACAAAGGTGCATGAAAATCTTTGCTATCTACTTTCAAAACTTCTAATTTTGCAAGTACATAATGATCGAAGAAAAATAAAATAAAAAAAGATTCAGAGACAGATTTTTTTGAGAAAATCATTTATTTTGTGACAAAGTTTCCCTAAAATGGTCATTCATTTTGGGAAAGAGGGAGTATTTACAAACTTTTTCTAGAAAGTATAGAGACTATTAATGTTATTGCAGAGTTGCAAATCCTCTAACTCTTATCCATTTCGTATAATCAACTTGAGTCAACTCACGTTATGGGTTATCTACATGAGTCATTTTTACCACTATGTCTGGGTCTGATCCAAGAGCATTCGCCTAACCACAGTCGCATGCTTTTTCACTATTGTCGCCCATGTTCTGTTTGGTCTTTCCCCAACCTTAAGCACAGATGTCAACACTGATACTATAATAACTATCTACTTTGTGCTTATAGTGACTTGCTACAGCCGAACCTTCACTAGAGATTTTCCCTCATTTTATATCCTATTATAGGTCTCGTTCGCGTTCATAACGAATTCTTACCTCTCTATTATCATCACACATCCATCTTAGCATTTTCATTTGACTAGACTCATATTGTTAATATGATATTCCTTCACGATTTGATAAAAAGATGAACCCAACGGCTATCCTATAGAACTTCCCATCCAATTATTTGGATATACTCTTATCAAAGAATGGTACAGATGCACTCATCCACTTCACGATTTGATATTTTCCTATGATGCCTAAGCTTATTTGACATCAAGATTAGTAAAGAGTAGCCACTAGGCTGAGCATCAATAAGCAATGACAAGACATAATACAAGATTCAAGTTTTGAAATCTGACTGCTTTCTCCAATAACGCATCATCTGAATCAGCATTTTATTTTCTCATTTTTGACATATTTATGCTGATGTTTTCACCAAGTATCTTAGCTTTTATCCAAATGCTAACACAGACAGAGAACTTTATAGCTTCACTACGACAGTGAAGTGTGAAATGACAATTTTAGTATACAGATCTGAGTAGAATGTTAGAGTTTGATGGAATTCATGATTAATGGCAAATAAACACAACCTGCTCCATAAATTTCTGAAAGTCAGAAAAAGAAAAATAAAGAACTACACAGAAAAAAAAAAGACAGAAAACTAACCTGTAAATTTTGTTGGCGAGACATAATCAGAAATCCAGGGAACTTCGTAATCAAAAGCGCTGGATAATCCAAGATATTGCCTTCTTCTTTGTATATGGTAAAATAAAAGGAATTATCTTCTAATTCTTCTAAATCACCCTGCTAGATTTTACAGGTAAGATCCCAAAAGTCGTCTTACGTGGCACTAGCTGTATTATTTTCATCTGAAGAAATGGTAGACTTGGGAGCTTCACTTCCTCTGATTACTCTGCTATAGATAACCTTGAAAGACTGAGAACTATATGGTTTCTTCAGCAAACTTATGGGCATTCGGAGAGTTTGCTTTCGGTTTCTTCTTCCCCTTATCAGGATATTAAAAGTTTTCTCATTCTCAGTCTTGCTTTCAGCGTTTTGCACATGATTATCACCAGTACCAACAGCATTCTCCTTTGAAGCATACCCATAGTTTAGCTCGTTGCTAGAAACTTGCGCAACATGAGAACTCAAGTCACCATTCTCTTTCACAATTTCTGACTGAGGCCCTACTCCGTTAAAGTTATCAGTGACTTCTGATGCTTGAAGACTTGCTTCTTTCTTGGCTTCATCGCCATTGATAATTTCCATCAATAAATTTGGATTCCCACTAAGGCATACAGAATTATCAGACATCACATTTTGCTCGATGGAATCAGCAATAGGCCTAACCACGGGTGGCGGGGCAGAGAACTCCATTGGATGGCAGTTGGACCAGACTGGGCCACGAACATATTCTATTCCATTAGGGCTCATATTGCACTGCCATGCAAAATGATTGGGGTGGAAGGGACCGCTAGTTACAGGAAAGGTAACATTGGGTAATGATTGGGCTTGTGTAAAAGGAGGGTACATGAATGGCAAGGGGTGTATCATACTCGGGGTAGGCGGAGGTGAAGGGTATGGGTGGTGAGGAGAGGGGCCCATGGGTTTCACTGCAGGTAAGACAGCAGCAGGTGGATGGAGAGTCATGTTCATTTGCCAAGGGGTAGGTCCAGGAGGGAGAGCAATGTTCATGGGCACTGGTGACATACGAGGAGCAGGAGGAGATGGGTTGAATGGAGTTGCTGAAGCAGACAATTTTTTGTTTGGAACTTCTCGAGTGACATTTAAACAAGGAAGTGATTGCTTGTCTTGGGAATCTGAAACTTCTTGCAAGGTGTGAGAGTCAACAGAAACCGGAGTGTCGTCTGTATGGACCCTGTCTTGTATAACCTTATCATCCTCCACACTGCTAGATTCATTCATTTCCGGGCTAGCAGATACAATCTCAGAATGCTCGTCTTCATCAACTCTGGAGCTATCTAAATGACTATCCTCCGTATTCTCAGCAGCTTCTGTTTCATCTTTCATTTGATCTGTTGAACTAACGATCAAGTCTTGAATTTTTGATTCCTCGACACTTTCCCCTGCCAATATAATGGACTCGGACTTTTCTGTGGCTTCATTAGATCCCTCTTGTTTTACAACACCGGCTTCCTTATTATCCAGAATATCATTCTCTGAAGCCCTGACCTGAAACATAGAGATCGTGCCGGGTGGGGCTAGTGCCACTTCTTTATACGAAGGAGATTTTCCAAGACTAACTATGGAACTTCTCTGTTGTATTTGCCCTACTTCTTTTGTCGTTGAAACCGGCACAGCTTCTGAGGAAGAAGTCAACTCCTCGCCTCCACTTCTAGATGTCTCTGTTGTGGCTTCTTTAGTGGATGAAGGCATAGACTTAACTCTATACGTCAATGTTTTAACTATTCTTCGTCCATATTTGTTACCAGGGGAAGGATTCTTTGCTGTGTGGTATTCTACATAACTTCCAGGAGATATCATTCGCTTCTTTACAAAGTGATATTGGTTATTTTGGTAACCATTCTTCAATTTATCATCAACTTCCGGAAGCACATCCTTCTTCTGATAATTATACACCTTGCTAAACGTCGCTTTCCTTTGTCTAAGGCGCCGACCATACAAGCCAGCTGATCTTGGTCTTTGAACAGGTTGCCATCCCTCTTCTCCTTCAGCATGTGCTTCAGGTAAGAGATCATTGGTAACCGCTGGCTTTACACTTTCCTCTAAAACTGGCGTATTGGACTGAACTGGTTTTTCCTCTACACTTTCTTCCTTTGTAGGCGGTATGGACTCGAGTGGTGGAGACGAGGACCCTTGATTCCCATTGGTGTCACCTTCAAGTTCAGGAATTTGTTTCTCTTCATCCGAAACTTCTTTGAGAACATCTTTTGGGGCTACCTCAGAACTTGCCAACCCAATGTTTTCATAAGATTTTCCTTTCAACTGGGATAAAGAAAGTCGGAAAAAAAAAAAAAACTTTAGATTACGAAAAAGCTTAGATGTTATAGGGGAAAAAGTAGCAGACCTTCCCTCACTTGCCATACTGTTGCTTTCTTGTTAAGAAAAGGGAAGTGACAGAACCTCTGTTACTAATAAAGAGCGGGAAAAAAAAAAGAATGAACAAGACACCTTTCCGATGTAACTTTTCCTTTTTGCTGCATCTGCCCCTTTAGCGTCTTGATCTGGATTGATGTAGTCAAGCAAATCCGATACACTGCAATAACAACAGAAGGTATGATATGGTTATTGCAGCATGTATTTTAGATAGTGCCATTAAAAATCCTACGTAGTAGAAGTTGACCAGCTACACTCAATTCTTATGATTGCTTATTCATCATAAAATACCTCAGGTGGCCTTTGCTAGCTATGGATGCATCAGGCTTTCTTGTGCCATTTCGGGCCGCTTCTTGCTGTTCAAAAGCCTTTGACTCAAAGTACTCCAGCCAAGCAGCAGCGTCCTACAGCATTTAGGGATGACAGTCGCAACCATAAGCAAACAGTAAAATAAAGATAAAACACAACATAAGAGGTTGTTACACCTTCAAACGTTTTAGAAAGCCCATGTATCATAATGTGATAAGAGGTAACTTTTTTATACCAATCAGTCAGAAACCAAATGATGTTCTCCGGATATATTGCCGGCCAATAAAAATTCTAATTAAAGCCTTTGAGACTGAGAGCCACTCACTAACAATGATCAGTTGCATGAAGCCCGAGTTACCTGAGTACGTAGGTCATCTGGGCCCAACTTTGCACGGAGAATCTGCAAGGTTGTCTGCTCGTGTTGAACACTCAAAGGATAAGCTTCCATCAAGGAGAGTGCAATCGCTATAGCATGGTAACTAGCAGCAGTCTGCAAAACGATAGAATATGAAATAAAGTTATGATTTGAATGTATGAGCTACAAAGCATTGAAATTTTGGAGTCTACAAATGTAGCCCTACACACCTTTCTAATTATTCATTAGATGAGAAAAGTTTATGAATATTGGTTCATAATTTTTAATAGATGTTGACTTTCTTAATTTTAGTGATTTAGGAATGTAGGAAAAATAATTTATGCTGATGAGGTAGCCGCTTATATTTTCACTGAACCATCAAGAATAGAAATACGAGTCAGGCACGCTGAGCATTTGTTAAGCGTTCTATGAAACAAAACACTCCTCTTGTCCCCTATTTGTGTCACCGGGAAACACCAGCCAGAAGATGGAGCTCCACCACACTACATACAAACTTAGAAATTTCCGTGCATACTACACCAACATGTCTCATAGTTGACAATATAAGAGAAGTGATTAAAGAAATCCAAGGAATCTGGTGGAAGTAATCAACTTACTGTAAAATTCAATGTCATTAACCAACTGCATTTTATTTATAAAACCAGAAACAGTTTGTTTTCTCTTTTGAAGGTGTACCACAAACTTATAAATCCGTGTTGAGGTAATAAAGATATGTGTTCCCAAACATTTTCCGTTAAACTTGTTTTCCCTTCTATTCAGGTAGAAGGGTAAAGATGAAGGAGATAATCAGAGATGGAACTATGTAAAATTTTGATAATTATGCTCATGCATGGTTAGGTACCACCACATTCTCTCAAAAGAAAAACGTATTTAGAAAAAAAAGGGTGAGGGTGGGGGATGACATTTTATATAAACTAAAGCCGAGCATAATGCGGCCAAAATAGGAAAGAACCTGAATATGGTCTGGCCCAAGTAACTTTTGGTTGCATTTCAGAGCTTTATGGAGATATCTTAGGGCAACATGTACGTTTCCAAGGCCTTCCTCCATCATAGCCACATTGATATACGTTGCAGCAGTGTTTGGATGTGATGGGCCACAAGTAAGATGTAAGAGATATAATGCCCGCTTTACATACCTATATGATGAAACAAGTCATGAAAAAGAATAAGAAATTGTATTGGGATGCTATTTATAACAGACATGATGACTCGTTAGGAAAATCTAAAAATTAGACTAGACAACTTGTATCTTAGCCCAAAGCAAGAACACATAAGATTTACCAACAAACAGTTCTTGGGCATCTCACTAACTAACGATCATCATAAGATATCCAAGAGCACCATAGAGAAAATGTTAAAATAAAAATAAATAAATAAATAAATACACAGAAAGAAATAAATAAATAAAGAGAAAGGAAAATGGTTGAATGAAACCACATTTTCCCAAGCCTAAGATTCAACTTTGTCCAATCATGAGAAGCTGTTCTATTGCTAATGTCTAAATGTTGAGCGATGATCATGAACTCTTAAGTGGCAAGTTAGAACACCACTTGATTTCTCTTGCAACAAAAAGGTAACAGCACTTGCTTAGCAAGCTATAATGAAAGCTAAGCTCATTGTCTTGCTTTAATATTCATTTTTTACGTGGTGATAGCCATATTTCAGGAGGTTAGACTCCATCAAGTCCAGTCCATTATATTACAACACAAAAATTTGAACATGCATAGTAAGTAGTAATACAAGGAAAGGACGCTGAGGTTTGAAATGATTAAATAAGAAGCTAGTTGCAAACTGAATGCAAACGGAATTACAAATTTCAAAACAAGGTGAATTAAAACATACTTGAGAGCCAGTTCTGTATGCTGAAGCCGGTAATAGAACACTGCAAGATCCCCATAACTCTTCATGGTATCTGGATGATCTAGACCAAGTTCTCTCTCATTTATATCCAATGCTTTTTGCTGGTAAATTGTTGCCTGTGATAAATCTATATAAGTTCAAAATACCTAAAAGTTGGACTTCATGCTGAGATCAAAACCAAAACTGGCTATATCCGCTTAATTGGTTTGATAGAACTTCATTAAGATGAAAATGATGTGCATCTTTGAATATGAAGAGATATGGACAAAAGCCTAACATACCTGATTGAAGTCTCCTGTATGATACAAAACTACAGCAAGAAGACTGTATGCTCCTGCTGTCATACGATGATAGGGACCACAGACTGCAACCAACTTTGCAAGAGCCTGCAATCACCAGAGAAGTAAAGTCATGTAATATTATGCTATTGACCTAGATGAACAAACACAGTTGTTAATAGACCAATTTATCAGTTCTTAAAAATTTCCCTTAAAAAAATGGTTGCACTTTGGGTGCTAATGGATGAGGGAAACAGATAAACAATTAGATGGGAGGTAAACTGCAATAGCATTGATCCGGGAGGCAAACACAACTTTCTTTCACATCCTTAATTATTACCTTTGTACCATAGCTAACTGCATCTTCAAGTTTTCCCTTGTCTAGAGCTGTTTTTGATGATTCCAAGAGCTGACGTCCGTCTGCGGATGAACATGCTGCTTGCTGCAAGCATAAAACCCCAACTTATTGAATACTCTATGAATGAAGTATCTTTTATTCAAATAAAAGAGCTAAAAATGAACTGTTTCTACCAATGATGGAGTAATTTGTCACCTTATGCACAGGTACTAAGCTGACAATATCCACTTTCTGGAAAGGATGTGGAGAGTTCATATCAAAGTCCCTTGGGACCAATTCAAGCCCCACCTACAACAAAGAATTATATGTCATTTTTTAGATTATGACAAGACCTATGGTTTTTGAAGCATAAAAATATTGTAAACCTCAAACTTTCTAGAAACCCGTATCCTCCTTGTTCCTTTTCAACCAAATGAATAAATATATGTGCACCCACACCCACGCAGAATCAACTGTAATTGGAAAACATAGCATTTATACGAGAGTTATAAAATCAACAAGATCAAATTGATAGATGTAAAAGTTCCACTAGATCCGCCAGAGAGCCATGGATCACATGCAACCAAGTAGGTTATGAAAAAGATTGCTTAACTGAAACAACAGCACTGCTTTTTAATTCAACCAATTCAGGGGTCATCTCCTAACACCTGCCTGACCTAAACCGAGATGCTATTCATTTCTTTGAATCCTCCAGTCATGTATTAAGTACATTTTTAAATCAAAAGAATGGAGGGACAAAAGGAATGACAGCCCAGAGAATAATAATACAAGTGTCCGATCAGTTTCAGGGATAAAAGATACTATTGTGTCATCATTAGCAGAAGTTGGTACGAAATAGTGCAGAATAGCTGAAAATAGGATTCCTGACGAAACATCAATTGCCCGCCCCATCCCCCTTCCCCTCCCTGTAGATGAACAGCCTAAGGGTATCAACTTACACAGCTTCCAAAGTTAAAGAAAAAGCATAGAAAACTGCACATAAGTTGTCAAATTAATTCAAATGGTTAACAACGTAATGTTTTTCAATAAATCATGAGAGAGAAAAGAAGGGGAGAGAGTACATCTGGGATACAGTAAGAAACAGGTCATCAGATTTTTTTCTTAATAAGAGGTCTCACGTACCTTGTGGCATAACCCACGTAATATTGCAAATTTTCTTAAATCTTTGAAGTTAAAGCTGCTAAGATCCCAGTCATATCTCTTCTTCAGAAAGACTTCCAGCCACCTCCATACTAGCGAATCAACAGCACCAGACTGGTTTGATTCAGGAACTCCTAGCATCAGATTCAGTGCAGCAGCAACAGCGACAGCAATATCCTCAGTATTAGCCACAGCAGCAATCACTGCCTGCAGAATGTGCTTAAATGCCCGTACTATCATCTCATGTATACAGAGAGACTGTACGTGTGACAACTTCTCTGAAAGTTTAACCTGGTCAAATAGATGAATAGTAAGCATCACATAGGATTTCAAACAACTGTTTCATCAACTGCCTCTTGACCAGAGAAAAAGCAGAGGGATAAAGAAAAGGAAAAAAAAAAGCAAGTCCAAGAGTTGAATTATATAGATAGCTGAAGTAACACATGGATTTGAAGTAAAAGAGAACCTGCATCACCAGGAAATACTTACCACTTGACCCAGAGAACGCATCCGGAGACCTCTGGTATGCATAAAATCTGTTAGAGTCCGACCGTCAACTGGTGAGAGTTCCAAGGAACCAAAATCTGCCACCTATAATGCAATACGAAAACAGAGGCGATCAACGAAGCATAGTACACAAAGATTACATGAGAAATCAATAAGATAACATGTTCGTACCAGCTTTGGAAGAGCAACTTCATTGTAATATTTGTGAGACAGGTCGACAAGTTCTTGCAAAGACTATCAATAAAGGTCAGTAGGTTAGAACTCCATTTAATATTAAAGAAATACAAAAATTCACAGCTTCCAAGGATATCTACAAAATACTACCTTGCAATGAAGGCCAGTTTCTGACTCTTTAAGCCGAGTAAAAGCAGCATCAGATAACAATCTTCTCAAAGAATTTTCATTATCTGTAGCACTTGACTCGGGCTGAGTTTCTCCAGAAGGCAACACAGCATCCTGTGTTTCCCCATTGACACCATCTGCCAATTTCACGCTCTGGGACTGCAATTCCATGTTACTCTCAATAGAATTCTTCTTTCTATTTTTAAGGGATCGAAGAGGTGTCCCAAGTCCCTCGACCTTCATCTCATTTTTAACCTTCTCACTAGAAACTTTCTTCTCCTTTTCTGTTTTGTTCTGATCTTGCAAATGCTGAATCCAGCAGGCTCCAAGTTCCCATCTCGTGAAGGTGTCACCTTCCACCTCCTCTTCACGAAGCTTGGCAAGACCCTCTTCCAGCAGTAGTTCCACAAAAGCTCGTGAAGCACTGAGCTCTTCAGATTCTGAAATTTTTGCATTTGAAAGCATTTTGCTTTGTGAAGCTGCTCTTTTATGAAGCAGCAATCTCAAACTGAAAGAACCAAGATTATCATAAGATGTCTAACAAGCAACCTTGGAGAACACAAATAGAAACTTGCATAGCAGCGCATGTGAGTCCTTTGACTATACTACCTCTTTCCCTAAATGATTCTCTCTTTAGGTAAAAGCAAGGATATTATGGAAGTTAATTTTCAACCTAAAAACAAGATAAAAATCAAGTTGTCGTCAAACTAGCCTAAGAATGATTATACAACCCTTAATTTATTTTTTTTTTTTTTTTTTTTGGGGGGGGGGGCGGTTGGTGGGGAGGGAGGGAATGAAAATCCAAAAGTAACACTCAATCAGGAAAAAAAGTGGTTAATTATCTGAAGGGACTAACAGATTGGAGATTGAAGATTGCAGATTGCAGAGCGACCAATAATTAGGTAAGGCAGAAACAGATTAGCTTAATTGGGTCTTAAATTGGACAAGTTAAACAAGTAGCCAACTGATGCATTCCAACTTTAAGAAATATAAGGCTTTATCCCTGACAATGTTTGCCTTGATATTCATGTGGAATAGCAGGAGGCATCAGAGTATTAGTTGATTTGGCTTGGCCTTAGGATACCTTGCAAATGATATTATTTCTTGTTTACATTTCCAACCAAAATCTTTGCTTGAATTAAATGAACATGTTGGATTCTCAACCACAGTTTACAAAAAGGTTCGCTCAATCCACAAAAATATACATACAGCTGCATCAGATGCTTCTCACTTGAGGTACACACTTGGTCACATGGGGGAATTTCGTAAATTAATGCCTTTTGTTAGCATCCCACACTACTTTAAATCAGTTTTCTCAATAGAAGTATCATCAAATCCTACGGAGTTACAGAAGCTCGCCGAGATAACTAGAGGATTGACAAGTTGACCCCCAAAGTTGCAGCTATCTCCACTGACAGGGTTAGTAAAATAAAAAGGAATCAAGTGTTTCTATACTCATTCTTTTATGCCGACTATACTTTGTCAATTACAACATAGTTTTCAGAAATACCTGTTGATGTTGAGAGCACATGCACCACCGTCAGGCTGATCCAGAAGCTCAAGACATGCCGATTGGGGATTGTTTCTTTCTTCATCTTTCCCTTCGACTTTCACGACAGCAATGTAACCACAATACCTTACATTTACAACCCCTAAAGTTGCAATATCCTGGTTATAAAATGCAAAATTTCTTGAAACATCAAACACAATTTTTCAATTTAGCTATTTAAAAGAAGAAGTCAATTTTCATATTGGTAACGCTGATTGATCAAATCTAGAATATCTTCTTACATGAGCTGCAGTGTTTTCATCAGCAGTGATTCCTTTCAGAAGATTTCTTTCCACCAAGATTTTTTTCTCCACACCTGTTACTTGAGGTCCATCAATCTTTGTATCCACTTTGCAGCTAGCATTGGAAGCATCTTTCAAGACAGTAATGCTCAAGTCTCCTACTCTCTCTGTGTATACAGTTTCACTGTTTACAATTGAATGGCTTGCATTTGGTTTTTCTCTTACATGCTGCATGGCCAAAATGGCTCTGAAGATGGCAACATCTACGAAGAGGCTGTGAAGGAGGAATGCCTTTCTGTCTCGAATTTGCCTCTCCTCCGCAGTCTTGCACGGCATAGCTGCAACATATGAAAATTCGTTTGCCCATGGTAGCAAATCGCTTTTTCCATCCCTTCCTAATCCACCGCCGTTCCCGCCCCACATCTCATCCTCTGTGGGAAGAGGAGGGAAAGTTGAAGGTAACTGTGCAGCAACTGGGGGGATGAGCCATGTGTTGGCTCTAAAGCCATAAGGCAGATTGCCAAACTGCAGAGAAAAACAACGACCTTGTTAGGAAACCTTTGAGAATTCATGAGAATTCCTATGATAGATACACTCAGACTTCATATCATACCTTGTTTCGTTCTGTGAATGCCTTGATGAGATCATCATAAGCCTGAAAACAAGAAATGCCAATGTAAAACTTCATAAAGACTTTTGAGAAGCAAGAAATTGCAAACTAATCCGTAAAGCCTGTAAATGAACTTGGCGACTAGCAAGATTGATTCTTTCGTAACTACGACTTATTGAAGAATATTCCCTATCTGGACACATGTCAAAGTGCAATTGAAGAGTATTCAACTAGCAGCAAGTTACTCATGAAGAACTATCAACCACGGTCCCAACCCTAATGATCCATCATTGAAGATTTGAAAATATTCTAAACTATTAAAGATAACGAATTTGAAAATTATAAACAAAAGTAAAACACTCATCCAGAAAGTTTTGCAATCTGACATTATCAAAAGCTCGATTAAGTCGCCGTAACAAATCAACTAAATTGTGGCATAGAATCCGCTGCTTCCCCACGCTGTAGAATCCTTTTCGGCACACTTCAATCTGCACCGGCTTTCCATTGCAGAGCTTCACCTGGACATTAGCAAATCACCAAAAAACATTATTTTTATGAAATTGTTCATTAAAGAAACAAAGAAATTTAAGAAAAGTTTTACCTCAAGTGAGAAAAGATGGTCATCAACAAATATATCATCTTCGTTTTGCCTTGTCGACCTCCTTATATCTACGAAATTCATTGAAAAATTATCGAAATTGACCAAACCGAATGCTGAATCGAGTTGAGTTATATCGTAAATCAAAGTATCGAGAAAGTTCAATGAGTTTGAGAGGAGATAATGACGTACACTGGATAGGAGGCGTGAGGTGAGAGAGTGAGAAGAATTCGTAGAAGCTACCAAGCTTAGGGCACGAATTGCTCAACTCTCCCTCTCCATCAACCTCCTCGTCTTTAGACGCCGGAGACGATGGTTGTGGCGGTGCTTCTGCTGCCGGCGGCGGAGACGAACGCTTATTGCTATGCGATTTCCCCAACTTTTTCGCAGTCTTGCTTTCCGGTGGGGTACGTGGACTCTTGCCGGAGTCATCTTTTCTCGCCGACGACGGCCCGAAGCTCGTCGTGCAGGCGACAATGTCCAGTATCCTCCTAACGTGCGCCGTCGCCGTTTCTGCATCGTAATCCTCTACCGAAAATAGATAACGAGGTTAAGGACAGAAATGACATTTCCACGCCTACCGTTAAAGACGACGTCGTTGAGGTCGTTAGTGTTTACCTTCTACTAGATTGAGGGAGCAAGGCTTCAGTGCGGCAACATCCACCGTATCTTTTAACCGTGGCCCTCTTATCTGAAAAATCAAAATTCAAGAAAGGTTAAATTTCAAAAAAATAAATAATAATAATAAAATAATAACACCAAGCACCAACGTACATTTACCTAAATGCCCCCTGAATATAAACAAGTTAAAAACTAGTATACCCTTACCTCGTGAGATAACGAAAAGTTGGTGATGTTACACGTTACGGTACTAACAGATAACAATCGACGAACATCTATTATCCTGTCAGTTGATATTCCCTAATTATTAAAAATAAAAGAAAAGAACAAAAAAGGTTAGAAGATAATATTGGCAGCTCAAAATAACGATAAAAATGATGTTATAATGCAAATTATCTCTTAGACTAAATTCATGTTTTTTTTTTAATTTGGTCCACCATGTAAATTCTATTCACCGCCCAAGCCATTTCGTCAACATCAGTGGATGTGTGTATGAGCATGTACACGTTTCAGTGACAATAACGTCGATAAGACTATTCACTCAACACGCTACGTTTTAAAATGATTTTATTATTGAACCAGACACGACGACCTAGATGTTAGATAATAGTTTGGCAATAGCATCTTTCTAATCTTTCTAAGCAAACTTGGCCACTAACCTCTCTTCTAGTTGTTTGGTCATTTATAAGAAAAATTTCAAATTTGGTAAATGAGAATTAGGTATACCAACCAAGCACATACAATTAACTTCAATGAAATTTTAAAAGCATAAACAATTCAAAGAAAGAATCTAAAGTGAGTTAACTAATTTAACTACCAAACTTGCTTCTTCTTCTTTTTATTTCCCTAACTTTTTCAAATAAAAAAAATTTAATATTAAGTGAGCAAAACAACAAGAAATAGGAAAACAAAATAGCAAGACAAAACCTTTAAGACCACATGAGTTTCATCAGGGAGGTTCACTGTTATATCCACCACAACTGGAAGAACTGCAATAGTAAAATTACATTAATCACCCTGCTTATTACAACTAATTCAAACTGCAAAACTTATTAAAAAAAAAAAAACATTAATAAAAAAAAAACATGTAATACCCTTTTCTTCCTTCTTCTTCTTATCTCCCTTTGTCTTGCCACGGCCATTCTTCGGCGCCATTTTCAAAGTAATTTTGTTGAATTAATCAAGCTTGAACTCAAAATCAATTGCCTATAAGCAATGTTACAAACAAATTAATTATACCCCAAAAAATCAAATAAAGCTAAATGTTATTAAGCTTATTTAAAACAACTTATCTAAATTGTTTTAATTATAGTAAATTAAAATTTAAGAAACCATAGTCTAAATTTCACTTAAGTTATGATAATTCTGGGTATTTTTGCTTTCAAGAAAAGAGAAGTTAAATGACAATAAACCAATGGAGCTTTAAACATGAACATGTAAAATGACAAAAAAGACCATTGGGAATTCAAGAAAATTACCAAGAAAAAGCAGAGGAGAGAAAAGTGCAGAAGAACTGAAGAAAAAGCAGTTGAATATGATAGTCTTTAATGCAGCATTAATATCCAAGAATAGAAAGCTAGCACCAACTAACAAAACCCGAAAACTTTCTATTTATAGATATATAAATAGATACACACACCAGTATCTCTATATATGTGTGTGAATTTTCAGATATTGGGTAGTTTGAAAAGATAGCAAGATGAACATGAAGAACAAACACAAGCAGAGGAAGTGTTGGGACTTTGTAGCTCAAAGAGAGAGAGAGAGAGAGAGGGGAGAGAGATATGGAGAGGAGTGTGTGTGATAAGGAAGGAAGGGCTAAGATTTAACGGTCAGATTTATGGCATTTTATGGCAGCTTCTGCATTTTTTTTCTACAGTGGATTATCTATGAATTTTGAGAGGGGATATTTCTCTTTTCTTGAAATTATTTTTTTGTATTTTTTAGGAGTAATATTTGTGTTGTTTTGTGAATGGAGTGTAAAAAGAGACTGGCCATTTCTTGCAAGATGCAGGTATGGTAAGAGGAGGACCACTGGTTTCCATGGGGTCCACTAAAAAACCTAGAAAAGTCCTCATTTTTTTATTTTCATTTTCATTTTATTCGTGGCTCTCTTTGAAATGTAAATTAAAAAAAATATATCTTTATCTCAAGCTTATTATATGGAAACACAACAGCCCTCAATATAATTGTTTTGTGTGATTAGCGTAATTCATTTTTGTCTTACATATACTAGCATACTCCCTCCGTCCCGGTATAAGATTCACCATTTTGAAAGTGATACAAGAATTAAAAAAAAAAAAATGATGAGTGAGAAATGAGTTGTGAGAGGGAAGAAATGGGTGGGTACAACAAGTAGGACTCATAATTTCAATGTATGAGGGGAAAAAGCTAGTGAGTATGACAAGTGGGGACCACAATTTAAATATGTGAGAGGCGGGGTTGAGATGTGGGGCCGACATTTATAACTATTTTAAGAAAGGTGAAACTTTTAATGGGACACCCTTTTAGATAAAACGTGGAGCTTCTACCGGAACGGAGGAGTATAGTAATTAGAATGCCTATTCCGTTCTCAGGGTAGGAAGGAAAGTTGTGGAGCAATGCTAGGGGCACAAAATAAGCTCACAAAATCTTGCTCACAAAATGAGGTGGCAATATTTTATTGGTTGTATCGATAATTGACTCGCCACACTCTACTTAAAAACACCAATAAAATCATTATACATCTAGGATTTTGTGAGCAAAATTTTGTGACTTTTTTGTGCCCTAATATTATTCAAAGTTGTGTTATGTAATAAGTCAGTTAGCTTAAAATTTTGTCCGATCACTAATAAATACTCCAAACATCCCAAATGATTATATCTCATTTTTCCATTGTATTGTATTTGTCTCAGAAATTTAGTTTTATTTCAAAATTAAGACTTTTAAATCATTGAATTTAACTTTAAAATATCAAAAAAGTCAAACAAAACTACTCCTTCCGCCCCCTCTTTAATCTACAAAGTCAAAGAAAAAATTGTCAACTTCATCGCACTTTGATAAAAAAAATTGCAGAAAATTTGATTATCTTTTTAAAAAAACTAAAAATTATTAATTAGTATATTAATAATGTTGAATCAATAATAATTTTTAATTTTATTTTTAAGATAATTAATATTTTTTGAAATGTTAGTCAAACTACAAGTAAGTTGATTATTTTTGCTTTTGACTTTGTAAATTTAAAAAAGACGGAGGGAGTATTATTTTGAGATTGAGGGAACATGACCAGTCGTCACATGCTACTATGCTAGTCCCAAGTAACATCCTCCCCAAAGAGCTTCATAAACTAAGTATAGAGTAAGTGAAGAAACATATATAAATAAATGATATTAAACCTAAGGGAAAATCCCTCATGAGTTCTATAAGTTCTAAGAAAGTATCATATATAGTGTTCGAGAAGTTCATTCTCATGTTGCATTATTCATGTTGTATTATTTTGTAATATACTGTATCACATAAGAGTTTATAATACTGCATAGCTGCGTATAATACTGCATGGATGATGGTAATGGGTGACCGACAACCGCGGCGGTGGGCGGCGATGGTGGCAGACAGACAACAGTATTGATAACGTTGTATCATAAGATTTAATTACTGCATATTACTACATAAAAACTTCCTGAGCATTTCGATTTAATCAGCATTTCGATTTAATCAGAAAAACTTGTGGGAAGTGATTTGTCCCAAAGAAACTTATGACTCAAATTCCCTAAACCTAACCCTAGCTAGCTTTGTTTGTGTCATCATCTTTTTTATATAAGCTCTTTTGGGTTATGCCAATTTCATTTTCCAAATTCATGCTAAGAAAATACATTTTTGCAATCGTTTGTCATTTCTTACATTTGCTTGAATGAGTTTTGTGTAAGAAAATATCTTGCTGGAATCGTAAGTCATATTTTACATTTGCTTAAATGAGTTAATATATAAAGCTCGAACAGCTTGAATGATGTAAGATCCTTACTACCGACATAAAATAGGGATAATATTAGGAACACAACTTATGATCACAAAAGGTTTGACACAAAATATGTTTGAAAAATATGATGCCCCCACAATATGTTTGAAAAATATTCTAAATAAAAATAGAGAAAAATAAAATTATTTCTGAAATCTAGTGTAAAATCGATACAAGATACTTATTAAATAAGAGGTGTAAGAAATAAGAAGCTATCACCAAACTTTGAAAATGATACTCCTCATTTTTGAACAATAGTCTCAGTTTTTAAAATGATTTTTTTTAATTGAATTTAATTAATAATTGATATTAATTTAATGAAATTGATCATTTAAAAGATAAGACAGAAGGAGTTTTTGAAAGAGGTGTTAGAAATACTCCATAAGCCACCACCAAATTCGTTGAAAATGATATTTGATGCATACAAGTAACACACACCATCCATTCACAATATTTTCACATCTAAGTGTTTGTCCTATTTATAGCAATAATAATTCCCTAAAGACACAAATATACATACACACAAAAAAAAAATTATTATATATCATGCTTATATGAGTTCGTCACTAAATTTACTTCTTATTCCTATCTATATATATATATATATATATATCCTTAACAAATAAATTTTATATATTACCTCCAAATAATCTAGTTATATCAACAAACTCCTTACCTTTGGCTCATTACATAATTTGTACCAAAGTAAAAGATGCAATACTTTATTACTCTCTCTGTCTCTAAATGAGTGTCCATTTTCAAAAAATCTTTATCCCTAAATGAGTGTCTTTTTTTAACATAACTTTCTCCCTAAACGTTTTTTTTTTTTGAAAATTTTTTCACCGGTTTCTTTATACGTGCAAAACTAAAGGTTTAGAAAGGAGATTACAAGATTATATATGAATCGTTGTTACCAAATTGTTCAAAAAGTTGAGATTTTCAGTGTCCCTAAAAATGAAATTTGGGCATTCATTTAGGGACAGAGGGAGTACTAAAAATAATATTGTAATACTTATTTTAAGACGAGTCATAATAAAAATGGACATTCATTATAAGATAAGATGGATAGATAATATCAAAGTATATTTTATATTAAAATGTGATTTTGCATCAATATGAGAAGGAAATATGAAATTAATTAATTATATTCTTGTCATTCTTTCGGCATAGACCAAAATAGGATGCTTAACGTCATCAAGCAAAATTCAATAATAAAACTTAGACATGTTTATGGTAAATTAGTATACAATGTTATCAAGATGTATATTAGTTATCTGATTAACAATAAAATAAATATTTAGTACGATGATCAAGTGTGTTCCACGTTCTTAAATCACAAAATCACATCGAAAATGCTTAATTCCTCCTAATCGACAAATAACATCATCCATGAGGTCATAGAACACATAAGACGTATATATAAGCTTTAATAACCAGTGGCGAAGCCAGAAAAATTAGTAATAGGGTCGAAATTGCTTTAACAATAAATATGAAAATTCGGGTATCCCACTTTAGCACAAAGGGGGTCAAAATAAAAATTTAGTGCAATTTTTACATAAAATTAAGGGGATCAAAATATATAAATTTATTATTTTTAGAAGTAAAAAGTCATAGTCTAATAATTTTAATGTGCTAAATTGTATATTTTCCAAAATTCAAGGGGGTGCCACAACTGTGGCTTCGCCAGTGTTCATAACCAAAGTTTTTAGCATAATTACAATAATAATAATAATAATAATAATAATAATAATAATAATAATAATAATAATAATAATAATAATAATAATAATAAATCATCTCCAAAATATTATTGTTTCGACTTAACTCGACTCTTATTGACTTGTTAAAAATAAAAATGTGGTAAAAGTCAACTTTCAACTTATATCCGTCCAGTTTGTGATGAATGTTAATTAGCAATAGAGTGCTTCAATTAGAACAGAGCAATGGGCACTATGTGAGTATTATGATGAAGATGAACATAAATGGTGATATGGTTTAACTTTTTTTTTTTTGAAAGATAAAAAAAAAAAAAAAAAAAAAAAAGTCAACTGAATAATTAAGATAAAGTTTGATATTTTAACTGGGCGGTTTTTCTCATGTGTTTAATAGACAAAAGTTTGTCAAACATATTGGTTGTGCAACTTTGTTTTTCTTTTGGTTAGATGGGTGTAATTAAGCTAGCCAATAGAGATCACTACTCAAAACATTATTTATTGAGACGGGAGATGGTTTCATTAGGTAGCTTTTGTAACGACCCCAAAACCCGTTCCTATTTATTTTATATTTTTGAGGATTTTAATTTGACATTATGTGTGCATTTTATGTGTTGCATCATATTTTATGAATTGCACATCTTACTTGATTAATTGTGTTATTTACTTAGTTAGTAGTAATAATTGTTAAAGGAGTTAAATGATTAAGTTAAAACTTTAGGGTCCTTAGTGAAATTATAACTTTAGGGGCTTAATTGTTCAACTTGGAAGTCCAATGACTAAAGTATAAAAATGGATAAAGATTTTTATAAAACATGTTTATCTTTCTCTTCTCCCTCTGTGTGCAAACAAACAGCAACAAATTATCTCGTTCTTTCCTAGGTTAAGAAGAAAAAGGTAAGTTCAACCTATTTCGATTTATATCTTTTTATTTACTTATCCGTTTTAAAAACTAATTATATAAAAATGATCAGGGCGTTGAGTAGGTCATTTCTACGCGATCAAAACATATTTCTGCGATACTTTTTCCGGAAATAGGTAAGTTACTAATTCCCCTTAAATGTTAAAATGGTCACATATATGTTGTATATGTTATATGTGGTGAAATTATTGTGAAAATAATTTATTTGTGATACTTGTAATTTTGGGACAAAGTGAGTATTTGGTACGTTGGTTTGGTTGGATTCAAAGTAGTGTTAGAGTTGTTTGGGACTGATTTTTGGTAGCCTTAGTAAGGCTATAAACGTTAAGTGTGTAAGTGTTGTACTTTTGGGACGGTGAAACGAAAGGAGTAAAAAGTGTGCAATTTTTGGCCTGGCAGGGCTTATGGGCGGGCGCCCAAAACTATTGAAAGGTAAAATTTTAAAACAGGGCTCTTGGGCGGTCGCCCAAGATGAGGGCGGGCGGGCGCCCACTGTTGCTGAAGAAAATAAATTGTTTCATTGACTTGGTTTAGGACCCAATCTTGGGCTAGGTTTTGTGTCCTAGTCTAGGGTGCCTAGATAAGTGTTTTGGGAAGCTAAAATGGTAGGTGATGATTTGGTTTCATATGTGTATAAGGTTGTGTTTATGACTTAAATGTCAATGATAACACTTTATGAGTGATTCTTTTGTGTGCTTCTGGTGAGGTGTTTGGCTTGGTTCCCTACTTTAGAATCATTGCCCCGGTTGTTGTTTAAGCAAGTATTTATTACAGTGCTTTGTTTGAAAGTCCAGCTGGTTTTGTGTTATCGAGTGGAGGTAAAAAGGATTATAGTGGCACACAGCCAAGTTCACTATAAGGCTTTTCCACTGGACCTTTTTCCTAATCGAGTGGAGGTGGAAAGAATTATAGTGGCACACATCCAAGTTCACTATAAGGCTTTTCCACTGGACCTTTTTCCCCAGTCCAGATTGGCCTTGGATGTGATGAGTTAGCTCCCTCGAGTGAGCATTTGGGTTATGAATTTGTGTCATATTTCCCCCTTTGTTACTTTGGTTCTTATGGTTATGGTTTGGTTTTCGAGATCCCGTCTTCAGCTAATTATGCTGCTCAGATGGTTTTCTCAGATGGTTTTCTTAAATGGTATTCCCAGACGGTTATGTTATTTCGGTAAACCTTGGCTAAGTATCGACGGTTATGTTCTTTCGGTAAACCTTGGCTAAGTATCCTTGTGAGTGTTACATCGTTGTATGTGTGGTATAATGAGTTGGATTTGCCTCTCATGCTATGTGCTATGTGATGCTTATGATATTGTTTGTTATACTTATCATTTTAGCATGAAACGTAGTTACATTTTAGTAGCTTACTGAGATTCATTCTCACCCCTTATTTGTTTACTGTTTTAGATAAAGGCGAGTCCAGGGATAGGACACTTTGGCACGGGAGGACGTTACAGTGGTAAGATTTGGGATTTATTTTGTAAAGGCTACATTACTTAGATGTAATACATTTTGGGTAGAGTTTCCGTAACTTCATCATTTTGTAACACCATTATTTTGGATAATGTTGGTGTATGTACATTTGTATAAAAGTTTGTAAGCCTTCGGGCTAAGTACTTTCGTTTGTGAAAGAGTTTGTTTGAAAGTTAAATGAAGTCTTTGAACTTCGAGTGTGGATTTGTTAAACTTTATGAAAGTATATTTCGAAAATTTTTCTAAAAGTGTTTTATAACGTCTTCCAATCGTGTCCCGAGCGTGGGGCCAAGTAGCACCACGGGTCTGGTGCGCGACAGTTTGTATCAGAGCTAGGTTATTGATGGTTTAGAATGACTATGTGACCTAGGAGGGTAGTTGTGTAGAGAATGAGTAACTTTGAGGGTTTTATGCAGGTACTTATTGAAATGGTTGGGACAGAAGGAGATCAGTCTGGGCCTTCAGGGCAGGGTAATGTTAGAGAAGAGGTTCGAATGATGTTCCAAGGTATGTTTGAAACTGCAATGAAAGCAATTAACGACATAGTTGAGCGTAAAAGCAAGGTTGAAGCTTCAGATGTGACAAGACAAGGAGGACAGTCAAAACCACAACATCAGTATGGCGATAATAGAGGATCTCAGGGTACATCTTCGCAACTTAGAGGATCTTCTCAAAGACCACAGAAAATCAGAAGTCAAGTTAAACGAGTATGTAGTTATTGCTGGAGGGAATGACACTTAGAGGAGAAATGTTGGAAGAAGCAAGGTAAATGTATGAGATGTGGTCAGTTGGGTCATTTTCAGAAGGATTGTCCAAGAATGAAGAATAAGGCATTGGGAAGTGTTGTCAGGTCTTCTTAGGGCCAGAAGAGGGATTCTTCAGGGAAGCTTAAGGTGTAGGATCGTGATATTGCCATCAATCAACAACATATCTCCGATTCTGCTAATCTGATTGGAGGTATGATTTCTGTGTCTAGTTTGAGAGCACGAGCACTTATAGACCCTGGTTCTTCGCATTCTTATGTGTCTGTGCATTTTGCTTCTCGGTTGAATTTGTCTTCTGAGTCTCTACCTTATGTGTTAGAGGTGTCTATACTAAGGGGGAGTATTTGGTGATTGATAGAGTGTTGCGCACTTGTGATGTGCAAATTTATGAGCATGTTTACTTGCTGGTTTAGTTATTTTGCCATAGCAAGATTTTGATATTATTGTGGTGGAGTTTTATATGGTAGTGTGCTTTAATTAAGCATGGTAGATATATGTGTTGGGCATTCATGTTATTTATGCATTAAAGTATGAAAATTGTTATCAGAAGGTTGTGCCGGGTATTTAGTTTACGTGGTTGGTAGTAGAACGTCTACATCTAAATTGGAGGATTGATCCTTTCTTTGTGAAATCTCAGATATATTCTTTATTGAGTAGTACATGTTACTTGAAGAGAAAATTGGGTTATATTAAGTTGTTACAGTACAATGCTACAGTGCTAATATCTAGTTTAATATACCTATAACATCGGTTGAGTTAAAGGAGTTGAAGATTCAGCTTGAGATATTCCTTGATAAGGGATTCATCACGTTTAGTATATCTACGTGGGATGTATCGGTATTGTTTAGTATAAAAAGATATAGTACTTTACGAGTGCATATTAAATACAAAAAGCTCAACCATGTGACTATAGCGAATCATTACTTGTTATCTTATATGGGTGATATATTTTATCAACTTCAGAGATCAGTGGTTTATTCAGTGTTTGACTTGAAGTGATTATTATCAGTTGAAAATTTAAGATGGGTATATTTCAAAGACGGCTTTTCATACCAGGTATGGGCATCATAAATTTGTGGTTATATTGTTTGAATTAACAATTGCTCCAGTGGTATTGTTGGATATTCTGAATTATATCTGTAATCATAATTGGATTTCTTGAGAGAAGCAACGGGTTGTGAAATCAAGGTATTATGTCTTCTTATTAGCGGATATATTATTTTGAGGAAGTTTCAATACATGCATAGATATTGGTCGTTTAATTACGAAAGCAACAGTATGTACGTGGCTTGTTGGGATTGGCATGATATTGTTAGAGATTTATTGATGAATTTCTAAGGTAGCTACACTGTTAACTAATTTACACAGAAAGATATACTTCCTCGATGGATTGATAAGTGTGTAATGAGTTTTGATTATTGAAACAAGGGTTAATAACAACTTCAGCATTTATATTGCTTAGTGGATTTGATTAGTATTACAATTGTCAAGAGGGTATGACCGCGTTACTATTTTCTAATGGATATGTCGATTTTTACCATTATAGTGGATCTAATAAACTCATTGTTCATAGTGATGCCTCGAAGAGTGATTGAGATGTTTATCCATTCAGAATTTTATGGCAGTTATGTATGCTTCGAGAAGATTGATTCCTTATGAACAAAGTTATCCTCACCATAACTTGAGGTTGATTTCGATTATACATTCATTGCATTAGTAAATGACTTTTGTAGAGCCATATTTGAAGCGTCTACCGACCATGAGAGTTGAAGTAATCGTTTTTTTCAGGAGAGCTACACCTGACACAATGCAAGTAGAGTATTATGTTATATCATTCAGGAAAGACAAATATATTAGAGGATTCCTTGACTTATAGTTCATGTTTGATAACACTAAATGGGGGAAGGTTAGAGGAATTGACATCTTGGAGTCCTTATGAGTCGAGACATGTGATGATTTTGCGATTTTGAAAGCTTTAAGTTTCTACTCTATTGAATGATTTCAACTATAGAAAATTTCTAGTGGAATGAACGATGATAGACAACACGATTTTGTTCGCTGCTAGTGATGGAACTTTAACTTTTGTAGCAGAGTATGTAGTCAATACTTAGTGGAACCAACATGCATAACGGAATTCAACTACAGGTACTTGAAGAGATACACAAGACCAATTTAATTATGAATCCGAGTAAATGTAGAGTATTGAGATAAATTTGAAGAGTTACATTTGATTTGTTTGACACGAGAAATTCTAAGCATTCAACTAAGTCCTTGAGCTGCGAATAATCTGGAAGTAAAATATCAGTGATCAGTTGGTTTGTGCCAAGCCTTTGAGATTTCTGAGTGGATATGAATCTATTGCGAAAGGTTTCATTGAAGGAGTTACACTGAATAGTTGAGAACAATGATGTTGATTGATAGCGGATTAGTTACCAAGTTTTCTCACCTTATCTATTTTGAGGGTATAAATATTAATTCCAGTTGTTACTTATTTGTTCAGAAGATAGTTCGATTTCATGGGATGCCTACGAGCATGGTATTAGATATGGGTTCCTTATTTACATCTTGATTTTAGTAAGCAATTCAGAAGGCTTTGAATTCAAAATTGGTATTTAGAACGACTTTTCATCCTCAGACAGATGGTCAGTTAGGAAAAACCATTCAGATTCTTGAGGACATGTTGAGAACTTGTTCAGTTGACTTTTCTGATTCGTGGGATATACCTTTACTTCTCGTGGAGTTTGCTTAATATATCAGTTCTTTTGAGATTTTGGGAAGAGTTGGAGATTGGACTTATCATCTTGTGTTACTTCCTTCTCTTGACAAGGTTTATAATGTGTTCCATGTGTCGATGCTACACAAATCTGTTTATGATTCTTCTCATGTATGTCTAAATTTTTAGAGGATATTGAATCGAGTAAGTCTTAGGAGAAGCATTCAGTTCAAGTGATTGATTCTAGAATTCGAGAATTGAGAAATGAGAGCATTCATTTTGCTTGAGTTGTATAGAGAAATCATAATGTGAAAGAATCTACTTGGAAGTTTCGAAATCGGAATGAAAAATAAATATCCTTGGTTGTTTGAGGGTCGAGGTAAGTAAACCCTAAAATTCGGGACGAATTTTTTTTTTAAGGGTGAGTGATTGTAACGACCCCAAAACCCGTCAGTATTTATTTTATATTTTTGGGGATTTTAATTTGACATTATGTGTGCATTTTATGTGTTGCATCATATTTTATGAATTGCACATCTTACTTGATTAATTGTGTTATTTACTTAGTTAGTAGTAATAATTGTTAAAGGAGTTAAATGATTAAGTTGAAACTTTAGGGTCCTTAGTGAAATTATAACTTTAGGGGCTTAATTGTTCAACTTGGAAGTCCAGTGACTAAAGTATAAAAATGGATAAAGATTTTTATAAAACATGTTTATCTTTCTCTTCTCCCTCTGTGTGCAAACAAACAGCAACAAATTCTCTCGTTCTTTCCTAGGTTATAGGTTAAGAAGAAAAAGGTAAGTTCAACCTATTTCGATTTATATCTTTTTATTTACTTATCCGTTTTAAAAACTAATTATATAAAAATGATCAGGGCGTTGAGTAGGTTATTTCTACCCGATCAAAACATATTTCTGCGATACTTTTTCCGGAAATATGTAAGTTACTAATTCCCCTTAAATGTTAAAATGGTCACATATATGTTGTATATGTTATATGTGGTGAAATTATTGTGAAAATAATTTATTTGTGATACTTGTAATTTTGGGACAAAGTGAGTATTTGGTACGTTGGTTTGGTTGGGTTCAAAGTAGTGTTAGAGTTGTTTGGGACTGATTTTTGATAGCCTTAGTAAGGCTATAAACGTTAAGTGTGTAAGTGTTTTACTTTTGGGACGGTAAAACGAAATGAGTAAAAAGTGTGCAATTTTTTGCCTGGCAGGGCTTATGGGCGGTCGCCCAATATGGGGCCGGGCGGGAGCCCAAAACTACTGAAAGGTAAAATTTTAAAACAGGGCTCTTGGGAAGTCGCCCAAGATGAGGGCGGGCGGGCGCCCACTGTTGCTGAAGAAAATAAATTGTTTTATTGACTTGGTTTAGGACCCAATCTTGGGCTAGGTTTTGTGTCCTAGTCTAGGGTGCCTAGATATGTGTTTTGGGAATCTAAAATGGTAGATGATGATTTGGTTTCATATGTGTACAAGGTTGTGTTTATGACTTAAATGTCAATGATATTTTGAACACATTATGAGTGATTCTTTTGTGTGCTTCTGGTGAGGTGTTTGACTTGGTTCCCTATTTTGGAATCATTGCCCCTGTTGTTGTTTAAGCAAGTATTTATTACAGTGCTTTGTTTGAAAGTCCAGCTGGTTTTGTGTTATCGAGTGGAGGTGGAAAGGATTATAGTGGCACACAACCAAGTTCACTATAAGGCTTTTCCACTGGACCTTTTTCCTAATCGAGTGGAGGTGGAAAGAATTATAGTGGCACACAGCCAAGTTCACTATAAGGCTTTTCCACTGGACCTTTTTCCCCAGTCCAGATTGGCCTTGGATAGGATGAGTTAGCTCCCTCGAGTGAGCATTTGGGTTATGAATTTGTGTCATATTTCCCCCGTTGTTACTTTGATTCTTATGGTTATGGTTTGGTTTTCGGGATCCCGGCTTCAGCTAATTATGCTGCTCAGATGGTTTTCTCAGATGGTTTTCTTAAATGGTATTCCCAGACGGTTATGTTATTTCGGTAAACCTTGGCTAAGTATCGACGGTTATGTTCTTTCGGTAAACCTTGGCTAAGTATCCTTGTGAGTGTTACATCGTTGTATGTGTGGTATAATGAGTTGGATTTGCCTCTCATGCTATGTGCTATGTGATGCTTATGATATTGTTTGTTATACTTATCATTTTAGCATGAAACGTAGTTACATTTTAGTAGCTTACTGAGATTCATTCTCACCCCTTAATTGTTTACTGTTTTAGATAAAGGCGAGTCCAGGGGATAGGACACTTTGGCACGGGAGGACGTTACAGTGGTAAGATTTGGGATTTATTTTGTAAAGGCTACATTACTTAGATGTAATACCTTTTGGGTAGAGTTTCCGTAACTTCATCATTTTGTAACACCATTATTTTGGATAATGTTGGTGTATGTACATTTGTATAAAAGTTTGTAAGCCTTCGTGCTAAGTACTTTCGTTTGTGAAAGAGTTTGTTTGAAAGTTAAATGAAGTCTTTGAACTTCGAGTGTGGATTTTTTTAAACTTTATGAAAGTATATTTCGAAAATTTTTCTAAAAGTGTTTTATAACGTCTTCCAATCGTGTCCCGAGCGTGGGGCCAAGTAGGACTACGGGTTTGGGTCGCGACAGCTTTAAATAGCCTTTAGTATTGTTTATGTTTGAATTTAAGACAAAAAAAAGGACATAACAAGAGTCTCATTAAGTGGGTGTTCAAATATTTTAGAGTCAGCAATAACTGTCACTGATATAAATATAACATGTTAAAATAGAGATTATTAGAAAATGCAGTCTTAAAATAGAAACAATTAGAGAAATATTGTCTCTATATAGAAATCATTAGAGAAATACCGTTTTAAAATATTTAAATAAGGATTATTAAAGATTACTGTTTTAAACAAAAAGTCTAAAAGACATTTTTCTAGTACTGGATGGATCATGGGGTGGCAAGGCGAATTTGAGGGAGGTTTGTCAGTTTTTAATACTGTCTTGAAGTATTTAAGGAGTACGATGATTTTTTGACGCGATCTCTTTTTAAATCAGTAGACGGCTCCGTCCCAACTCAATACGCACCTTTACTGTTTGGCACAATATTTAAGGAGAGATTATTTATATTCAAAAGTATTGTGAGTGGAGAATAATGAGTGGTTGGGAGGAAGAAAGAGAATGAGTGGAGAATAATGAGTGGTTGAGAGGAAGAAAGAGAATGAGTGGAGAATAATGAGTGGTTGGGAGGAAGAGAGAGAATGAGTGGAAGATTATAAAAATAATAAAAAACTTTCCTTTTTTGGATTGTGCACATATCAACGACACCCACTTAAAAAGTAAGTGTGCACATTGAGCTGGGACGGAGGTAGTATTTAATAGCGTGCTAATCTGAACGGTCAAGATTAGAACTACTTTCGACATCATTATAAAATTGTGGGAAGACCAAAGTTGTCAAAAAATCTTTATTAGTACTTCACTTCATTCATAACAAGATTCTTAAAATTTTGGGATGTTGATTTGGTTATGAATTTGGGGACTAAAGGGATGCTTGCAAAATAAATGACCTAATTCTATTCCAAGAAACAAGTTGGGAACTTTTTATCTGCTACTCCGTGACTCACTGTGCACATATCGGACCCGGAACCGCTCCACCCAATTTAGCTCCACCCCTCCACCCAACGGCTCCGATCAACGCTACATAGGCTAGCTCATCATCTGTGCGGCTAAGATGATTTCAATTTTTTTTTGGTCCTACCGAGCTTGGACACATCTCATCTGTCGAACACAAAATCCAATGAGGTGGCTCTAATCGGAGCCATTGGGTGGAGCGGGTGGAGCGGTTCGAAATCCGCACATATCAGCAGGAGCAATGTTGGGGGCACAAAATAAGGTCATAAAATCTTGCTCACAGGATGAGGTGGCGATATTTTATTGGTTGCATCGATAATAGACCCGCCACACTCTAAATAAAAACACCAATTACATCATTATACCTAGGATTTTGTGAGCAAGTTTTTGTGATTTTTTTGTGCCCCTAGTATTATTCTATCAGATATTCTCTCTCTCCTCTCTCTCACTCTCACACATAACTATCTTTTGCTGCTTTTATGCAACCTGGAAAAAAAATCACTAGCCTTATTTTTCATGCTCTTTCAGGTCTCTGCAAAAACATGTTCATTTCCACTCTATTTTTATTTTTTTTGCCATGTTTGCAATAAATAAATAAAAAAAAAAACTCTTCCACCTCCAAAATAAAAGAGACGCGATTAATTACGCAAAATACTGCTTCATCTTCTTCTTCCAAAGCAGATTTTTTTTTCCTTCTTCCATCAAATCCGGTCCTCTCCCAGCTTCATGAGTTCATCTACAACAGCTTCAAACATTCTTCTTTGTTATACTCTGCCCAACTCATGCGTACATGTGTGCATGCAAGAAAAGGCGGAGAGCTCACACACACCGAGACAACAATTATTGTTGGAGCTCTTGAACTCGCTAAGAAAACTGCAATTATGCCATGACTCCTATATCTCTTCATTATATTCAAGAGCTCCCGCAATTGTGAGATATATGAGTCATGGCATCGGTTGCAATGCAGTTTTCTCAGTGAGTTCAAGGGTTCCAAAATTAATTATTGGCTCACCGCATGTGCGTTCTCTGCCTTTTCCTGCATGCACATACGGACAAATGGATTGAGCAGATAGCATTAAACGTCATGAGAAATGCAGTTAGTCGAGCCGTTTGAATCAATGTAAATTATATGATTCTTATATAGGAGTGTGTCTTATGGTCTGCTCTGCGGAAATTTTAAGGTTGATATGAAATGTCGATGGCATGAGCCCTGAAATTTAAGGTTGTTAGGAAATGTCGATGGCATGAGCTCTGGTCAACTGAGAGAAGATCTCATGTACCACTTTTCAATATCACAAACGATTATAAGTTATTTGTGTTGATGTCATGATGATGTTATGAATGATTCATAGTCGTTGGATCAACAAAATTAACAGTTGCACTTTTAAGTAGAAAAATAGCCATAGCGCAATTTCACAATGGTACAAACAGTAAAGCATAGTATACTTTATAAATATAGACAAGTCAAATGTAACACTTATTATTATGGGCGAAAAGAGTATAAAATAATTGTACAACACTTCACCTCACTGCACTTAAAAATCAGGCCAAAATATGTTTACCACCCCAAAGTATACACCCATTCCCACTTTGCACCCTCATGCGATTTTTGTTTCAAGGTGGTACCTTAATTAACCATGAATCCCACTTTTCCCCCTAGCACCAAACGACATTAGAAATTTAATGAAAAATGGTCATGTGCATGTCATGTGAGGGACATTTTGGTCAATCTAATTTTAAATTTTGATGTTTTTCTTAAAATAATTATCATCCTATTTGAAAATATATGCATTATTAATATCAAAAATAAAATAGGATTTATCATATAAGATAATAATTTTATTTTACAATAAAATAATAACAATCTTTATTTTGTATTTATAAAAAATTGTGTCCTATATAAACAAGGAGGATTTTTTTCCTCCCAACAAAAGTAACACTTATTTTAACGAAATGTAACATTTTTTTCTTTTCAAATGTAAAACTTTTTTTTTCAAAATGTACCACAATTTTGCTGCAAGATAACATAAAGATTGACAACTAAACTAATGTCACACTTTTTATAAAGGAATGTAACACCTTTTTTTTCAAATGTAACACTTTTTTTTTTCAAAAATAACATAAAATTGACAAACTAAACTAATGTTACATTTTATAAAAAAATGAATGTAGTATTTTTTTTTCCTCAATTGTAACAGATTATATTCTTAAATGTAACATTATATCTGAAAATATAACAATTTTTTTATTGAGAAAGTAACAATTGAAATGCAAACCCGATTATATATATGAATTTGTACTCTTATTTTAAAGAAAAAAAGTAACATTTACTAAATAAAAATGTTACACTCATCTATATAATAATTATAATCATATATTTACTTTGTTACACTTCAAATATTACTTTTTTTTAACCACAAAAACTATCAAAACAATTTTTTTTTTTAATAAAAAATTGCTGTTACATTTGACTGTAAAAAGTGTTACGTTTTGAATATGAAACTGTTACTTTTATTAGAACAGAGTGTTACATCTCAGCTGACAAAGCAACTCAAACTTTAAAAAATATGTTTTTTTAAAAAAATAAAACCATATCATGACCTATGTAGTTTTATTCGTTTCGTCGAGACGAACACAACAGTATTTTTAATTATTTTTTCTGAGTTATAAATATCAAGATATAGCATTTTAAAGTTATTGGAGTTTTTTTTAGTGAGGACATGTGTCACGATCTGGGAAGTGGGAGGGCTGGATCCAACGATCGGATGCAGCGGAGCAGGTGGCTGCGAGAAGCAGCGGAGCAGACCTGGGTTGCCGCACCATGTGCGGCGGCCGCATATAAAAATTCGTCATAAACAAAAATAAAAGAAAAAAAAAACAAAAGATCTTCCCAACTACATCTCCATCTCCCCCTTCTACCCTCTCCTCCCCAATCCACTCTCCCTGCCCTTTACCTTCCTCCGGCGATCGCCCAGCCTACCCCAATGCGTCACTTCGTCATCTCTCCCCCGCCCCCACCATCTTTCCCTCCCTTATGCTCTTTCTCCTCTTCATACTTGCCTCTCCTCCATTCCCGTTATCCACCCCTCCCCCACCAGCCATCTCTCCCAGTTCGCCCTACTCTTCACTGCTATTCTCTCCCTATTCTATTTGCCCTTATCCCCCCAATCCAATCCCTCCCCCACTCCATAATAACATCTTCAGATCTTTTGTTGATGGGATCCAAATATTGGATATTCAAAGTAGTGGTAACCCTCCCCCACTCCACGATTATGCATTGGTTGGTGGTGGCCAGATTCGAGTGAGCTTGAACTGTTAATTCTGACACGATTCTCCCATATCCAAATCTGTTAGTTTCACAAGATATGATTTTTTTCAATAATTTTGAATCTTTGATTTTTGGGAAAAATGTTGGTTGTGGTGGCTAGATTCGAGTAATTTGGAGTCGTGCTGGCCGGATTTCAGGATACATGGTGGTGGCGGCTGGAATCTGGGTGGTGCTTGCCGGGATCTGGGTTTGGGTGGCCGAAATCTGGGTTGGGGTGGCCGGAATATGGGGAAACGGGGTGGTGCTTATAGACTGTTGGTAAGTTGACTGGGAAGAAGCTGATTGCCATAACCAACAACAAATTGACTTCTATGCCCTTCTAATATTCAATGAAAATGACTAAATAATCCCTTACATGACCTGCACATGACAATTTTTCGTTAGGCCAAAATATGTTTAGCCCCCCTAAGTATTCACCAATTCCCACTTTGCACCCTCGCACGGATTTTGTCCCAAAGTCGCACCTTAAGTATCCCCCCGTCCCACTTTTGCCCCCTCCCCCCAACGGCGTTATAAATCTAACGAAAAAGGGTCATGTGCATGTCATGTGGGGGCTATTCCGGCCATTCTCACTTTAACTTTTAATATATGTTTAATTTATTTTTCTATTTAAATATACAAACATTATTAATTAAAGTAAATTATTATCTATTATCTAAAATAATTAATAAATTTTTTATACTAGCAAATAAAAAAATGGCATAGATGTCAATTTGTATTTTGGATGTGGCAATCATCTTTCCAGGCAACGCACGTCAACCGTCAATAAGCATCACCTCCATTTCCCAGATTCCGGCCACCAACACCCAGATTCCGGCCACCACCACCCAGATTCCGGCCGACACCACCTCTCTCCTGAAATTCGGCCACCACAGTTGCAAATCACCTAAATCTGGCCACCATAACCAACATTTCTCCCAAAATCAAATATTCAAATTTTTTAAAAGAACAAACCATAACGCCTGAAACGCTAATAATTTTTAAATCAAAATCATTTATCTAAAAATCGAAGATCAAAAAAGAAAAACACAAGAAACAAAAAACAAAAACCCAACCCAATCGATTCTTAATGGTGTTACTGTAGATCTGGAAATAAGGAGTGTTTTTATGCAAGGTGAAAAATTCACAGATCTTTGAGGAGGAAACCGAAGTTGTGTTTTGATTCCAATATTTGTCTTTTTATTGACTGATTGAGATATAGATGGAGGGAGGAGTCGGATGATAAGTGGAAGGATTGAGGAGGAAGGAGGGGAATGGGGGTTATGGGAAAGGGCTGGTGGGAGGAGGATTTGATATTAGGTTTTGAGGAAGATGAAGTGGATGAATATTGGGGGGATGTATCTAGACATGATATGCTTTTTTTTTTTTTTTTTTTTTTTTTGTTACTAAGATATAGGAGTATTCTTTTATTAATAAAAAAATAAATAATTTTATTGTACAATTTTTTTTATTTGCTAGTATAAAAAATTTATTAATTATTTTAGATAATAGATAATAATTTACTTTAATTAATAATGTTTATATATTTAAATAGAAAAATAAATTAAACATATATTAAAAGTTAAAGTGAGAATGACCGGAATAGCCCCCAGCCCCCCATATGACATGCACATGACCCTTTTTCGTTAGATTTCTAACGTCGTTGGGGGGAGGGGGCAAAAGTGGGACGGGGGATACTTAAGGTGCCACTTTGGGACAAAATCCGCGCGAGGGTGCAAAGTAGGAATGGGTGGATACTTAGGGGGGCTAAACATATTTTGGCCTTTTCGTTAAATTTCTAACACCATTTGGTGCTAGGGGGCAAAGTGTGACTCGTGGTTAATTAAGGTACCACCTTGGGACAAAATTCGCGCGAGTGTGCAAAGTGGGAATGGGTGTATACTTTGGGGGGGCTAAACATATTTTGGCCTAAAAATCATATATATTGCATTTTTTGGATTGTAACATTACTGTGAATAGTAAGGATGGAAGATGTATGTAGTTAGCAATTATGCAGCAATGAAAATAGAATAATTCAGGCCAAAATAGAAACTATTTTAAATTGGATTAAAATCAGTATGTTACAAACTGATTCTTCCAGCATCAGATCATACACAGTATAAACACCAATTCTGAACTATTTTTCTTGAATATAAACAATGCAAGATTGCTTATATTTTCAGCTATTTACATATGGTCAAAAAAATGAAAAACTAAGTATCACGAGTTTATAGAGTGTTGAGAGTTTGATGCATGTTTTTTGTGGACAGAGCCTGTAGTCGGAGCCTCGACATGAGAAGAGACGGATGCAGAAAGAGTCTGAAAATTCGTGATACGAACAAACCAGTAGAGAGCCCATTTCAAGTTGCAGAGAGTGTACTTGAGAGCTTTGGTCCAGTTTTCTTGCTTGTTGAAACTCTGCGTAATTGAATAGCTTTCCACTTTGTCATTCTCAATCCTGCATATCGATCCAAGGGGCAAGAAAAAAGAGTGACGGAAATCTCGCAAAGTTCATGACTTTTGTGCTGTTTGAAAGTACAAGAAGATTCTGCTAAAAATGCGATCTTTGGCTTTTGGTGGAAAGAAATAAAATTCGGGTTTTCATCTGATTAGCAATATTACCGGTAAATGCTTGAATAAAATCTTAAATAGAGACTTACTTGTATGGAAGCTTGAAACATTTCTCAGCAGGAATGTTATTTTCTTTATCCTTGGAATTCGCAAAGTCAGCAAAATCTTTTAGGCAAGTCAAGAACAGTGTCATTGCCTTGTCGTACCGAGTCCTCCAAAACAGATTCACCGGACCGAAGCTAATAAATGCAAACCAGATAAGAGATTACTTTGACAAAAATTGAAGACTAAAAAGAAGAACCTGAGAAGCGTAAACAAGCCCATGGGGAAAAAATTACTAAAAGATAACTAGAGATGTGTTGAAGGGAGAACTCCATCACGCTTAATCTACTAACAAATCAATCACTGTAAATAAGTTGAACTAAATCAGAGGAGTACCGAAAGAACTTACAGCTCATATGTATTGTTACTGCTGTCCATTATTCGAGGGTAACTTCCCATAGGAAGAATTTTTATCCTGTATCTATGCGTCAAATGTTAAGAACATATCATCTGAAATTGATGAAACTTTTAGCATATCTCAAATTTTCCATATAGATATTGAGTTCACAAAAAAAAATTAAAAAAATCAGGGATGTGTGGCCCCAAGAAAGGATACATGAATTTCGGTCTGAAGTATTGAGCCATTGTATGGAGAAGAAGAGATGATTGGCCCCAGGCAGCATTTATCTCGTCCCACTGAACCTAAGCATTTACATACAAGTGAACCTTGTTATCTTGTTCTAAAAAAAAAAAAAAAAAAAAAAAAAACAGCAAGTTTGAAATGTAGTATACCGGAATTTTTGGAAGTCTTCCCAACCGGAAATTGTTAATGGTTCCAAATTCTCCATCATACCATATAGGAAAGGCATCATTGAGGACATTAGTTCGCTTTAATAATTCCAAATGTGCTTGTGAAACTTCAATCTTGGCCAATATGGCATCCCTCTCTTCCTGTAAGCAGAAAGACATATAAGTACGAGCAACTATGTTTTACAGTATCTTTTTTGTTTTCCAAGTCAAAGATATGCTTTGACCACATTCTGGCTATAATACAAAGCAAAATAGCAGAAAGACATTTAAGTATAAGTACGATTTTAAAAGTTCGGTTTTTGAAATGAGATAAAAAAAAAAATTGGGACGCGGGGAACATTTCAAAACATTCAATGATATGCACAGTTCAGTAACATCAAAACTTCCACCCAACCCTCTCTTCTCTTATCTCACTCAATATTAGTGGAATTGGAGCAATCTTTGCAAACACGATTTGCTTTCCAAAGACCCTAAGAAAACTATAATGATAAAATCTAGTAATCAGACAAAGCTTGGGATTTTATGTGAATGCACGTAAAATTTGAATATCAATTGAACGGAAGAGTGATTGACTACGACTCACCTGATGTGATATTAACTGAAACTGAAAGTTATTGAACTCATGCCAATACCTGGTACAAAAAAATTTGTTACTCCCTCCGTAATTGAGGCAACTTGATTCCCTGGTATTATGTGTTTAAATAACTTACCTCTCCTCCAACTCCTTAAATCGATTGGACTTCAGCTCCAACTCCTTCAATTCAGAAGCTACTTCTGCACATTGCTTTTCAGTTTCTTCTAATGCTGCTTCAAGTTTCCGTTCTTCTTCATCAATCTTTGAGACATTTAGAGATCAAATTAAGTGTTCTAAGACAAAAGAAAGTAAAATGCCACCATGACATCTCAAAGAATACCACATGATTGGCATGCCAAACAAACAATTAGCAAAAGATATAATAATACAAAATAAATCAAATGAAAGACAATACTCCCTCTGTCCCAGAATAAATGTCCGACTATCCATTTTCGTTTGTCCCAAAACAAAATGTCGCCTTACTAAAAGTAGGGTATGAAGTTTGGTGATCTTCCTATACTACCCATTCGAATAGGCACAAGCATTGCAATGCCATAAGAGGTGTCACTCTACCCATATGAATAGATTGGGACAATCAAGGAAACACAACTAAAAGATTAAAAACATTTACTTGTCAATTATGATATTTATTCCGGGACAGAGGGAGTACTAGTCAAGCAAGACCTGCTGAATTTCTTTTGAGACCCATATAAATTCAAATGCAATTTTATTTCTCTAATACAAATGTTTGAAAATAGGTCACTGTAGGTGATTTGGTTTTCATTTATTTAGAGTTGAGTTAGCAGTACGAGTTTTTTTTTTTTTTTTTTTTTTTTTAACTCAGAGGTAGAAGTAGAATTAAATAATTCATGTAAAGAGAGCATGTCATAAAATAAGCATAGTTTGAAAGAGGTAATAAAAATTGCAATAATGATAAAAGTAAAAGTAAAAACCTTTAGCTTCTCCTTCAAAAAATCAGCTTCACTAAGAACAATTCGTGCTTCCCCCTCCAAGCGCAGAAGACAAGCTTCATATGATTTTATATCACCATTTACATCTTCAACCTCCTTATCAAGTTTATCTGATAACACCCGCATGCACTCGAGGCATAGAGGTTGTTCAACCTGAAGTGAAAATTAAAGTCTCAAGATCCCTAACTGCACAAATCACCTAAAATCAAACTTAAAAATAATACTCCCTCCGCCCCGGAATAAATGTAAAAATTGACAAGTCAACACATTTTCAAGTTTTTTTTTTTTTTTTTATAATGTTTCTTTAGGTCCCCATCACCCCCTCCTTTTAATTTCATAAGAGATAAACATGTTGTCTATTGACTTTGATTCATACAATCTCCTTTAAGAAAGGGCGACCTAGGGAGATCGCCAAACTTTATCCTATTTTTAGAAACGCGACATTCATTTTGGGACAAACCAAAATGGAAAGTGCGACATTTGTTCCGGGACGGAGAGAGTAATGAAGTTTCTTCACTATACAAAATCAATAAAAGTTAAGGACACCTGTGTTTGGGTGGTGGCAATATCAAATGCACGCTTTAAGACAGCTATGGTGGAGTGGAACCCATAATTATTTGGCTGTGAAGGAGCACTAGTTGGTCCACCCTCCTCGGACGGCAAATGGGTCCCATTTCCATCAGATGCAAGGGAACACTTGTACACAGAAGCAGCGGGTGGAGGCAACACCACAAAGGAATCCTCCATTGCCTTTCCAGATGAGCTGGTATCAGGCTGAACAGCTCCACCACGGGGATGAGGAGGGACTCCTGGTACCTGATTTCTTTGTTTTGAGTCTTTTGACAATACAACAAAAGAATGATCCATACGTGTAGAACCCAACACACTGCCTGCCCCATAAAAAAATGTTTTGTCTTATATCATCATTGAAGCGACATACTCCTCCAACAAGCTACATTGCAAAGTACTCTATCTTACACAAAAAAAGAATCGAGATTTTTCAAGTGACAAATCATTTAGAATGTCTGCTGTTAAAATGGATCAACCGCCAAAAATAAATACAGCTGTAAATGGTGTAATAGAATTTCAAATCTATAGTTCAAACATGAATATTGAAATGGTTAGATTGTGCAAGAGTTTCAACTGGAAACAGATACTACAAATAAATCTACAACTTCACAGTTCACAGTACATACTAAGGTCTCTCCATCAAAAAGTACTTCCTACGTCCACAAATAAGACTCCTGTCTGAGTGGGCACACTGTTTATTTACTAAAGTTTAAGAATCTTTACATGCACGAATTTCCACTTTTACCAAGGTTGGTCCACTAGGAAAGAGTATTTTGCTGAGAGTAAATGCGTCAACTTTCTATGTTAAACTGGAAAATTTTGGAATTAGACACTTTTCTTTCGACATCCCAAAAATGAATAGTGGACTCTTATTTGTGGACCAAGGGAGAAATATTTTCCTAATAAGAGGAGGAGAATCTGAATTTATAAAATTGATAGAACAAAAATATCCATCCAGGCAATCCCTAAAAAGAAAATGACTTCCCTAGGTTGCCGTCATAGATTGCTCCAATTCTGGTTGCCGTTCTTCTTTACACCAATTCAGCTAGCTTAATCTCTTACGTTTTCGACAATCATCTTGGGCTAATTTTAGCAAGAGAACATTCTAGAATTCAATCTAAACCCCAATTGAGAAGAACGTTAAATAGTCTCATCAATTTAATTCTTTCAAAAGGGGTACATTGACTGAGGAGAGGTGCCTGGGGTGGAAGGTTTCGGTCCTCAAAATTACTTTTTCAAGAACAAATGGTATAGCATTACTCTTGTTAATGCTATTCCATAATTTCCATCTACAATCTCAACTCATAATATACTAACATTAGCCTAAAAAGTCAGTCGAGATATTCATTTTCCAGCTACGATTTTGCCCTAAACTACCAAATTCGTCATACAAGTCCCAAAAATCAAAATTACCAAGAATTAGAAAAAGGTCCCCAAAAAAAAAAAAAAACAAAGAGTAGCTTTTAACCTGAGCGAAAGGAGGCGGAATCAATGGAGAACATGTTATCGGCATAAGGGTCGACGCCGACGATGGAGATGCTGTGTCGGCAGTTCTGGCAGACCCATATCGGCAAGTCTGGATCAACGGGGAGGGTCCGCCCCTTATCCGCCACACCGTTATTGCTACTCTTCATCTGTTGAACCCCCCTCCTCCTCCTCTAAACGCAATAAATTCCGTAAACCGGCGGCTTCAGATCCCGTCGGTGAAACAAATCGGAGATTTAGTTGGATTCCGATTGATTGTTATTGGACATGATCATCGGGTCAAGCTTGGGTTATCTCTATTCCGTTTATGTTTTTGATTTAGGTTTGAAAAGTGTATAATGACCCCTCACGTTTAGAGTACAGTACTGAATTGACCTATAATTTTCTTTTTTCTTTTTTGACGATGTCCACGCCAGAAGGAGGCGAGGCGAGGGATCGAACCCTAGCGCTCACCGAGGGTGAGGCTTGGCTTTACCATTGAGCCACTCCTTTGGGGACGAAAAAGAGGTTCATTAGTCTTGTAAAAATAAATAAATCACCTTTTCACTATCTCGAGAGGGTGAGGAAATCTTAATGTATGTATGTGTTTGAAAGTTCGTTCTAAGATGTTTCGTTATCCCTCCTCGCTTGCTATTTTCATTTGATGAACGTATTGTTGGAAAAATATGTAGTGTGTGAAGGAAATTGTGTATTTTCCTTACATGAATCGTTTGCCATTTGGTAAAGATTATTTTGGGTTTATTTCACTCCGTGTGAATACTAAAATGATATATCTATATGTCCAATTTAAGATTGGATGAGAAAGATATAATAGCTCAAAATTGGTGGGTTGAAAGTGTAAATTATGCAATTTAACCCCACTATTGATGTGTCATGATTCCTTAGATTAATTGAAAAATTAATTGAGATCATTACCTTGGTGTTGTGGTTACAAAATTGTGGAATCAAGCCACATAAATACAAGGTAATGAATCACAAATTAATTTATGAATTAATTGGGAAATCATGGTTTTGTTGGTGGAGCTATAAAAGACATACCCACTAGTCTTTGGAAAGAGATGAGAAAAAAGAACACACAATTGATAATTTTTCCTTCAATCTTCTTCCTCCCTCTTGTAATTTGTTCATCTTCTTCCTTTGGCCTCCTAGAACAAAATCAATGGTGATATCGTCCAAGCATATTAGTTCATTTCGCCGGAAGGCTTAAGTGCGAAGTGGTTCCGGTTAATCCGTTTTATCCTGGGAGACTAACGCCCGTGGAAACCTCAAGCACTCGTAGAGAGGAGGACGAATTAGTCTTAAGGAGAGTGTGTTCTCACACGACTCGGATACAAGAGATCAAAGATGGACAAACCCAATGAAGAGATCAAATACGGTTGTATCGTTCCTTTTATGTTTTTCATAATTGTTATATATTGTATTTTCAATGTTGTAATTTGTTTTCCTTTCTATTTGTAAGATTTTGTCCAACAATCTTAAGACTAATTCGCTTGTTGAGAAAGGATTGCAGATTACATGGATCTTGTGGCGTGGTGGCTACGGGAGAAAGGATGAAAGACGATGAGGAACAATGAGAAAGAAAGCAAGAAAATTTCTGCACAGATTTTTCTTGACCAGCTGTAGTAAAACCGCATATCCTGTTTCGTTAACCGTTGGATTGGGCCGAAATTTTTTGTACATGTTCACGACTCATAGGAGGAGATTCTGAACGGTGGCGATTGGAATCTATAATGTGAAAGTGGAGAAAAAATTTTCGGAACAGAGCAGTTTTTTGTGAAGTAAAAACACTAATTTTAATTTCTTTTTAATGAGATTAATAAAGATGGAAAGATTGATGCTCCGTGACATCAACTATGTTACAATGATTGTATAAACCAATTGTGGCTAAACCTCATGTAGTGGTTATACATCATGTGATATGTCTCTTATGATTCATTTCGTATGAATCATAGTGAAGAGATTGAAAAGTTCATTGGAACTAAGAACGTTGGAAGATTAAGTCTTTAACGTTACGTTGACGAAAATAATAGGGCTTCTTATGAGATGTTTTTAAAACTATTATTGTACATGGTACGAAGTTCACAAAGATTAACATAATAGAGCTTCTTGAAAAGAAGTTGTTAAAACTTATTATTGTTAATAGTGACAAAAGTTACAAAGATAAAAACAATAGAGCTTCTTGAAAGAAGTTGTTGAATTCTATTGTTGTGAAGTCACAAATACTAAAACTATAGGGCTTCTTGGAAGAAGTTGTTAAAACCTAATAGTTGATAAGTGACTAATGTCATGAAGACAAAAAACAATAGGACTTCTTGAAGGAAGTTGTTAAATCCTATTGTTGTTGATTATGAAAAATGACACAATGTTTAGAAGGAGGGCTTCTAAATGAAATTGTGTATTATGTGAATGAGAATGTAAATGTCTCGAATTTAGAGGTACTCCAAAATGAGACATTTAATTTTGAAATAATTAATCTCTAATAATAATTTCATTAAGGAATTAAGAGATTTATTAAGATGGGTTGTTACAAGAAATAAATTGTGATAATTCTCTTATTGAATTAGCAATTATTCTTGGAGTAAATTCTCTAATTAAGTTAGAGAGTTATATTTGTAACAACAAAGTAATAATTTGGTTTTTAATTGTTGAAAAATTAAAGCCAATGTTTTGAGCGAAGGCTCCTTGTGTGGAGACAAATTTCCAACGGAATGTGGGTGTTCCAAGTATGTTGATCACCATCGTGAGAAGTTAGAAAATTTTGTTGGCCTCGACTTTAAGTGATGGCAACAAAAGATGTTCTACTTAACCACTTGAACTTAGTGAGGTTTCTTAAGGAAGATCCTACAAAGTTGGTGGAAATGAGACGGGTGTTTAATCCGTGAGTGCGGTCGAAGCATATGAGTTTCTTTTGTCGGGAACTATATATTTAACGGATTTTTGGTTTCGTTATATAACATATATAGTACCAAGAAAAAGGAAAAGAATAGTTGGAGTTTTGGACTATAAAATAAAATCGAGAATATTGGTACAATGAATTTCATTGCAGGCCGTTTCTTGATTTAAAATAGTAGACTCCATAAACCGTAAAAAGTCAAATGAAAGAATTGAAATAGTCTTTCATGAAATCCATGTCGAATGGATAGTGATAAGTGAAATTTTCAAGGGACGAAAATAATTGAAAAATTAATTTTCACTTGAAAAGATTTGAAGAAGCAACTCAAACATAAATGAATTGAAATGAATGTTGAGATGCTTGCTATTCATCTTTGTGTTGGAAAAGAGAATAGAGCTTCAGATAAGAAGTTGTGTAACACTTCTTCTGATGAAAGCAAATGTGGTGGAGCATATTGAATTGCTTAAGGCAAATACCAAGTTTGTCAAACTTGGTTAAAAGTCAAACTTATTTGAAAAGTCAAACTTGTATGAAAAAGTTAAACATATTCCTTGTGTCTTGAGAGACAAAGGTAGATATCATCAAGGATGATATCATGATTTTTGAATGAAAGAATGGAAATTGTATCAACCGATGGGTTGAGTTGGTGATCAATAATGAGAATATGTCTCTTTAGTTGGATCACATTTTTATTCAAAAATGAATTCAAACAAGATGTGAAATGTGTGTTGAACTACATCATCATATGATAAGCATAGTGATATATTGTGATATGTATGGATTGTTCAAACACGTGGTAATAATAACAATGTTATTGTTATTATAAATAAACTTTGTCTCATTGAATGGAGATGTTAAAAAAAAACAACTTTAAAATGAGATAATAAGGATAAAAACACTAATGAGTATAGTGTGTGTATAACATGTGCTTGTAGACAAATTATTCACTTTGTAAACCACTATCAAATGGTGTTGATGAAAATAATGAAAGCATTATTGCTTTATTTTAGGACTAATCCAAAGATGTGGGCGTGAGTCTACTTTGGAAAATAAATACCTATTGAATAGGTTACCCCCAAGAAACAATGTAAATTCCGTATGAAGTATGGAAACGTAGGCCTACGTACACTTGTGAATGTGGGGGGTGGTTCGCAAAGTAGAAAGTCCAAAATCAACAAAATGGATATTTGGGTACAAGATGGTGAGTATGTAAACAATGAGTTTACATAATGGTTGTTATATATGATTCAATGACTTTGAATATATATATAAAACCAAAGAAAAGAAAAAAAAAAATGAAAATCAAGTATTGATGTCAAGTTCATGAAAATGAACAAATGATACTTTGAGTGAAATAGATCAAAGTGATGCTTTGAATGAAATAGATCAAAGTAAAACCTAAAATAAAGTGTGCAAGTTAGTAAAGTCACTAGATGACTTAAAATAAGCACAAAGATAATGACATCAAAAGGTTGATTTTGTCAGAAAGTGGATTAATCAAATATGACATGAGTGGTTATGTCATAATGTTGATTAATATGTTGAACTTGAGAGAAGTTTAGCATATGAGACATTTGGATTTAAAATTTCAAGAAGAACTATGAATTTGCATTAAGCAAATTAAGATATAATTCTTGGAAATTTTGAAAAGGTCACGAGATATGGGTTTAGCGGATATAATCCTTGAAGTGAAATTTTCTAAGAAATCTAATGGATAATTCTTGAGAAATTGACAAGGATTATTTAGCAATGACTAAACCCCAATTGGCATGAGTCAACATCTATTGAAGAATAGAAGTGACATTGTTTCTCAAGTTGAACACTCGAGAATTATTGAAAGTCTAGTGAGTTGGAACACAAGTAATCCAAAATGTATAGTGAAAGTACTAAGGTACTTGAGATACAATCGAGATTACGGATTACATTACACTAGACATCTATCGATAATTGAAGGATATAGCGATGCTATTTGGATATATGAAATCAAAGACTTAAGGTCTACGAGTGGTTTCGTATTCTTATTAGCGGAAGCGACTATATCATAGAAGAAGTCTTCTAAATAAATAAGTTATAAATAGATTCATAGCGGAATCTAAGTTTATAGCTTAAGATAAATGTGGTGAGAAAGCCGAGAGGCTATGCCAATTTATAGAAGATATTTCGAGGGATAAAGCTTGTGCTAGCAATTGGTTGGATTGCTAGAAGTCAATCGGTGATTGATTGAATACAAAGCACTATGTATAATGGTAGGTCTTGACTTATATGTCAAAGACGTAACACCATTAAGAAACTACTCTCAACTAATTTGGCTATGTGAAGTCAAATGAAAAACGGATCCGTTAACCAAATGGTTAGAACCGAGAGTTAGTTATAAATTATGGAGGGGAATGAGACATAAAGCCTCTTAGAGTTGATCACAGCGGAAAACCCAATCTAGATGACTGGAGATCCCAAGAACTGGATTCAAAAGGGACCACCTAACTGTTAAAAGACTCGTGCGTCACTATGGGGTCAAACCCCAAGTCCATTCCTATTAGTGACATTCCGAAGGGACAAGGATAAGCCTATGGCTTTTAATGACTCTTACGCGTCGAGAAAGTCGAGCGGGGTAATACGGGTTACCTTTAAGAAGTCACCTATGTGAGAGAGAAGTGGGGCCGCTTCGAGGGGAATTGTGTGAGGCTCAATTCTCAGACCCTCTCGCAGAACCAGGTGTATGTTCAAGGCCATGAATGAACATAGCTATGAGAAATGAAATATGTTAGGACATTACTTGTGTCTAGTATATGATCGGCTACACAAAAAGCATATCGATTCAATGGGCAATATCCCCACATCGACTTGCGAGTAGAGTAAATATGCTAGTTCGAGCGGAGATTCAATGGGCAATATCCCCACATCTTCGTATGCTTGTTTTTGTCTGCCGGACTTTATCACCAATCTCGTCCTCAATTTCCTTCATGTGGGGGATTGTTGGAAAAATATGTAGTGTGTGAAGGAAATTGTGTATTTTCCTTACATGAATCGTTTGCCATTTGGTAAAGATTATTTTGGGTTTATTTCACTCCGTGTGAATACTAAAATGATATATCTATATGTCCAATTTAAGATTGGATGAGAAAGATATAATAGCTCAAAATTGGTGGGTTGAAAGTGTAAATTATGCAATTTAACCCCACTATTGATGTGTCATGATTCCTTAGATTAATTGAAAAATTAATTGAGATCATTACCTTGGTGTTGTGGTTACAAAATTGTGGAATCAAGCCACATAAATACAAGGTAATGAATCACAAATTAATTTATGAATTAATTGGGAAATCATGGTTTTGTTGGTGGAGCTATAAAAGACATACCCACTAGTCTTTGGAAAGAGATGAGAAAAAAGAACACACAATTGATAATTTTTCCTTCAATCTTCTTCCTCCCTCTTGTAATTTGTTCATCTTCTTCCTTTGGCCTCCTAGAACAAAATCAATGGTGATATCGTCCAAGCATATTAGTTCATTTCGCCGGAAGGCTTAAGTGCGAAGTGGTTCCGGTTAATCCGTTTTATCCTGGGAGACTAACGCCCGTGGAAACCTCAAGCACTCGTAGAGAGGAGGACGAATTAGTCTTAAGGAGAGTGTGTTCTCACACGACTCGGATACAAGAGATCAAAGATGGACAAACCCAATGAAGAGATCAAATACGGTTGTATCGTTCCTTTTATGTTTTTCATAATTGTTATATATTGTATTTTCAATGTTGTAATTTGTTTTCCTTTCTATTTGTAAGATTTTGTCCAACACGTATTATCAAAAGCTTAAAAGAATTTCATGCTTAGATAACAAAAATGTTCCCATACATAGATTTTTTTGGTATATTAATTAGTTCGCTACATTTTTTTTTATATATATGAATAATCAAACACATGCTGAAAAAATTGTGACAAAATCATTGTCAGCAGTAATAATTTGCCAACATAGCTTTAGGATCGAATAATTTAATGATTTAACAAAAAAAATGTGGGCAAAGATGTCTTTTAATCGCCACTGGATGTGATCAAGACAGTTACAACTCAAGAAAGTTCTTTCCTTATAGGATATATCCGGCAGTGCCTTTTTATTATTTTATCGCAAGTGATCAATCCTCATCCATGCACAATGTATTGTAACTTTTTTTTTACCTAAATGTTTAGGGCAGAAATGAAAGTAAAAATCTTCATCCAAAGGCAGAAAGTGCAAACGAGATAGAACTTGAAATTAGATAAGCTTTAGGGATGATTAATAAGCATTTGTACTCTTCAATTTGGGAAATGAGATGGGAATATTTCAAATTCTGTTAGATTTTAAATCGCCGGTAAAGATTAGGACCTTAACTTAGACAAAATATTGGTACATGACCTTAAGTGAAACATATCATCAAATAAGGTACCTAAATGTAATAAAATAAATGTTGAAGGTAGTGAAATGTATTTTTCCCACCATATAATATGAACCCGCGGCAACGAATTCAACGAATTCAAATTCTTTTCCATCGTTTGTAAAACTCGGGAGCAGGCCTAAATCAGTTTAAAATTAGGGCTCAGTTCATCTCTTTAGACATACACATATTTCCTTTGATTTGGATCGATCATGGCGGAGATTTCACAAGTAATCACCAAATTTCTCGACGGCAAACACAAAACTCTAAATTTCACAACCCCAACAATCCCAGTCCTCTCAATCAAAGCCCGAATTCATGAACTCGCCGGTATCCCTATCGCCGACCAGCTTCTGTTGTCGAACAGCAAAACCCTCGATGACAACCAAATCTTAACGCGGATCAGTGAGAGATCTCATGGATTTCCCACCGTGCATCTCCTGCTTCGTCTCCGGGGCGGGAAGGGAGGGTTCGGATCTCTCCTCCGTGGAGGCCCCACAACTCAGAAGAAGACGACCAATTTCGATGCGTGCAGGGACATGTATGGTCGGAGGTTGAGGGACGTGAATACGGAGAAGAAGCTTGAGGAATGGAATGCTGGGAAGAAGGATCGGGAGTTGGAGAAGATGGCGGAGGAGTATATTAAGAAGGGGGTTAAACTGGCGAAGAAGAGTGGTCAGGGCAGCAGCAATGGGGGCGTGGAGAAGTATGTGGATAAGTATAGGAAGGATTCGGCTAAGTGTATGGAGGAGGTGGAGAGAAGTGTTAGAGAATCACTTGCTAATGGGTTTAAGGGAAAGAGGAAAGGTGTGGGTGGGGAGGGTGATGAGTCGAAATCGAAGAAGATGAAGATTTGGTAAGTGCTCACACTCATTCACTTTATGTTTAGCTGTTGGGTTTGAATTGGGAGATTGAATATGCTGTTCATATTTAGCTTATTAAAAGGCTGATTGAGTTTTTCAATCCTAGTGCTTGTCTACTTTGTGTTTAAAAGGCTTTACTCCCTCCGTCCCATACTTATTGCTATTAAAAGTGAGTGCACGGAGATCAAGAAATTATGTTGGAAAAGTAAATATTGTGAGTGGTAGGAGATAAAAACTAAGTTAGTGGATAGTGGTTGTGAGTGGATAAGAGAGAGAAAATTGAACATTTTGGGTAAGTAGCAATAAGTATGGGACGCCCAAAACGAAAATAAGTAGCGATAAGTCTTTTGCAGGTTTGCTTGGCAAGAGATAGTTAATTAAATTTCATCCATGGCTTCAATGACAAGAACCTTCTTCTTAAGAATTTTGATTGTCCTTTATGTTTAATTGATTTTAGAGCTAAATTATGGGATGGTTAGGGCATTCTTTGACGTTGTTGAGATACATGTTGGATTTTTCTGTACCAGATTTCTGATACTTTTGATATACAATTTCTAGTTATCTCTTTTTGCTGCGCTCTTGTGCTACTTAATTTTGCGGATTTGCAGCTTGAAGCATTCTTCTAGCATACATGGATCGGGATTAGAGTATTGAGGCACGGTTATGTGCAGTAAATGAATTTACTTGGATTTGGCTTTAGATAATTGACATGGTTAAATGCATTTGCTTGGAGTTAGTGGGGACATAAGTATTTGTAGTGTAGTATGATGAAAAAGTATTATTTTTACTTATGGGTTTCAATTGCAGAGTAATTGGGGTGGAACTTGAATATGCTTCCTTTTAGGAGTTTAGTTTGGAAGATTGGTTGTTTTTAGTTTATTTTGTTGAGTTGGATTTGAGTTGAACTATTCTAGAACTGTTTATGGCATTTGGTGAGGTTACTGACAAAGACATGGTAGGTCCCTCTTTTAGTCTTTATTTTCACTGGACGCTGATATGCTAGCAGGGAATGTCTCTATACTTAATAGCTAAAAGTTGCCAGTTGAACCGTCATTCTAGCTTTTAACCCATTCATGTTTGATTGCCCTTATAGTAATAGAGCAACTGTAGATACCTATTGTACTGTTTCGTACACCTTCAGTGCCCTGTAGTACCTTCTTCTACACCCTTACTTTTGCGCAGTTATGAATTTGATTGCCCAAGAAGGATGATTTTTATGTCAATATCATGAAACACTATTCTTCTACCACCCACCCCCTCAAATAAAAAAAGTAAAGAAAAGAAAAAAGAGTAACAGAACAATACACAGACATAGCCACCTAAGAAAGGAACAAATGGAAAGACGTTGCGACTTTCTGTTATAGTCACTGACATGCTTACTCATATCAAGAAAGATCATTCATTAGCACCCTTATGGTTTATTAGTAAGAGTGTTTATACTTTCTTATGGAAGGAACTTTAACTTGATCTTTTAAAAGAATTCATAGATCTTACAGCACTTGAGATCTTTCATATTTTGCTTGTTTAGTTTTCTAAATGCTTTGTGTTCATTTTGTAGGATGGGAAAGAATAAAGTGGATGACAGTGACAGCGACAGCGAAGACGAGGATGACAGCAGTGATGAAGACATGGTTGAGGAGACTGAGAAGTCTGTTGTTATCAATATCGAGAATTACTCAGACTCCAATAAAGCAGCAGATGGGAGTTCAGGCTCCATTACTGGTGGAAAATTGGATGGAGAGTCTTCAGTTGGTTGTTCATCAGAGAGCGGCTCCGAGGAAGAAAAGAAGACCATTCCAGATGGAGAATTAAGATCCATTCAAGATTCTGATGTTCGCTCATCCATGAACAAAACGGACGATCCGAATGAAACGGTCATAGAAACTCATGAGCCAAGCAGAGTTCAGAACAAAGATTCAGATGTGGCTGATGTGACTGGAAATGAAGCTCTTCAGTTTGATTTGGGCATGTCTATCATGACAACAGTTGTTAATGGTGATGAAACAGTCTGTCAAGTCTCGAGTATTGCTAATGTGAATGAAGTTGGTGTTTTTAGTACGGAAAATGGTAATGATGAAATCAAATCAGTAGCTGATGTTGAAACAGTGGCTGTTAAAACTGATGGTTCTGATTTTGAGAAGCCATTGAACTTTGATGACTACAGCTCTGCAACAGAGATGGAGGTATGCTGATTGCATTTAATTTTTTTTTAAAAATGGATTTTTTTACTTATGTTTTGGTTTATCTAACTGAACCTCTGTTTTGATATCTTTAACTGAAACTCTATTTGTTTGGGTTTTAGGTTCTAGGGTTGGAAAGGTTGAAATCTGAGCTTCAAAACCGTGGTCTAAAATGTGGAGGTACTTTGCAAGAACGTGCGGCTAGGCTCTTTCTCCTGAAATTCACTCCTTTAGAGAAGCTTCCGAAGAAGCTGCTTGCCAAGAAATGTTCATCTGTATGCTAAACTCGACCTGGTTCTTACTGTAGATTGATATGTAGCCCTAAGTCTCCTCTAGGTCCTTTTGTGGTCTTGTTACGCAGCAATTTTTCTATTCTGACCTGAACCTGGTTCTTTTATTGATGATATAAAAAAGAAATTACTGTGTTTTTAATATAGCCCGTGGTTTCGTGACTGTTATGTGAATGATGTTACAGAATCTACTTATAATTTCTTTAATGTGATGGACTAGGGGAAAAAAGGTAGGAAAAGGAGAAAAGATGCCTGTCTGTATGAAAACCTAATATGTCTAGATTTTTTTTCTCAAACTGTCACTAATGCCAATGGACTAAGTATTTCTCCAAGTGTTCTTGTTAAAAATGCATTTACTATTTTACTTGAATTCGCTATTACTATTAGTGAATTCAAAGTATGAGATGTTAAGGAACTCATCTGAAGTGAATTCACTATTGCTAGTAGCGAATTCAAATACTCTATTAGCAATGGCGAATTTAAATTCGCAAAGACAGCAAAATATAAAAGAGCATCTTTTGGTATATATATTTTTTTTCAATCAGAATATTTGGGAAAATTCTTTGTTCGTTAGTAACAATTTCAGGAAAAATTCAATACTTCTCTGTACTAAAACGAATTCACTTTTTCTTTATGAGTACATGAGAGACAGCCACTCATTTTAGGTTAGTTTAGATGGTTAGTTTAAAGCACGTTTTGTTAAGTAATCAAGACGAGTTGGAAATTTTAGGTACGTGGGAAGAACAAACTAGTAGAGTAACTCAGTTTGGCTCGTTTTGTTATGTAATCAAGTTGGGTTGGAAAATAGGTCCCTACTTGCAGTGTGTATTCTCAGCAGAACCCAAAATGTTGTATATAATGTCAATTAAAAAAAGGGAGAGGCCCATTTACAAAAAAATGCAAGAAATACAAATGTGTTATGAATGAATATGAACAGGAGAAGGTGAATTTCGGCACAGCGGACATGACCCATTTAGCCGTAGCCACTCGTCGATACATTCAGCATGAAAGCAGTGTTTACACTCAGGTATGCACCTTACCGTCTCTTTTGCATTGTAGTCTGATAAGCATATAGGACATGTTGCATCATTGAGCCCAGGGACACGCATACTTTCACCTAGAACTACTTTGGTATATGATTCGATTGTTATTTCGTCGAGACCTATAGTCACAGGGGGGGTTACTATCACCGGTGTGACTGCAGCTAGAGTCAAGTTATGCTGCCTGTTGTTCCAGTTTATTCGTCTTCCCCCGTATATGCATATGAAACACGTGAATATGATGGAACATGCCATTGCAGGTACTGCTATGGACAGTGCTATGATCTTGAACACTTGTAGACCGCCCTTCTCAGTCCCAGTCCCACCTGAAAAATAAAAATAGTTCTGAGTTAGATTCTTGTTCTCAAGAGTGTTCAGTTCTGGACATGGCTAGATATTGTAAATAGGCACACTTTTCTGGACACAGTCATACATTAAATTTCACCATACTTTCAGACATTTTATGTATGTTCTAGGGATCACCATTAGACCTATTTGTTAAATGGTAAGATGCCAACTTATATGAGTTAAATCACAAAGAAAATATTAGATAAAAAATCAATCATAAAGTCAACACACACACACTAACGGCCAGGAGCAAGCCGTTTCTGAATAAACTGACATCACCATCTAATATATTCCAAAGGCCTTTTTAACCCAGTTGACATTATTTAAACCTGTAAGTTCCAATGCCTTCACAGATTAATATATGCAACTAAAGAATCTTTAATTGAAGTCAAATTTTACAATCAATAGTAGATTAGTATATTCCACGTGTCTCGTCAATCTATCTTTCAGAGTTTGACCTTCCAAAAAAGTAGAAATAGAACTCTAAACAATCTCGCTCATGAATGTATTCCTATACTCTCAGAATCTTGGATCAGTCCTAGTTTGGCCATACATCTACCTAATCTCGATTCATTACCTGCCTGAAAGCTAAATTATCAGGCTTTTCGTTCATTTTTCCGGTGAGATACCATCAAAGCTACTCCTCAATCTTTCTGTTTTTTTCTTGGACGATTTGACTTCCCCTCATTTTCTTTGAATATAGGATAGTTTGTAAACATGATCTAGATTGCAAAGTAGGTAAAACACAAAAAGATCAGAACAAAGAAAGCTTGGTTTACCTGTGTTACCATAAGAACATACAGTATCTTGCTTTGAACTGTTGCTGAATCCACAGGTACCTCCTCTTGCTTCACAATCTTGACAATTTGGGGTATCCCATGCCAAATAAAGGTCTTGGCTAAGCGTGGACGAAAACCCGTTATCATACTGAACCGAATGCACCACGGGAACCGGCACAACCTCAATGATTCTGCAGATGTTCAAATTGGTCAGCTCCGTAGCTAGGATCGTGGACGAAGTAGCTATAGTCGAGGTTGAGGAATTGCTAAGGCAAGCAACAGTGGCATAACGAGCCCTTGTGTCATTGAATGGGCAGCTGAGGTACGTGTAGTTTCGTGTATCGGAAGGCTCGAAAGGCGAGCCAGACAAGTTCAAGCCGCGCAGCCTACCCGCGAGGCACCTAGACGGGTCATAGAGCTGTATTACCTGGGCACGGTAATCGATGTTTCGGACATAGAAGTCGCCGGAGTTTGGGAGGTTCAGGACGACCTGTCCTAGGTTGTTGCAGCTCAGGTTAAAGCCGGGGTAACTGCACCCTGGTTGCTGTACATCATTGTTGAACTGGAAAGGGTATCGGACTACGAAGTAGTTCCTGCCACAGAAGGATTTCGGACAATTGTTTGCTGCCTTGCAAAGCAAAGGAAAGAGGAGACAAAGAAGGGAGAATTTTTTGTAATCCATATTTTTTTCAGGAGAGTTTCTATAGAGGGTGTAAGATTATATATACATATTTGAAAGGAATAGCTTTGCAGGGACTTGTTACAACATTTAATAATAGTTTCCTGCAAGTCAAAAGCTACTGATGAAGTACCTGGAGCCTTTACGGTGGCCAAGAGACGGTTTATATAGTTTTCTAAAGTCAACGCAAGATAATATTACCATTATTGCTTGCGTTGCATAGGTACAAGGTCAACTTCCTAGAAAACTGATATAGCAAAGAGATTGTGTGTGGGATAGAGAGCGAGAGAGATTAAACTAACATAGAAGCTTGAATCATCGAGTGTAATTGCTAGAGCTGCTGTTATGAGCTGAAGATTCTGGATCAGGAAGTTTACTGAAGATTAATCGCAGCAATATTGAAACTGTTGGCTTGACATTATTTCGGATCTGACCTTTCTAATTTTGACATGTGTGAGTGTAGCATGAAAGGGAAACAGGTATGAACGCCATATAGGGTCAGGCAGAACCCAATACCGTCTATTCATTCATATACAGTGAAACAACTTTACATGCTAGGAGTAATGATCTTCTAGTTAGGAGGCTCATGTATGTGGTATTCCACAAGATTGTAATATATGCTTGTTGCTCAATCTATCAATATATACCGTTTTCGCTGCTCTATGGAGCGTATACTAATCTGCCTTTATTATAATCTATCTTTTCATGAGTTGAATTGAAGATCATGCTTGAATAGTTGTTCCAAATTTTCGGCAAAAGATGGGGTGGGGGGGCGAAGGCAGGTCTGTTGGATTATGAACTGAATAGCTCTCAGCAGGGTTGTGCATACATTGAGCTCGAATATATGTGGAATTCTTTGGAAAGAATGAATCCTGGTAGAAATGCATAGTTTCATCAGAGAGTGGCTCCGAGCAGTGGCGAAGCCTGGATTTTACGGTAAGGGGGTCAAAATTACTAAAATTGTTATTTTCTTGAACTTGAAGGTAGTAAAATCGACATAACTCTAAAATAAAGGGGGTCAAATGACTCCCATTTCCAAAGCGTGGCTTCGCCACTGGCTCAGAGGAAGAAAAGGAGATCATCCCAGATTAGGGGTGGCCGAATGGGTGTTTCGGTTATCCAATGGGTGTTATCCATTAAGAAAATCATGCTTTAAACTGTTGTACATGATACAATGTTCAATACTTCAAAGCATGATAAAATCTTAATGGGTATACCCATTGGACACAAATTGCCACCCCTATCCCAGATGGAGAATAGAATCTGTTCAAGATTCTGATGGTCACTCATCTAGTTATGAAAGGGACGATCCTCAAAAAACAGTTGTAGAAACTCGTGAATTGAGCAGAGTTCAGAGCATTATTCAGATGTGACTGCTGTATCTGGTAATGAAGCTCTTCAGTCTGAGTTGGGCGTGTCTTTCAGATGACAGTCGTTATTGTAGAGGAAACAGTCTGTCAAGTCAAGAGTATGGTTAGTTCGCAAGAAGTTGGAGTTTCTAGTACGGAAGATGGTAATGCTGACATGAAAAAAGTAGTTGATGGTGAAATAGTGGGTGCTAACAGTGATGGTTCTGATTCAGAAAAGCAATTGAATTTTGATGACCACAGCTCTGCAGCAGAGATGGAGGTATGCTGTTGACACGTTTACTTTCTTGGTTATAGTCGATCTTAGTTTGTATCTACCTGATATCTGTTTTGATATGTTTAACTGAAACTCTATTTGTTATGTTTTAGCTTCTAGGCGTCGAAAGGTTGAATTCTGAGCTTCAAGTCCGTGATATAAAATGTGGAGGTACATTGCAAGAACGTGTGGCCAGACTCTTTCTCCTCAAAACCACTCCTTCAGAGAAGCTTCTTAATAAGCTGCTTGCCAAGAAAGGAGTTCGTAGGTATGTTAAACTGGACCCAGATCTTACTGTAGATAAATTTGTAGCCCTAAGTCTCCATTTACTTTAAAGTTTGTTTTGTTGAGTAATTATGTCAACTTGGAAATTTTAGGTCCCTGGCAAGATTAAAACTAAGTAGAGAATTGCCCAGTGTGGTTCGTTTGGAACCATTTCTCTAGAGTGTTTTATCAGCAGCACACACAATATTGTGTATAATGTTAGCTCAAAAAGAAAAGAAGGGAAAAAAAGAGAGGCCCATGTACAGTAAAATAAAAATATATATACAAATGTGTTATGAACGAGGATGAACAGGAGAAGGTGAATTCCGGCAAACCGGACATGTCCCATTTAGCCGCAGCCACTCGTCTATACATTCAGAATGAAAGCAGTGTTTACACTCAGGTATGCATCTCACCGTCTCTTTTGCATTGTAGTCTGATAAGCATATAGGACATGTTGCATCATTAAGCCCAGGGACACGCATGCTTTCACCAAGAACTACTTTTGTATATGACTCTATAGTTGACTCATCGAGACCTGGAGTCGCAGGGGGAGTCACTGGGGTGACTGCAGCTAAAGTCAAGTTCTGCTGCCCGTGGTCCCCATTGGCTTGTCTTCCCGTGCATTGACATATTAAACATGTTATGATGATGGAACACGTCATTGCAGGTACCGCTATGGACAATGCTATGATCTTGAACACTTGCAGAGCTCCCGGCCCAGTCCCACCTGAAAAAATGGAATTATTCTGAGTGACATTCTTATTCTCAGTTGTCTTCAGGGTTCTGGACATGGCTAGATATTGTAAGTATGCATACTTTTCTAGACAGGGTGGTTCTTTTTGTTGCACATTACTTTCAGACATTTTGAATATGGTCCTAGTCTCATTATTATACCTCTTTGTCAGATGAGAAGATGCCAACTTATGACTTAATATCACAATGAAAATTCTAGAAAAACCAATTAAATTGTAAAGTTAACTCTCTCTCTCTCTCTCTCTCTCTCTCTCTGTGTTATGGATTTGGGTACCCTTGCAGTACCTAGCCCATACTAGGAGTAGATGGAGAAACAACAAACATTCATGTTTCCATATGAAACCAATAAACAAAAGAACACAAGATTTGGTAACTCAGTTCGTCCACACTTACTACATCTAGAGACTGGGGGCATTGTCAAGGCAGGATATTCACTATAATACCATCATTATATGGTGTTACAATACCTCACATCATGCTCTCCCACAAGAATATTTCACTCTCTATCTTTGTGAACACACCCTCGCCTACCATATCTCAAAGCATGCATCGGGCTGAGTACACTGTCCTATGGGTATTGCATGGCCGGCACTACCTCTCTTGACTAACCTTGTTTTGAAGCATGCATCAGACCGAGTACCAATGCGCCATGTTCATTGCACTGCCTGCACCGCCTCACTTGACTCCCTTGTGTTTCTCACATACTCCGCTTTTTCCTAGAACACATAATATGGTGAGTGTCACTTGGTTCATATAGGGATACAAAAGTCCTAAACCTATTCTAAACCCGGAATTTCTAATATTCCCCAATCTTACTTTAACAAGAAATCCCAAGGAAACCCAATTCCTTAAACCTAGTCAAACAAGGAATCCCAAGAAACCTAGAATGACTAAAATTCAGCTTCTTTTTTTTTCCTTCTTGGTTTTGACTCCACGGTCCAATACTCACACACATAAATATATTCCAAAGGCCTAGAGTAAGCCGTTTCTAGGTGAACTGACATTATCATCTAATACATCCAAAGGCCTGTTAATCCAGTTGACATTATTTATAGCTTGTCAAACCTGTAATTTCCAATGCCTTCGCAGATTTATATATGCATCAAATAATCTTTAATGAAGTCAAATTTCACCAACCAGTAGTATTTCCCATCTGCCCCCCCTCAGATTTTGACCTTCCAAAAAAGTAGATAAAAAATAATCTAAACAGTCTCTTTCATGATGGAATCATGCTCTAAGCATCTTGAATCAGTCCTAGATTCATCACATTTCTACCTAATATTGATTCATCACCTGCCTGAAAGCTCATTTTTGTCGGCTTCTCATTCATTTTTCCGGTGAGATTCCGTCCATAACACAGAATTGATCTCATCAGAAAGCATACTCAATATCTCGGGGGGGGGGGGGGGTTTTCTGGGATGAATCGACTTAACTTACCCTCGTTATCTTTGAATATAGGCTAGTTTGTGATCATGATCTAGATCACAACGTAGAGTAAATACAAAAAGCGATTAGGACTAAGAAAGTTTGTTTACCTGTTTTATCATAATCACATACAGTATCTTGCTTTGAACTGTTGCTGAATCCACACATACCCCCTCTTCCTTCACAATCTTGACAATTCGGCGTATCCCATTCCAAATAAAGGTCTTGTCCAAGGGTGGACGAAAACCCGTTATCATACTGAACTGACTGCACCACCGGAACCGGCACAACCTCAACGATCCGGCAGACGTTCTGATTGGTCAGCACCGTCACAAGGCTTCTGGATGAAGTAGCTATAGTCGAGGTCTAGGAATTGCTAAGGCAATCAACGGGAGCAAAACGAGCCTGTGTGACATATGAGGGGCATCTGAGGTAGGTGTAGTTTCGTGTATTGGAAGGCTCAAAAGGTGAGCCAGACAAGTTCAAGCTGCGCAGCCGGCTCGCAAGGCACCTAGATGGGTCATAGAGCTGTATTACCTGGGCACGATAATCGATGTTCCGTACATAGAAGTTTCCGGAATTTGGGAGGTTTAGGACAACCTTTCCCAGGTCGTTGCAGCTCAGGCTGAAGCCAGGGTAACTGCAGCTGTTTCCCCCGGCGACAACGTCATCGGTGAACTGGAAAGGGTATCGGACTACGAAGTAGTTCCTGCCACATAAGGATCGAGGACAAATATTTGCTGCGTTGCAAATCGAAGGAAAAAGGAGGCAAAGAAAGGAAAGTTTAAAGACATCCATATGTTTTCGGGGAGAGTTTTTACAGAGGGTTGAAGAATATATAGACATATATGAAAAGAATAGCTTTACGAACACTTACTTAAAATACTTGCTTACAGTTTCCTGAAAGTCAAAAGCTATCGATGAAGTACCCATAGCCTTTACAGTGGCCAAGAGACGGTATATATAGTTTTCTAAAGTCAACACGACAGTATATTAGTATTATTGCTTGCGTTGCATAGGTACAAGGTCAACTTCCTAGACAACCAAAGAGTTGCTGGTGGAAAAGAGAGAGTTTAAGTTAATAAGATAGAAGCTTGGATCATCGAGTGCAATCCAGATCTGTTGTTATGTGTTGAAGATTCTGGATCAGGAAGTTTACTGAAGATTACTTGCAACAATTTTGAAGATGTTGGCCTGACATTATTTGTAATGTAGCCTTTCTACCTGTAACGTAGCCAAGAATTTTCTACCTAATGTTGATTGATCACCTGTCTGAAAGCTAAATGTAACTTTTTTTTTTGTGGGTTTCAGGTGTACTACCTACAGCAGAAAATCGATTTCAACATAGAACATCTTCCTCAATCTTATCAGTTTTTCTTGTATGAAACTTCTTAAACTTTACGACATTTTCTCTTATTTTCTTTGCGCATAGTCTAGTTTGTGATTATGGTTTAATTGTTACTTGGAATCACTAAAAGATGAGGGCTAAGAATTATTGGGGGATAGTCTTTTCACCCTTTAACCACCATCAGTTGGTAACTTTTACAGTTCGAAATCGAATTGCCTCGTTAAACTGAACAGGGTAGGTCTTTTTAACACATGCAATTCAGACCATGAAAGCCCGGAAAGATTCGTAAGATTGTTTTACCTGTTTTATAAGAACATATTGTATTTCCCCTTGAACTGTTGGTGAATCTGCAGGTACCGCCGCTTGCTTCACAATCTTGACAGTTCGGCCTATCCCATGACAAATAAAGGTCCTGGATGATCGTAAACGAAAAATCGTCATCGTACAGAACCGGCGGGAGTAATGGAGCCGGCACCACCGCAATGATCCGGCAGGGGGTCTGGTAGGTCAAAACCGATGCACGGATCGCTGATGAAGTGGCTATAATCGAGGTTGAGGAGTTGCTGAGGCAACCAATGGAAGTGAAACGACCCCGAGTTACATCGGACGGGCAGCTAAGGTATGTGTAGTTATGAGCATCAGAAGCCTTGAAAGGCGAGCCTGACAAATTCAAGCTCAGAAGCCTGCCCGGGAGGCATTTGAGCGGGTCATAGAGCTGGACCACCTGGGCACGGTAATTGATGTTCCGGACGTGGAAGTATCCGGAGTTTGGGAGGTTTAGGATGACCTGACCCTGGGTGTTGCACCTCAAGTTGAAACCGGGGTAACCGCAGTTGTTTCCTCTGGTGGGTCGTTGGCTGCCATCTGAGTCAAACTGGAAAGGGAATCGGACATTGAAGTAGTTCCCTCCACAGAAGGAAGAAGATGGACAATCATTTACTGCCTTGCAAAGCAAAGGAAGAAGAGACAAAGAAAGGAGACTTTGATCAGGATATCCATTTGTTTTCTCAGGAGAATTTTGAAGTTTCTACTGAGGGTGGAAAGGACGACCACTATATATACGTAAATAGAAGGCATAGCTTGGGAAGACTTGTTATACCAATTACTAAAACAGTTTCCTGAAAGTCAAAAGTTAGCGACGAAGTACCGGGAGCCCTTACAGTGGCCAAGAGACAATCTATATATATATATATATATAGACAGAGAGAGAAGAGAGCTCAGAAAAGTCAACTTTCCTTGCGTTGCATAGTTACAGGGTCCACATTCTTCTTTATGCAAATAGTAGAAGCTCGGATATGAACTACCAGATTGGTTGTGCATACATTTAACTTGAATATGTTACCCTTTGTGGGTTGATTAGAAAGAATGAATCCTGGTAAAACTAACTGCATAATTACATGTTATCAGATGAGAGAAGGTTTGTAGGCAGGAGTGAGGTCAAAACTCGAACACAATGCAGATCTATTAAGGTTAATGGATGATTTAAGTAGTCTTTAACCTGCATTGTTTTGTGCATGTCGTTTGAATTATAGGTGTTACGGTGTGCATTCGTTTTGGGTTACCCGGAGGCATGGTTGATTATGTAGGTAAGCTCATATACTTCTTCGGAGAAGTACCGTAAAGTTGATCTTCTTTTACAGAATACATAGATTTACAGCACTTGGGAGTATATTTTTTTCAATTTTGTGTGTTTTTTTCCAAGTGGTGATGGGGTTATTTTTTTAATTTTTTATACTTCTTCCTTTTTCCAAATTTTCCTCCTAACTAATTCTTCTTTTAACTTTTCTTTT